>OZ012728.1:17098128-17698128 GCA_963942605.1 Poecilus cupreus
ATTGTTTACGTTTACAGTTTTGACAGATATTAACAGTAATTATTTTTGTTGTTGCTTAGTAACCTTTAAGCACGGCGTGTTTTAATCTTGCGTTTATGAACGCTGTAGCGTGTTTTAAACACGGATTATGATGCAGGTATAATAAAAAATATTTTATATGTACCTGGCCAACTCCATAGGAAGTACACTCCCAAGCATAATGCTAACAACCGTTGGGTCCAAACTACACATAACACCAAATGCTTGAAGCAGCAATTGCCTTATAGACCATCGAGTTTCCATTTGGTAATATTGCACAAGGGTAAATACAGCATGGTACTGTTCATCTGCAATCACATGGCGGCTGATGCTGGGATCTGCATTCGACTGAAGACAACAGAAATACTTAATTTCAACAGTGGCGAAGCAAATAAAAATACTTACAAGGATTGAAATCAGTTCGCTGATATATTCCGTGATAACGCTTTCATCTTCATGCAGCATCCAACTTCTCTGTTGAGAATCCTCTTTGCAATCAGTTAACTCTTTGAAAATCAACCTTAACCTAGTAGCATCATGCGTGCTGTCAATCGTATTCTCTTCTGCTGTTAATCTAGTCTGAGAAAGCGAAAGGATTTTTGACAAATGAGCCGTTACATTCGAAGGCAAGAGCTCTTGAAGGTGAGAGATAACAGAAGTGACAGCAACAAGAGACATTTCGTGGCTTAGTTTAGTATTTATTCTGACATTTTCAACTAATTCATAAACATCTTGTGGTTTAATATCGATCTTATTAATGTGATTGGTTTTATTGGAAGAAAGAGAGCGTTGTTCTTTTAATACTTCTTGATGAATGTTTTCGATGGAATGTTTGATTGAAGAACTTGAGCTTTGTTTGTGGATTGGTCGAATTGGTTCTTCTTCTAATATTTCTGTTGATTTCTGCCCGTATTTCAGGTCAGGCATTGTTTTCTCGCTATCGCTTGAAGAGAAAGAAGTTATACTTCGAATATCTTTTGGACGAATCATCGCACTTTCTTCATTGGTGCACAAAGAACTGTTACTCGTTTCAGATATTTGTATTCCTTTAATATTTATCTCAGTTTGTCGTCTTTTCTCTTTGAGTCTCACCAGAAGCTCTTGTTTGTCTAGAGATGTATTGGAATGCTTTTCGTTTTGAAGTGTTGTGATACAGTCGTCGAGGAATTGAAGTATAAACGTAGGGCTTACTTTTATTTTTTCTACATAGTTTGAAGGTACAAATCCAATTTCTCCTTTCTCGTTTATTACTTGCCACCAGTTACGTTGTTTCGTGTTGGTCTGATGAAGTATAAAGAAATCATTCTCTCTAAAACTTAGCGTTTTGGCAAAAGTTGCTTTGAAATCATACAATGCTTTTAGCATTTCAAAATTACCTGCAAGAAACAACATTTTAGAGAATTTTCAACAGGATATTTTGTGTACAAACCTAGGAATATTTGAGACTCGTCCATTTTGCTGCAGTGTTAATTAGTAGAATAAAGCTAGTTGATATCACATATTTAATTATCTATTTATGAACGTGACAGCTGTCACGCCTTGATCTTATTTTGTTTGGAGTCTGCATTGAAGCTAGGCGAATTTTCAACTGAATTCTCCCTAAAATACACCAAGAATCGATTTTCACCCTTAACAAGGGAGGTTTAAAGGAACCACCCCTGCAGAGCGTGCGTACAACCATCCAGACGAAGCTTGATCATTTATAGATGGCCAAAACTTAAATTACACGGATTTATTTTAAATATATATAAAAATAATTATAATTAAAAGTATTGCATTTAACAATAAATTCTATAATTTATTTAATAACAATAGTAATTTTTTGTCTTGGTGACGAATTGTGTGGAATAAGCTGGTATAGTTGTGTGAATCAAGCTTATAGTGTTTACATTTGTACTTTGAACAATTCTTATCATGAGTTTGGACGAACAAAAGCAAGCGAAATTTTTGAATTCAAATTAAATTGCTTTCTGGTCCCGTTAATATTTTTTATGAAATACATTAGATTAAATATGCATTTGTCATTTAGTTCCATTGTAATTCATATGACAACACAATCTGTACATATTTAAGTGGGCGTCAAGTTAATAGTAACTACGCTGCAGTGTGTTTCCTAATTATTTTACAGAAAAAGTTTAAAACACAAGGTTCTAGAACTCGCAATTCTCTACAATTTCTGTCCATAGAATTTTTCTGTAACATGTAATCCTAAGAAATTAGGCACCATTTCTACTAGAAAACGCTTTTTTTCTACTGCAACGCCTGTATTCTCAAAAATAATGTTTGAATTAGAAACTAAACTAATGGGCGGGGCTTCGGGGTTCTGGAAACTACGCTAGTACGTCTCAGCCAATGGGAGCGCAGGAAACCTCTGTTTGTCGAATCTATTTTTCACATATGGGAGTATGAGAACACTATGCCAGGTGGTATATATATTTATCTACGTTAAATTTTAAGATGCACAGCTAGCGCAAAGCAATGAATACTCAATGTTTTTATGAAATATTAGGTATCCTAGGTTCAGTTACTTTATTAATTATTAAAATAAACAGTTTAAAAACTACTTTTCATTTGGTTTCTTGTAATACAGATCTTCAACCAGATAGACCCGGGCCACATTACGAACGGCATAGTAACATACAATCCAAAAAGCGAAATCAACAGTATACTCTACTTCTAAATAATAATATATTTATTTAATATCATTTAAATGAAATTTTAGTTTCCTATATATTATAACACCCAGATATTTAGTATTATCTACTATTCCCTGTATTGTATCACCTATTTTTATACAATAACTGTTCTATTTCATTCTATTATCCACATTTTGATATTATCTATTAAGTGTATTGAATAACTCATCAGTATCTTTACAACAATAATAAATTAAAGTATCCTCTGCAAAAATATGAATACTGCAAAGGTTTAATTTTTTTTGCAAGTCATTAATATTTAATAGATGTAAAATAGGGCCTACAGCACTACCTTGATGGATTGACAATTATATTTGAAGCCCTTTTCCGGACCACAAAATTTATAAAATAATTTTATTTATCCAATAACTTTCAAACGGTATAAAATGTAGGTAAACTACCACTTCCGGTTGATCAATTGCTACCAAAATGATAAGTTGTTTAAATGTAAATATAACTAATTAGACGAATTATGTGATATGAATTTATATTTTAGTATCATTATCTCTTTTATTATATAATAAAACAGAATTTAATTCTTAATAAATTTTATTTATATAATTAATAAATACAAGTGTACAGGTTTAAAAGTTGATTTTATTTATTATTTGTTGGAATATAGTGGTTAATGTTGAGTTCAGTTCTTCTACAAATACTGCGACAGAGAATAAAAACTAGTTAATTGTCATATTTTTATTATTATTATATATAATAAATAAAACAGTTTTACAATAAATAAAATACAAGAATACAGGTTTAGAATTTTTATTATATTATTTGATGAAATACAAAATAGTGAATGTTCAGTTCTCCCGAATTGTGTGTGGAAGAAAGAGACTGAAACTTCTCTGGCATTTACCGGACATCTTAGGAAAACTTCCCAAAACCTAAGATAGAGAAGTGGTGAAGCCGCTCACTAAACAAACAAGAAAGCATTAGTAATCATACAATTCATTAATTAAATATACTTACATGGGCGTTGGAGAGTGCGAACAATGTTGAAGGCTCTGCAACTGCATCTCCTGGTCGGCAAGCTGTTGACTACAAGAAGTAAAGACTCTTCAACTGTATCTGCCAGTCGAGGACTCGTCACTGAAACAAACAAACAAACCAAATAAGAAACTGCAAAATAAATTGAAACAGAGTAAAATTTACATGTGTGATGTAGAATGTAAACACGTAGAAATCCAGCGAAGATAACTTGAGTCCACTTCATCTTCATTTCTGTCTTAAAAAACAGAACAAACACAAACAACAAAACATGTGCTAAGAGGGAGAGAAAACACAAAAAAATTTGTACAAGAAAAATGTCCCACGGTGGAAGAAAAGGCTGAAAGAAAAAGCTGCAAAGGAATACATGGAAATGGATTAGTACAATTTAAAGCTAACATGCCATTAAAACTAACATTCATCCCTGTGCCTCTATGACTCTACTAACAGCAACCGGATGTTGACTGTTTTGTATTAAAAAAAGCTATGGGCCACCGCGAGCCCCGTCAGACTAGTGCGCGCGTGCAGCTGGTACTGTTCGACTAGTGTCCTCACACGTACTATCGCAGACTACCCACCACTGCACAGGGATCTCTCATGTCATAGTATCACGTGAGTCAATGAATCCGCAGTCGCCCGCAGTAAGGGATGGTATCCAAGTGCGCAACTGAGCAGTGAAATCCACCCTAAGACATTGAACTCCTATGAGCATGCCCTCTAACAACGCGTTAGCGCTAAGAGTAATCGAAATTACAATTAAATTGTTGGCCTTCACGTGAAGACAGCGCTTTGCAAACGAATTTCGCGAGTCGAATGTGATTCTACATTTATGAGAGTTTGAATGTGTTTCCACATTCGATCGGAGAAGCCGACCAGTTTAACGGAAATTTTGATCTCACTAAAACGTGTCACCAGGCACCTGTGACTTTGTATCGCGAGCCCAAATTATTGTTCGAAATACCGCGCCTATCCAATGCAAATAATTTTGCCCCAGATTTAATTACCCAAACGGAAAACTGGAATTTTATACTTCTCCACAGTAACAGTTTACTGCTTTGAAATATTAAATTCGTATTTAATTAACGCGAGAGTCGAGAAATTGCAAATAAATAACACGTGCTTCTAGACCCGGCTCGACTCAGCCCGAGAACCAGTGGCGACGTGGTATATATACTATTTGGACCCGGTCGATATGTGTGCTGCGATCTCATTCGCTGAGCCAAATCCCCCCCCACATTCGCTATATGTGTAATGTTAAATAATGGCATGTTATTTAAAGTACAATTTTATTGTTTTATTATAAATAAAAATGTTGTATTATGCGATATTTATGGATTATTATGATAATAATTTACATATTTGTTAGTTATATTAAAACAGTTTTGGTAAAATTGAATCACCCATGCTAGTAACCAGGACGGAATAGCTGCATACTACAATCAATATCATTGCTATTTTATTCGTGTTTATTATATTTTATTTAGGTATTAATTTAAGTATTTCTGGACAAAAATCATTTAAAACTAACAATCTTTTACAAATGAAACCTATTATATTAACGGGAACACAGGCGTAAATACTTGATGTTTTTATGACTTTTAGGTGCAAATATACTTATTCTAGCATTGCCTTACTATGAAATGGTTATTTAATAATATTAACGCAATTCACTTCTCATACTTAATTATATGTGACAAATAGATTTAATTAATAAATTTTACCTTCTTTTTAAAAGCTAGATGCAAAAGGGTGTATATACATCTGCAGGCGACGTAGTATTTTTGTATTTTTTGTAAAAATACCAAGATACTAAAGTATTTCAGTTTAGAAAATAAATATAGATTACAAAAGCGTAAATATGAATACAGTTCTTTTTAGTGATTAGTTTTGTAGCTCTGAAAAGTGCTAATTTTTGTACAGCATGTAAAATATTCTTGAGCGGCCCGTATGTACGTACCCTGGATAACACCACAGTCTAACAATAAACTATGTTTCATATACCAGATATGTAGTAATTTAATCTCAGTTCTAGTAGAATGTTTGCCGTAGTTTCATGATTTTTAGGGTTTAATTTCTTAAGGTTATATTTTAGAGAAAAATTCTCTGGACAGAAATTGTAGATAATTACGAGTTCTGCAACTTTGTATATTTAAACTTTTTCTGCAAAATAATTAGGAAACACATAAGAAGACAAATACCTTGGTATTCAAATAAAATTGTTTTCTGGCATTGAAAATATCTTTAAAGGGATTCAATTATATTCAATCTACAATTATTGTGTAATTGCAGAAGCACTGCAAGCTATGCCAGTACTTCTCAGCCAATGACAGCGCAGAAAACCTCGGTTTGTCGTATCTATTTTTCACATACGGGAGTATGCGAACACTATGCCAGGTGGTATATATATTTATCGACGTCAAATTTTAAGATGCACAGCTAGCGCAAAGCAATGAATACTCAATGTTTTTATGAAATATTTGGTATCCTAGGTTCAGTTACTTTATTAATTTTCGATATTCCTCTGGCTTTGTTCGGTCCGCCAGGCTAATGCCTTCTACACCTTCACTTGATTTATTTATTTCTTGGCGGTTATACACCTCTTTCTTTGTTTTACTAATCGGCCAGCAACGACTTTGGCCGTTTATGTTTTAACGCTGTATTGGCGTCATAATCGTTACCACATTCGCGAATGCTTTTGTATGTATTGGAGTTTGTGCATCATTTCTGAGCGAGCTGCGTAATGGTATTGAAGAGCACCTCAAGTTTTTCCCAAGTTCATTTGACTGCGAGCAGCTTCTGGGCGGCATCGGTAAAGATTTCCATCGACGATTCTAAGTTCAATGTCGACAGCATTGACATCAACGGATTGATGTTTGAAGTTGAATTTGTTGTGGGTTCTCTAGACAGCGGGGTGGAAGCTGTCTTTGAACTGACAGCTGCAGTTTTGGTGGTGTTGGCCGGGTTCATGGTGGTGGTTGATTCGACTGCTGCAACGTATGTTCTACCAGGTAATACAGGGCGTGGAATGATCTTCTTGGGCTGCTGAGGCTTGGGGTAGCACGGGCAGCCTCTGTACTTTGCCGGGTGGTCTCCACGGCAGTTGGCACATGTTGCCTTCTCGCTGCACTGCTTCTGGCAAACGTAAGAGAAGTGTGGTTCTCCACATTTCACACAGAGTGGATCAGCGCGGCAGCAACTGGCAGAGTGGCCGAAGCTTTGACAGCGAAAACACTGCCCCACTTCCTTCTTCCTCCGCTGTGGTTCAACAATCACAACTAAATTCATCAATGTTTTCAGGCTGAAGATTTGCGTGCCGCCTGGTTTCTAGAGCTGGACGAGCATCATTGGAAGCTCCTTCTTCGTTCGAAGTGATGCCATTCTATTGGTGTGTACTACCGGCAGGTTGTTGCGCAGCAATTCATCTTTTACTTCTTCTTCAGTAATTCCCTCAGGAATACCTTTTAGTACGGCTTTCACCAGCTTGTCCTCAGGTAGCGCGTACGTGTGGTACGGGATTGTAAGGGCCTCCAAGTAGGCTATTGTCTTCCGGTAGTTTTCGGCATTATCAGTTTTTACCTCAATTGAGGCAGCGAGGTTCCAGGCTGATTTTATGACAACGCTACTCGCGTTTAATTTAATAAAAAATAACTGAATGGTTAAGAAAAGAGATTTTTGATGACTCAATGGCAGCCCTGATATTGTACCTTTGAAATAAGCAGACTTATCATTTACATTAAATAATACAATTCTCTTTTCTAAATATGTAATTAATGGCACTGAAAAGAGCCGATTGTAATTAATAGTTTATACATCAACTTTAAAAAACATTGAATGTAAATTCCAACAAACTTCTATAACATGTTCGCTTTACCACAAGTACTAAGAAACTGAGCAAATTTTCTTGTGTTCAATATTTATACCCGGCCAGCCGGTGGTGGGGTCACGAAGCACCCGTGAGCCAATCAGTGCGCAGAGAATCTCAGTTTACACTATCCACAGTCATGCATTGTTTAACACACATAACACATGGAGCTCTCATATATAGAAATACGATATTGTTGTACGATTCACGAAGAGCAATACTAGGAATAATTAGTTTGTTTTTATGATATTCTAGGTACGGATTTTACGTAATATTATTAAATACCTGTTCTGAATATTAGTATTTTAAGCATAATTAATAAACAAAACAATTTTATTTTATTGGTTACTTATTAGTAAGCAATTTTTCTGTGAAATAATTAGACTTATAGCAGTAAGCATTTGTCGTTAATTTTATTATAATTCAAATGATAACATTTTTAATATTTTTTATCTGTACCTATTTATGTGTTCTTCAAATTAATAGAAACTGCCCTGCAGTGTTTCCTAATAATTTTACAAAAAAATAGTTTAAATACGAAGTTATAGAAATTTTGTGGTTCGGAAAAGGGCTTCAAATATAATTGTCAATCCTTCAAGGTAGTGTGTAGGCCCCATTTTACTTCTATTATATATTAATGACGTCCAAAAAATTAAGCAATTGCAGTATTCATATTTTTGCAGACGATACTTTAATTTATTATTGTTGTAAAGATACTGAATAGTTAATATGGAATTACAAAATGTGGATAATAGAATGAGATGAACAAGAGTAGTTGTGTAAAAATAGATGATACAGTACAGGGAATAGGAGATAATACTAAATATCTAGATGTTCTAATGTATAAAAAACTAAATTTTCATTTATATGTTATTAAATAAATATATTATTATTTAGAAGTAGAGTTGGGTTGCAATCATATTAAATATTATCATATTTCAAACGACTCGTTTTCGAGCCACCAATTGTATTGTATGTTACTATGCCGTCCAAAACGTGGCCCGGGTCTACCTGGTTGAAGATTTCTTTTACGAGAAATCAAACGAAAAGACAATTTTAAACTGTTTATGTTAACAATTAATAAAGTAACTGAACCTAGGATACCTAATATTTAATATAAACATTGAGTATTCATTGCTTTGTCCTAGCTGTGAATCTTAAAATTTAACGTAAATAAATTTATATACCACCTGGCATAGTGTTCGCATACTCGCAGTACAGTGTCATTATAAACAAATTCTCTTTTTGAATGTTACTGGTAGCTCTGAAAAGAACCGATTTTTGATTTGTACTGTATAGCATGAATGATACAATTCCTTTTCCTAAATATTATGGCGGCTCTGATAAGAGCCAGGTTTCGTACTGGCTAGTGATATGTGGTACTTTCCCTATTTGATTCTACTACAAACAACCGATATTTTTGTTTTGCAAAATTTAAAAAAATACGTTGGTCATTCCGGACCCGAACTGTTCCCCTTAAGTTCCGAGTACAACAATCATTTAAAAGCCAAAACAATGTCGTCTATTACGCCCCAATTCACCAAACATCACTAAACAACAAAGAAACTGAACAACCAGAATGGAAGTATTCCTCTGGCTTTACGGTGTCCCAGACTTTTGTAGCCTTCTACACCTTCATCATGTTTATTTTAGTTACTGGTTTTTTAAAATTTTTGCGCTGGCTTGGCTGCGCTATTTTGTTATTGGTGGGCGAGCACCATCCTGGGGCGTTTGTATTTTAATACCGTGTGGATGTTGTAGTCTTCGCCAGCGGTTCTGATGCCATTGTTTTGGTGTTCTTCAACTTGTGCGAAGAACTTCTTGGCCCCTTCTTTAATGAAGTCTTCAATGCTTTCCAGGTGGTGTTGTAGGCCCCATTTTACTTTAAATATAAATGACTTCCAAAAAATTGAACAATGCAGTATTAATTTTTTTGCAGAAGACACTTTAATTTAATATTGTTGTAAAGTTACTGATGAGTTATTCAATACACTGTTGGGTTGCAATAATTAAATATTTTGATATTTCAAACGACACGTTTTCGAGCCACAAATTGTATTGTATGTTACTATGCCGTCCGAAATTTGGCCAGGGTCTACCTCGCTGAAGATTTCTATTACGAGAAATCAAGTGAAAAGACAATTTTAAACTGTTTATTTTTACAATTAATAAAGTAACTGAACTTAGGATACCTAATATTTCATAAAAACATTGAGTATTCATTGCTTTGTCCTCGCTGTGAATCTTGAAATTTTGTCGTAGATAAATATATATACCACCTGGCGTAGTGTTCGCATACTCCCGTATGTGTAAAATTGGATACGACAAACAGAGATTTCCTGCGCTGTCATTGGCTGAGACGTACTAGCGTAGTTTCCAGAACCCCTAAGCCCCGCCTATTAGTCTAGTTTTGGATACATTGTTTTTAAGAATTATGATGATACTAACTTTTATTTAGAAGTAGGACTGTGTTACATATTGTTTAATACTTAGTCTTTTATGTTAATTTATCTGAATTTTTAATGTTTTATTCAAATAAACGAAAATATATTTAGGTTATACATAATCAAGAAGTGCTATCGCATTTTAAGTATAATCTTTGTTATATTGTATATTGCAAAACTACAATCCGTGTTGAATGAATAATTTGTTACAAATATACTTCACACTTCCAATATATTGCAATTTAAATCTCTGCGAACTTCAAGTAGTTTTAATTCAAATAAATGAGTAAAAGTATTACAAGTTTCTAGTCAACATCAAACCGGCTCTTTTTAGAGCCACCAAAATATTTAGAAAAAGGAAATTTGTTAATCATGCTACAGGTACAGAATAAATTGAAAAATCGCAACTTTACATAAAGAAATCTTGTCAAATATCTGTTACAAAATTCATATGAATATTCACTAGATATTAAACAGCAATTAACATATAAATAAATTTTGAGATGTCCATCGCTGGGAAAATAAATATTGTTTAGAATTAATTTTCTATCATTTTTAATGAAACATTTTTCATATTTTTGTACACACATGTGATTAACCTATTATTGCAAAAACCTTGAAAAAAACAATATTTAATTAGCAACTCGTGATAAAATTATGTGTATTATACTTTAAAAGATAGCTAATTTTATGCTAAATAGATTAGTGAAAACCGCACATCGCTATCTTGTTCCAAAAAATATTAAAGTATAAAAAACTAAAACTGCGACACAGCGGTCACCCATCCAATAGTCCACGCTTTCTTGGGTTGCTTACCTTTGTGATCTGTACGCCGAGCTGTTAGCCGCTCGGCGAAGGCTGCCAAAACGCGCAAATTTCGCGTTTGCCGCGCCGCAAAAGAGGATGTTTCAATGTGGCACCCTGCTTAGGGTATTGTGTAGTTGTGACATATGCAATTGCAGATCTCAGCAGGACATTACAGACCTTCATCTCATTGAAAATGTACAGATTCCGCCCAACCGTTCAGCGTTTAGAAATCTATGTAAAACAGGGTAGTTCTTGCAGTTCGGACGGCAAAGAGATTATAGCTGTAAATTTTCTATTACTTTCAACTGTAGATCGTTTTCTAATTATTTTAGATAAAAATACTTCAAATAAATATTGTTAAGAATTAAATTTTCTATAATTTTAATTGATAAATTTTTCATATTTTTGTACATACATATGCTTAACCTATTACAGAAATCTTGAAAAACCAATTCAATATTTAAGTAACAACTCGTGATAATATTGTGTAATATACATTAAAGATAGCTAATTTTATGCTAAATAGATCAGTTTAAACCGCACATCGCTATCTTGTTCCAAAAAGTATTAAAGTGTCAAAAACTATGTCGTCCGATGTGTTGGACGGGGTCTACGCGATTGGAGATTTATATTACGAGAAATCAAGTGAAAAGACAATTTTAAACTGTTTGTATCAACAATTAACAATGAAACTGATGCTAGGGAACCTACATTTTCATAAAAACATCAACTATTCACAGTATTAATGGCAGTTGTGCAGTTTAAAATTTTACATAGATTAATATATATACTACTTGGAGTAGTGAAAAATTGATATGTCTAGCAGAGGTTTCCAGCGCTCCCATTGGCTGAGAAGTACTGGCATAGCTTTCAGTGCTTCTAAGCCCCGCCTATTAGTCTAGTTTCTAATTCAAACATTATTTTTGAGAATTTGGAACTGAATAACAGTTATTTGTAAGGAGGGTCGTGTTTCTATGCATTTGAATTATAATTACACAGATTTAATTATGAAAAATATGCAGTACAATTATTTTTGCAGACAATAATCAATCGAGTGTATAAAAGACAAGCCTAAACTTTGTATACGAGTTTCTGAAATATTCATCAACTTCAAAATACCTTTAAACTGTTAAACAATGTCTGATTTGTGAAACAATTAATGGTTTTAACCCAGATTTGACTCAGAAAGACCTAAAGACACGTTTAAACATATTTTTCTACGACCACTACTGAAAGTATGTCATTACAGAACAAAATACAATCAATGTAAGTGCGTTGTTACGAATAGTGTTACGTAATGTTCATTCAAGTGTTACGTAATGTTCATTACGTAACACTTGAAAATGAAATTTAAGTTGGCATTACTGACTTACCAATATAATTAAAATTTGATGCATCAAATCTTAGATTTAAATGTTATGGATTCAAAGGCTAACTGATAAAATTTTATAAGTAAATTCATATTTTGCTGGGTTTATTATAAATTATGACACCAATAAATATTTCAATAATATATGTAGAGGGGACTATGTTTCGTCATGTATCCCTACGCTCAATAATTGTCGTTTATTTTTATAAACATAAACAAAGCTTGTTTGACATTTAGGTTATGTGTGAGATAATTACATGTAAACTGGTAATATTTTATAGTCTCCCATCTGCATCTATAGTTTATAATCTGTGTTTTATTGTGAGGTAAATATATACTACTAAATATTATTATCCTTTACTTATATTTATTAATATTTTAAGTAAGAAATGTCAAGCGACAGTGATACTTCAATTGGAACACCAAACATCAAAAATTCATGGATTAGAGAAAACAAAAAAACAATAAATTTCTAACTATTTGAATATTGTTTTTAATTTAGAAATAGTATTGAGTGGTCGTAGAAAAAGTATAGTACAAAACTCGAGATGTAAAGCAATTACGCCCTCGTGAAATTACAAACTCGCCGCTACGCGGCTCGTGTGTCAATTTTTTCACTCGTGCGTAAATTGCTTCTTACTTCTCTCGTTATGTAATATACTATTACAATGACAGAAAACAATTTTATTTGAACTCAAAAATCTTGCTTTACCCCGTGCGTCGGCTATCAAGGTTTTCGTCTAATTGTTTTACAGAAAAATGTTTCAAAACAGTCTTGTAGAGAATTTACTTCTGTGCAAGTTTCATTTGAAGCATTTTTCCGTAAAATAATGTATAAGTACGTAGCAGGTGAAAATAGGTGTTACCTATGGGAAAGTGTTGCCCTAATTTCACGACATTTAAGCCATAATTTGATACGGTGACATTTTAGAGAAAAAATCTCTAATTAAAAATTGTAGAGGAGTAAAAGTTCTATAAGGTTCATTATAAACATTTTCTGTATCGCAAATAGGAAACACAAAACAGAGCAATTTATGTGAAAAAGATGGTACGAAAAAAATGCAAAATTAGAATGTGCAAGAATGATATGTTAACACAATAATTATAATGCGATTACGCAATAATTGCATATTGAATGTAATTAAATCCCTTAATATACTTAAATTAATACCTAAATTTAATTAATAACAAGAAATCAAATGTAATACAAATAGAAATGATATTGATTGTAGTTTGCAGCTATTCCGTCCTGTTAACTGGCATGGGTCTTTCTGATTCAATTTTCCAATGCTGTTTAATAAAATAAATAATAAATATGTAAATAATTATCATAATAATCCTTAAATATCGCATAATACAACATTTTTATTAATAATAAAATAATACTATTGTACTTTAAATTACATGCCATTATTTAACATTACAGATATAGGGAATGTGGTGGGGGATTTGGCTCAGCGAATGAGATCGCAGCACGCATATCGATCGGGTCCAAACAGTATATATACCACGTCGAAACTGGTTCTCGGATTGAGTCGAGCCGGGTCTAGAAGCACGTGTCATTCTTTTGCAATTTCTCGACTCTCGCGTTAATTAAATACGAATTTAATATTTCAAAGCAGTAAACTGTTACTGTGGAGAAGTATAAAATTCCAGTTTTCCGTTTGGGTAATTAAATCTGGGGCAAAATTATTTGCATTGCATTGGATAGGCGCGGTATTTAGAACAATAATTTGGGCTCGCGATACAAAGTCACAGGTGCCTGGTGACACGTTTTAGTGAGATCAAAATTTCCGTTAAACTGGTCGGCTTCTCCGATCGAATGTGGAAACACATTCAAACTCTCATAAATGTAGAATCACATTCGACTCGCGAAATTCGTTTGCAAAGCGCTGTCTTCACGTGAAGGCCAACAATTTAATTGTAATTCCGATTACTGTTAGCGCTAACGCGTTGTTAGAGGGCATGCTCATAGGAGTTCAATGTCTTAGGGTGGATTTCACTGCTCAGTTGCGCACTTGGATACCATCCCTTACTGCGGGCGACTGCGGATTCAATCCCTTATTGCGGGCGACTGCGGATTCATTGACTCACGTGATACTATGACATGAGAGATCCCTGTGCAGTGGTGGGTAGTCTGCGATAGTACGTGTGAGGACACTAGTCGAACAGTACCAGCTGCACGCGCGCACTAGTCTGACGGGGCTCGCGGTGGCCCATAGCTTTTTTTAATATAAAACAGTCAACATCCGGTTGCTGTTAGTAGAGTCATAGAGGCACGGGGATGAATGTTAGTTTTAGTGGCATGCTAGCTTTAATTTAATTTAAGTTAGACTTAAGGGCACTAATCCATTTCCTTGTATTCCTTTGCAGCTTTTTCTTTCAGCATTTTCTTCCACCGTGGGACACTTTTCTCTTGCTTTTGTATTTTTGTGTTTTCTCTCCCTCTTAGCACATATGTTTTCATTGTTTGTTTTGTTGTTTGTGTTTGTTCTGTTTTTTAAGACAGGAATGAAGATGAAGCGGACTCAAGTTATCTTTGCTGGATTTCTACGTGTAAACATTCCACATCACACATGTAAATTTTACTCTGTTTCAATTTATTTTGCAGTTTCTTATTTGGTTTGTTTGTTTCAGTGTTGAGTCCTCGACCTGCAGATGCAGCTGAAGAGTCTTCACTTCTTGTGTCAACAGCCTGCCGACCAGGAGATGCAGTTGCAGAGCCTTCAACATTGTTCGCTGTCTTCAAAGCCCATGTAATGTAAGTATATTTAATTAATGAATTGTATGATTACTAATGTTTTTTTGTTTGTTAAGTGAGCGGCTACACCACTTCTCTATCGCAGTATTTGTAGAAGAACTGAACTCAACATTAACCACTTTGTATTCCAACAAATAATAAATAAAATCAACTTTTAAACCTGTACACTTGTTGTATTTATTATACAAATAAAATTTATTAAGAATTAAATTGTTTTATTATATATTAAAAGAGATAATGATACTAAAATATAAATTCATATCACATAATTCGTCTAATTAATTATATTTACATTTAAACAACTTATCATTTTGGTAGCAATTGATCAACCGGAAGTGGTAGTTTACCTACATTTTGTACCGTTTAAAGTTATTGGATACATAAAATTATTTTATAAAATTTGCAGTTCGGAAAAGGGCTTCAAATATAATTGTCAATCCATCAAGGTGGTGCTGTAGGCCCTATTTTACTTCTATTAAATATTAATGACGCAAAAAAATTAAACTATAGCAGTGTTAATATCTTTGCAGACGACACTTTAATTTATTATTGTTGTAAAGATACTGATGAGTTATTCAATACACTTAATAGAGAATTACAAAATGTGGATAATAGAATGAGATGAATAACTGTTATTGATACAATACAGGGAATAGTAGATAATACTAAATATCTGGATGTTCTAATATATAGAAAACTAAAATTTTATTCATATGTTATTAAATAAATATAATATTATTTTGAAGTAGAGTTAGGTTGCAATCATATTAAATATTTACGAATTTCAAACGACTCGTTTTCGAGGCACAAATTGAATTGTATGTTACTATGCCGTCCGATTCGTGGCCCGGGTCTACCTGATTGCAGATCTGTATTACAAGAAATCAAGCGAAAAGACAATTTTAAACTGTTTATTTTAACAATTATTAAAGTAACTGAACCTAGGATACATAATATTTCATAAAAACATTGAGTATTCATTGCTTTGTCCTAGCTGTGCATCTTAAAATTTAACGTAGATAAATATATATACCACCTGGCATAGTGTTCTCATACTCCCGTATGTGTAAAATTGATATGTCAAGCAGAGATTTCCTGCGCTGTCATTGGCTGAGACGTACTAGCGTAGTTTCCAGAACCCCTTAGCCCCGCCTATTATTATAGTTTTTGATACATAATTTTTTTTAAGAATTATGATGATACTAACTTTTATTTAGAAGGACTGTGTTTCACATTGTTTAATACTTGGTCATTTGTGTTAATTTATCTGAACTTTTAATGTTTTAATCAAATAAACGAAAATATATGTAGGTTACATAAAGGCAAATTTCGCGTTTTCCGCGCGGTAAAAGGGGATGTTTCAATGTAGCACCCTGCTCAGGGTAATGTGTAGTTGTCACATATGCAATTGCAGATCTCAGCAGGACATTACAGATTGTCATTTCAATGAAAATGTACAGATTCCGCCCGACCGTTCAGCATCTATGTAAAAAAGGTAGTTCTCGCAGGTAGGACGGCAAAGAGATTGTGGTTGTAAATTTTTTATTTTTTCAACTGTGGTTTTCCTAATTATTTTAGATAAAAAATACTTCAATTAAATATGATTTAGAATTAAATTAAAACTGAGATTAAATTACTACATATATGGTATATGAAACATAGTTTATTGTTAGACTACGGTGTTATCCAGGGTACGTACATACGGGCCGTTCAAGAATATTTTACATGCTGTACAAAAATTAGCACTTTTCAGAGCTACAAAACTAATCACTAAAAAGAACTGTATTCGTATTTACGCTTTTGTAATCTACATTTATTTTTTAAACGAACTACTTGAGTATCTTTACAAGAAACACAAAAATACACCTAGCTTTTAAAAAGAAGGTAAAATTTATTAATTAAATCTATTTGTTACATATTATTGAGTATGAGAAGTTAATCTTGCAAAAAAATTAAACAATTGCAGTATTCATATTTTTGCAGACGACACCTTAATTTATTATTGTTGTAAAGATACTGATGAGTTATTCAATAAACTTAATAGAGAATTACATGTGGATAATAGAATGAAATGAATAACAGTTTCCATTTTAGAGTTTTCAATATCACATATTAACATAACTACACGAAATTTCATACATTTTGTTAATTATTTCTTCACAGCGGGTGGAACTCGAGATCAGTGTGAGTTCTTGCGGACAACGGCGAGGCCGTAAACTCTCATCAGGTGGTCTTCTTTGTCTACGGCATGATCGCCGGTAGTTGCTAATCTTACGTGACAGGTCAAGGTCACATCGACATGGATGTATTTTATGACAGCTTTCTTGCCAGAAGCCAGTTGGATCTGAAAAGAAGAGAAATATGTTGAACTCAAACACAAAGAGCATTTATTTGTAGTAAATAATTATTTAAATAACTTAAAAGCAATCTGAATGACAGTAAAATATGTAGAAACTGCGTAATTATTTTGGCACTGAAATATGTATGTATTATCGGTTTTAGCGAGTATAAATATAAAATACGTACAGTAAATAAAGATTTAATTAATATAAAACCAATCTAAATATGTATAATGACAGTTAAATGTGTTTAAACTACACATACATTTTTATCTTATGAAACCTATTGGCCCTGAAATGGGCCAAATTTTTCTTATATATGCGAACGCGTACACTTGAAAACGCAGTTTCCTAAGCTGTCATTGGCTGAATCGCTCTAGCTTAGCTTGCGCTGCAGATAGGCCCCGCCCATTTGGCACGTTTTAAAACACATACGAAATCAATGATTTCTTATATTTAAAAATGTTAAGACTAATTCTAACATTTAAAATATATCATAATTAATATATTACGTTATAATTTATATGTTAAAATATTTTTTTTGACATTTCTAAGCTGCTTTAATATGTTGTTCATCTAATTATTAGAATTTATGTTTCTAGGACTTCTTCAACTTAAAATCAATGATTTTTTTTAAATTTAAACATTTAAAATGTAACATAATTTCGTATTTCAACAATATTCTCATAGAATATTAATATATTTCATTATAATTCATGTTACATATCTTCTTTGACATTTCTAAGTTGACTCGAAATTTTGTACGTCAAATTTTTAGAATCTGAGCTATTGTAAGCTTGCTAATTATTTTAGAGAAAATAGTTTTAAATCAAATTTGTAGGAAATGTAATTCTCTATAATATGCAATAAAGTATTTTTGTTTAAAATGTAACCCTGTAAAATTAAACTGCCAAAACATTAAAACTATGTCAGAATTTTGGGCCAGGTTTATTTGATTTTACAGAATTCAAATTCCAATCTTACTGAAATATTTATTTGATAACTAAAAGATATGTAACAATTGATTTTGGGGGCTAATTTCGACAGCTGGGAAATAATTGTACCTTGCTTAAATCGCTAAAATTTTTATTCGGAGTTTTAAACTATAGTTTCATTTAAAAAATTAAAGAAAAGTTATTTACTGTAAGTGAAAGTGAAATCCGTCCCTGTCTTTTGCATCGGCGCAGTAATGTTAAAGCGTCATCCTGTTCAATCTACCGACCATTAAGTAAAATGGCGACTGTATTGTCAAGTGTGTGGTGTTTGCAATTTAAATTCAGCCCTGAAGAATTATTAGAACAACGATATAAAAGCCAAGAAATCGACAGAATGATCGGGAAAGATAAACATCTTCTTAAACGACAAGTGAAGTTATTGTTACTCGGTGCTGGTGAAAGTAGCAAAACAACGTTTTTAAATCGTTGTAATTCTATGTTTATTCCAGAACGACTCTGTCCAATATTTTCTTGATAATCTGGACAGAAAATTACAAAGCCAGAATACATTCCTACCCATCAAGGTATCCTCCACTGTGAAAATGCAACGAACAGAATGTGAACTTGAAGACAGGTTAGTGTAGTGTTGATGATTCTCATTTGTTTTAATAACTAAAACAGCTGATGTTCTTCTGTTTTGAACAACAAACTATACAGTGCTTAGTTTGATGCCGTTTTGTTTTATGTTAGTTTTGGACAGTGTGCTGTTGATGTTCAACTGTTTAGTGATTTTTAGACAGCAGAATTCGATTGTCTGCTATTTTAGATTGTCATTTGTTTCGAGTCACTGCAGTATGTTGCTGCTCTCTTGTATCCCTGCTTGTTCTATATGGAGATTGATGATTTTAATTTGTTTTAAGACTACAAAACAGCAGTATTCATTTTTTTTAAACAACAAATCCTATTTGACAGTGTGCTGTTGAAGTTCAATTCCTTATAGTTTTCTGTATAAGTAATAATATTATGCATGCAATTAATTGATGGGTTATTTTTTATTGACCTATGATTAAAAAATAGTCCAATTGCGAAATATATTTATATTCAATTGCTTGTACCTTCAGAACCAGAAGAGATAATTTAAATCTGATTCATTTCCTTAATTGGCAATTGCTTAAATATAAACTGCATCAATTTTTAACGCATTTGCTCAATAAATAAAAATTTTATTAACCAAAGTTTTAAAAATGGCAAAAATCATGAAAATATCAAAATATGGCGCCTTTCCAGGGCCGTAACTTAAAAACTAAGCAAGATATCAAAAAACTACCGACAGTTTTGAAGTCTACACACTTTAATTAACCTATAAACAAATTTTGAGCGATTTTTATTTTTTTGAATTTTTCCCCTCAAAAAATTTCAACAATCGATATCTCGCGAAATAAAAGAGATACGATGTTCTAATCTTCACCATTCGATTCCGCGTTAAAAGTTCTATAAGTATGCAAGTTTCGTTATAATCGCCCCATGAAGCGAAGCGCTAGAACAAAAAGTCTGAAAATAGCCCAAAATCCGTAAAAAGCCAAGGGGTATGTATTGAATTTTTTCGAAAAATTTTCATGTTTGATTTTAATGCCCCATCCCCCTGTTTCGGACCTGGAACTTACGAAAAATTTACTTTGGGCAATACATGAGGCAAATTTTTTGTGATTTGAGTGATTATATGAAATTTGAATTAATGACATAAGTGGCCGTGCAATGTTTAATAACTCGTAACTCAAAAACGGAATGAGATATTTATAATCCGAGTTGATGAAACTGTTCAGCATGGCTTACTTGTGAAATAAGTTAATATTTATGTTAATATATTAAGGAACACATTGTTTATGAATCCTCAAAGATTAGAGAAATTTTTCGAAAAAATGTTCAACTTTGACGGCGCGTAACTTTTTACCGATCAGAGGTATTTGAAATCTGTTTGAAATATTGGATTCCTTCTACTATATGTATCTGCTGTTCAAATTTTTATTTGATTTTCTCCAGAAATAGTGGTTTTAAATGGAAAATTCTCGACATCTTAATTTCAATTGTTTCCATTCACTATTGCAAAAACAAACAACAAAAACAAACTTTCTCGATGTCGTATCTTCTCCAGAGGTGATTTGATCTAGATCTAGACTCCTTCAAGTTCTTGCGAACTGAGAGTCATCGCAGAAACTATCAGAAAATAAAATAATTCACAATTTCACTTTATCTGAAGGTTACATTACAATACCCATTTCTATTTCCGATGGAATGAAAAAATAACTGAATTACGTATCTGACATTATGTACTGGAATCATTTTAAAGAGAAATGTTTCAAGTAAAACCGATAGAGAATTTAATTTTATACAAGTTTTACTTGAAGCATTTTTCTCTAAAATAATTCAGGAACGTTTGACAGCACCATTTATATGATTACAACAATATTGAGATGATTGCAACAATCAAACGTTTTTGAATCATTTTACAGCAAAATGCTTCAAGTACACTTGTAGAAAATTAAATTTTCTATCTGTTTTATTTCAAGTATTTTTCTCTAAAGTGATTCAGAAACCTTTAAATAATAAAACAACAGCTGAGAATACTATTTCATTTTTATTGCATATTCAGCATATTTAGCTACTTAAATGATCCCGACTCGTTTTGGTTGTTGCAATCAGACATATGATGCTCCCAGGCGTTCCTGAATCGTTTTAGCGAAAAATGCTTCAACTTAAAACTTGTGGACAACTAAATTTTCTACCTGTTTTATTTGAAACAGTTTTCTCTAAAATAACTCAGGAACATTTTACCGCGATTCAAAGTATTTATTTAAATTTATATTTCGTACCGTTCACAAGTTATTTCTTCTTTAACAGTCCTACAAGACTGGGTTCTGACATGAGTTCAGGGCACAACCAGGGGCTCTTCCCTAGGGCTCCGCCCCATTACAGAGCCTCGGAAACCATGATACCACCACGTTGACCTCTGCTGGTCAACCACGGGTCAGTTCGTACATGCAGCAACCTCAGAGGTGCTCCGGGTCGATCTACAGCACTGGATCTTTGGAGTACCCGAGTTTGGATTCCAAAGGGGAGAGTGACAACGAAAGCTTGCAATCCGGAGAGGAAAGTCATCCGTAAGAAAAGAAAATTACTCAATTTTGAGGGCATGTAACTTGAAAACTATTTGAGATAATTGGTTTTTGTTTTGATATTTGGATTCATCGTAGATTTTTTTGTATAAATAAAATATTTTCATTTGATTAATAACAACATTGCACAATTGTGTGTAAATTTTTATTGTGTTGGGGATCAGTTTTCTACGTCTGGTAAATTAATCTATCAGTTTATCTGAACTAACTAAATTTTGTCTGGTGACATAAATTTATGACTGAAGTAATTGATGAATTTAGATCATAATTTTTCAAAAGATCCAAGCCCACAATTTTTCACACCCCGTTTTATTATCTCTATATATTTTCGAGATACAGCCCATTCAAAAGAATGTTTGAATAAAAACTAGTTAATTGTCATATTTTTATTATTACTATTATATATAATAAATAAAACAGTTTTACAATAAATAAAATACAAGAATACAGGTTTAGAATTTTTATTATATTATTTGATGAAATACAAAATAGTGAATGTTCAGTTCTCCCGAATTGTGTGTGGAAGCAAGAGACTGAAACTTCTCTGGCATTTACCGGACATCTTAGGAAAACTTCCCAAAACCTAAGATAGAGAAGTGGTGAAGCTGCCCACTAAACAAACAAAAATACATTAGAAATCATTCAATTCATTAATTAAATGGACTTACATGGGTGTTGAAGACGCCGAACTATATTGAAGGCTCTGCAACTGCATCTCCTGGATGAAGCCTCTTCAGTTTCATCTGCCAGTTGAGGACTAGTCACTGAAACAAACAAACAAACCAAATAAGAAACTGTAAAATAAATTAAAACAGAGTAAAATTTACATGTGTGATGTGGAATGTTTACACGTAGAAATCCAGCGAAGATAACTTGAGTCCGCTTCATCTTCATTCCTGTCTTAAAAAACAGAACAAACACAAACAACAAAACAAACAATGAAAACATATTTGCTAAGAGGGAGAGAAAACACAAAAATACAAAAGCAAGAGAAAAGTGTCCCACGGTGGAAGAAAATGCTGAAAGAAAAAGCTGCAAAGGAATACAAGGAAATGGATTAGTGCCCTTAAGTCTAACTTAAATTAAATTAAAGCTAGCATGCCACTAAAACTAACATTCATCCCTGTGCCTCTATGACTCTACTAACAGCAACCGGATGTTGACTGTTTTATATTAAAAAAAGCTATGGGCCACCGCGAGCCCCGTCAGACTAGTGCGCGCGTGCAGCTGGTACTGTTCGACTAGTGTCCTCACACGTACTATCGCAGACTACCCACCACTGCACAGGGATCTCTCATGTCATAGTATCACGTGAGTCAATGAATCCGCAGTCGCCCGCAATAAGGGATTGAATCCGCAGTCGCCCGCAGTAAGGGATGGTATCCAAGTGCGCAACTGAGCAGTGAAATCCACCCTAAGACATTGAACTCCTATGAGCATGCCCTCTAACAACGCGTTAGCGCTAACAGTAATCGGAATTACAATTAAATTGTTGGCCTTCACGTGAAGACAGCGCTTTGCAAACGAATTTCGCGAGTCGAATGTGATTCTACATTTATGAGAGTTTGAATGTGTTTCCACATTCGATCGGAGAAGCCGACCAGTTTAACGGAAATTTTGATCTCACTAAAACGTGTCACCAGGCACCTGTGACTTTGTATCGCGAGCCCAAATTATTGTTCGAAATACCGCGCCTATCCAATGCAATGCAAATAATTTTGCCCCAGATTTAATTACCCAAACGGAAAACTGGAATTTTATACTTCTCCACAGTAACAGTTTACTGCTTTGAAATATTAAATTCGTATTTAATTAACGCGAGAGTCGAGAAATTGCACAAGAGAAAAACACGCGTGAGTCTACACCGATATCACTCGACTGAATTGAACAGTTTCAACCCTCTGCTTATATACTACTCCGGACCCGTGCCGCGATCTGATTCGCGGAGCCGAATCTCCCACCACTTTCCATATACCCTTAATGTTAAAAATTCAACTATCAAATATTTGTAATATTTTAAAATAAATTATCAAATTTCAATAAAATATGCATTCGATAGATTATTTTTCAGAGAATATTTTATTCTTATTCGACTTTTCTCCAAGTTCTATAGTTTTCGAGAAAAATGCAGCTAAAAATTCTATCTGACAGCTGGAAGCTTCAACGAAGTTGATGTTCATCGAAATTTTAATGACTTTTATCTTTTACATTTCTTCATTATTCTGGACAAATTAGACATTAAATTAATTTTATTTCTAGTATTTAGCTAATGTAACTAGGTAGAATTGCGAATTCAAAAGCATTTAGAAGATTTTTTACAATATAAATAGTCATACAAACACATTACGAATTATGTGTTTTTGAATAATTGACGCCTTCTTGGGCCCTAAAATCATTCAAAAACATTATTTTAAATTAATTCAGAGCTTTTGGATTCATTACTGTCCTGAAATTCATCAAACATTACTTTCACTTGAGCACGTGACATATTCTCCATGTTTATTAACCTAAAATTGTTCCCGTCTCATGTTCTAAGTGATTCTTTTAATATCATAAGTGTTTACTACAATTACTAGTTAGAATATGAAATTTGAAACTCTAAGCTACATTTTGATATAAGTACAAGGGCAATTAACATATTGGTATCGGGTACAGCTTCGAGTAAAGTAAGTTTGTTGAAGTTGATCGTTGCGAAGTAAGTGTAACATCCATAAAATTCTGTACAAACGATGAATCCAGGTGGGAAATGGTGTTAAAAACTTAACAAAGTCTGAGGAATTGAATAGTGAGCTACAAAATGTCATACACTGCACAGAAATTGCTACAGGAACATAAATAGAACATGATTGTTGGGACACACACAGACTATACAATTGCATGACATCAAACACAAATTATTCTAGTAGAAATCCATAAAATACGAACGATGAGGTAGGAAATGATGTCAAATATTTAATAAAGTCTGAGGAATCGAATGGTGGACTTTGAAATGACATACACATCACCGGAACATAAATAGTTTGATGTTTGACAATCACGAAGCTCTGGATGAACCTTCAAGTGAGCTAACATTGTGTTTTTCTTTCAGGCGTAGAAACTTACGCCCTGGGCGACCTCCAAGAAGATGACGAGTATTCAAACCCAGGCAAACGCTTCGACAGCTCAAGTTGTATTTACACTTACACCACAAGTACTGTAATGTATCCTGATGAACGAATAAGTTCTTTAGAGAGTATTCACAGTTAGCTGAAGATACGGATGAATGCGAGGCTCAGGAAGTTAGATTAGGTAACACATGTCTGTTTTTCTCTAGGTATCTTTTACTTGAAGCATTTTAATCTAAAATCATTCAGAAGCGTAACAAACAGATGTGCCTGAATCATTTTACAGCGATGCAAACTTGCTATTGCTGTGATCAATTCATTGTTTGTTGCAATCAGACAAATGGTGCTGCCAAACATTTCCGAATGATTTTACAGCAAAATGCTTCAAGTACACTTGTAGAAAATTACATTTTCTATCTGTTTTATTTCAAGTATTTTTCTCTAAACTAATTCAGGAAGGTTTGGCAGTGCCAGTACATGTCACGAGACACTCTACGGTTGAAAAATCGCCTCTTCTCAGACCAATCACAGTTCAACAAATACAAATAAATATATTTAACTACATACTACTGATGTGTATATTATTTAAGTAAATAAATACATTAAAAACCAATATTTACAGTTGTTACTTTATTTAATAAATGTATATGTAATATTTCATCTGAAAAAGAATTGCATTGCATATTTCAATTTTATGTATATATCACTTTTAAACCTTTCATTTATTTAAAGTAGATTTATCGTAAATTTAGTTAAAGAATAAGGTCACAATGTAGGCAGTGCGCTGCATAACAATATATCTGGATTTTTAGCACAACAGTGCTCTAAATATTTTATACTTATTATACATCAAAATGAAGCTTGAAAGTTCTACTTTCCATACATATATCACTTTTAAACCTTTCATTTATTTAAAGTAGATTTATCGTAAATTTTGTTAAAGAATAAGGTCAAAAAGTAGGAAGTGCGCTGCATAACAATATATCTGGATTTTTAGCACAACAGTGCTCTAAATATTTTATACTTATTATACATCAAAATGAAGCTAGAAAGTTCTACTTTCCATACATATATCACTTTTAAACCTTTCATTTATTTAAAGTAGATTTATCGTAAATTTAGTTAAGGAATAAGGTCACAAAGTAGGCAGAGCGCTGCATAACAATATATCTGGATTTTTAGCACAACAGTGCTCTAAATATTTTATACTTATTATACATCAAAATGAAGCTTGAAAGTTCTACTTTCCATACATATATCACTTTTAAACCTTTCATTTATTTAAAGTAGATTTATCGTAAATTTAGTTAAGGAATAAGGTCACAAAGTAGGCAGAGCGCTGCATAACAATATATCTGGATTTTTAGCACAACAGTGCTCTAAATATTTTATACTTATTATACATCAAAATGAAGCTTGAAAGTTCTACTTTCCATACATATATCACTTTTAAACCTTTCATTTATTTAAAGTAGATTTATCGTAAATTTAGTTAAGGAATAAGGTCACAAAGTAGGCAGAGCGCTGCATAACAATATATCTGGATTTTTAGCACAACAGTGCACTAAATATTTTATACTTATTATACATCAAAATGAAGCTTGAAAGTTCTACTTTCCATACATATATCACTTTTAAACCTTTCATTTATTTAAAGTAGATTTATCGTAAATTTAGTTAAGGAATAAGGTCACAAAGTAGGCAGAGCGCTGCATAACAATATATCTGGATTTTTAGCACAACAGTGCACTAAATATTTTATACTTATTATACATCAAAATGAAGCTTGAAAGTTCTACTTTCCATACATATATCACTTTTAAACCTTTCATTTATTTAAAGTAGATTTATCGTAAATTTAGTTAAGGAATAAGGTCACAAAGTAGGCAGTGCGCTGCATAACAATATATCTGGATTTTTAGCACAACAGTGCTCTAAATATTTTATACTTATTATACATCAAAATGAAGCTTGAAAGTTCTACTTTCCATACATATATCACTTTTAAACCTTTCATTTATTTAAAGTAGATTTATCGTAAATTTAGTTAAGGAATAAGGTCACAAAGTAGGCAGAGCGCTGCATAACAATATATCTGGATTTTTAGCACAACAGTGCTCTAAATATTTTATACTTATTATACATCAAAATGAAGCTTGAAAGTTCTACTTTCCATACATATATCACTTTTAAACCTTTCATTTATTTAAAGTAGATTTATCGTAAATTTAGTTAAGGAATAAGGTCACAAAGTAGGCAGTGCGCTGCATAACAATATATCTGGATTTTTAGCACAACAGTGCTCTAAATATTTTATACTTATTATACATTAAAATGAAGCTTGAAAGTTCTACTTTCCATACATATATCACTTTTAAACCTTTCATTTATTTAAAGTAGATATATCGTAAATTTAGTTAAGGAATAAGGTCACAAAGTAGGCAGTGCGCTGCATAACAATATATCTGGATTTTTAGCACAACAGTGCACTAAATATTTTATACTTATTATACATCAAAATGAAGCTTGAAAGTTCTACTTTCCATACATATATCACTTTTAAACCTTTCATTTATTTAAAGTAGATTTATCGTAAATTTAGTTAAGGAATAAGGTCACAAAGTAGGCAGAGCGCTGCATAACAATATATCTGGATTTTTAGCACAACAGTGCTCTAAATATTTTATACTTATTATACATTAAAATGAAGCTTGAAAGTTCTACTTTACACACATATATAATTTTTATACCATACATTTATTTATAGTAGATTTATCGCAAATTAAGTTAAGGTATAATTATAAGCGCAACGTGCACTTTGTGCCAAATATACTGGATTTTTAGGACAACGGTCCACTCTCTCTCCTCTGTCTATTTCATACTTATTATACATCAAAGTGAAGCTTGAAAGTTCTACTTTCCACATATATATAATATTTATACCATGCATTTATTTATAGTAGATTTATCGCAAATATAGTTAAGGTATATTTATGAGTACAAAGTGCAGTGTAAATATAATTACAGATTAATGTGATATTTTTGTATCATTATTCCTTTTAATATGTAATAAAACAGCATTTAATACTTAATAAATTTTATTTGCATAATTAATAAATATAACAACTGTACAGGTTTAAAAGTTGATTTTATTTATTATTTGTTGGAATATAAAGTAATAATAAATAAAACAGTTTTACAATAAATAAAATACAAGAATACAGGTTTAGAATTTTTATTATATTATTTGATGAAGTACAAAATAGTGAATGTTCAGTTCTCCCGAATTGTGTGTGGAAGCAAGAGACTGAAACTTCTCTGGCATTTACCGGACATCTTAGGAAAACTTCCCAAAACCTAAGATAGAGAAGTGGTGAAGCTGCCCACTAAACAAACAAAAATACATTAGAAATCATTCAATTCATTAATTAAATGGACTTACATGGGTGTTGAAGACGCCGAACTATATTGAAGGCTCTGCAACTGCATCTCCTGGATGAAGCCTCTTCAGTTTCATCTGCCAGTTGAGGACTAGTCACTGAAACAAACAAACAAACCAAATAAGAAACTGTAAAATAAATTAAAACAGAGTAAAATTTACATGTGTGATGTGGAATGTTTACACGTAGAAATCCAGCGAAGATAACTTGAGTCCGCTTCATCTTCATTCCTGTCTTAAAAAACAGAACAAACACAAACAACAAAACAAACAATGAAAACATATGTGCTAAGAGGGAGAGAAAACACAAAAATACAAAAGCAAGAGAAAAGTGTCCCACGGTGGAAGAAAATGCTGAAAGAAAAAGCTGCAAAGGAATACAAGGAAATGGATTAGTGCCCTTAAGTCTAACTTAAATTAAATTAAAGCTAGCATGCCACTAAAACTAACATTCATCCCTGTGCCTCTATGACTCTACTAACAGCAACCGGATGTTGACTGTTTTATATTAAAAAAAGCTATGGGCCACCGCGAGCCCCGTCAGACTAGTGCGCGCGTGCAGCTGGTACTGTTCGACTAGTGTCCTCACACGTACTATCGCAGACTACCCACCACTGCACAGGGATCTCTCATGTCATAGTATCACGTGAGTCAATGAATCCGCAGTCGCCCGCAATAAGGGATTGAATCCGCAGTCGCCCGCAGTAAGGGATGGTATCCAAGTGCGCAACTGAGCAGTGAAATCCACCCTAAGACATTGAACTCCTATGAGCATGCCCTCTAACAACGCGTTAGCGCTAACAGTAATCGGAATTACAATTAAATTGTTGGCCTTCACGTGAAGACAGCGCTTTGCAAACGAATTTCGCGAGTCGAATGTGATTCTACATTTATGAGAGTTTGAATGTGTTTCCACATTCGATCGGAGAAGCCGACCAGTTTAACGGAAATTTTGATCTCACTAAAACGTGTCACCAGGCACCTGTGACTTTGTATCGCGAGCCCAAATTATTGTTCGAAATACCGCGCCTATCCAATGCAATGCAAATAATTTTGCCCCAGATTTAATTACCCAAACGGAAAACTGGAATTTTATACTTCTCCACAGTAACAGTTTACTGCTTTGAAATATTAAATTCGTATTTAATTAACGCGAGAGTCGAGAAATTGCACAAGAGAAAAACACGCGTGAGTCTACACCGATATCACTCGACTGAATTGAACAGTTTCAACCCTCTGCTTATATACTACTCCGGACCCGTGCCGCGATCTGATTCGCGGAGCCGAATCTCCCACCACTTTCCATATACCCTTAATGTTAAAAATTCAACTATCAAATATTTGTAATATTTTAAAATAAATTATCAAATTTCAATAAAATATGCATTCGATAGATTATTTTTCAGAGAATATTTTATTCTTATTCGACTTTTCTCCAAGTTCTATAGTTTTCGAGAAAAATGCAGCTAAAAATTCTATCTGACAGCTGGAAGCTTCAACGAAGTTGATGTTCATCGAAATTTTAATGACTTTTATCTTTTACATTTCTTCATTATTCTGGACAAATTAGACATTAAATTAATTTTATTTCTAGTATTTAGCTAATGTAACTAGGTAGAATTGCGAATTCAAAAGCATTTAGAAGATTTTTTACAATATAAATAGTCATACAAACACATTACGAATTATGTGTTTTTGAATAATTGACGCCTTCTTGGGCCCTAAAATCATTCAAAAACATTATTTTAAATTAATTCAGAGCTTTTGGATTCATTACTGTCCTGAAATTCATCAAACATTACTTTCACTTGAGCACGTGACATATTCTCCATGTTTATTAACCTAAAATTGTTCCCGTCTCATGTTCTAAGTGATTCTTTTAATATCATAAGTGTTTACTACAATTACTAGTTAGAATATGAAATTTGAAACTCTAAGCTACATTTTGATATAAGTACAAGGGCAATTAACATATTGGTATCGGGTACAGCTTCGAGTAAAGTAAGTTTGTTGAAGTTGATCGTTGCGAAGTAAGTGTAACATCCATAAAATTCTGTACAAACGATGAATCCAGGTGGGAAATGGTGTTAAAAACTTAACAAAGTCTGAGGAATTGAATAGTGAGCTACAAAATGTCATACACTGCACAGAAATTGCTACAGGAACATAAATAGAACATGATTGTTGGGACACACACAGACTATACAATTGCATGACATCAAACACAAATTATTCTAGTAGAAATCCATAAAATACGAACGATGAGGTAGGAAATGATGTCAAATATTTAATAAAGTCTGAGGAATCGAATGGTGGACTTTGAAATGACATACACATCACCGGAACATAAATAGTTTGATGTTTGACAATCACGAAGCTCTGGATGAACCTTCAAGTGAGCTAACATTGTGTTTTTCTTTCAGGCGTAGAAACTTACGCCCTGGGCGACCTCCAAGAAGATGACGAGTATTCAAACCCAGGCAAACGCTTCGACAGCTCAAGTTGTATTTACACTTACACCACAAGTACTGTAATGTATCCTGATGAACGAATAAGTTCTTTAGAGAGTATTCACAGTTAGCTGAAGATACGGATGAATGCGAGGCTCAGGAAGTTAGATTAGGTAACACATGTCTGTTTTTCTCTAGGTATCTTTTACTTGAAGCATTTTAATCTAAAATCATTCAGAAGCGTAACAAACAGATGTGCCTGAATCATTTTACAGCGATGCAAACTTGCTATTGCTGTGATCAATTCATTGTTTGTTGCAATCAGACAAATGGTGCTGCCAAACATTTCCGAATGATTTTACAGCAAAATGCTTCAAGTACACTTGTAGAAAATTACATTTTCTATCTGTTTTATTTCAAGTATTTTTCTCTAAACTAATTCAGGAAGGTTTGGCAGTGCCAGTACATGTCACGAGACACTCTACGGTTGAAAAATCGCCTCTTCTCAGACCAATCACAGTTCAACAAATACAAATAAATATATTTAACTACATACTACTGATGTGTATATTATTTAAGTAAATAAATACATTAAAAACCAATATTTACAGTTGTTACTTTATTTAATAAATGTATATGTAATATTTCATCTGAAAAAGAATTGCATTGCATATTTCAATTTTATGTATATATCACTTTTAAACCTTTCATTTATTTAAAGTAGATTTATCGTAAATTTAGTTAAAGAATAAGGTCACAATGTAGGCAGTGCGCTGCATAACAATATATCTGGATTTTTAGCACAACAGTGCTCTAAATATTTTATACTTATTATACATTAAAATGAAGCTTGAAAGTTCTACTTTCCATACATATATCACTTTTAAACCTTTCATTTATTTAAAGTAGATTTATCGTAAATTTAGTTAAAGAATAAGGTCAAAAAGTAGGCAGTGCGCTGCATAACAATATATCTGGATTTTTAGCACAACAGTGCTCTAAATATTTTATACTTATTATACATCAAAATGAAGCTTGAAAGTTCTACTTTCCATACATATATCACTTTTAAACCTTTCATTTATTTAAAGTAGATTTATCGTAAATTTAGTTAAAGTATGTGGTTAAAAATGTAACAAGTGCACTGCATTAAAATATATCTGGATTTTTAGCACAACAGTCCTCTAAATATTTTATACTTATTATACATCAAAATGAAGCTTGAAAGTTCTACTTTCCATACATATATCACTTTTAAACCTTTCATTTATTTAAAGTAGATATATCGTAAATTTAGTTAAAGAATAAGGTAAAAAAGTAGGCAGTGCGCTGCATAACAATATATCTGGATTTTTAGCACAACAGTGCTCTAAATATTTTATACTTATTATACATCAAAATGAAGCTTGAAAGTTCTACTTTCCATACATATATCACTTTTAAACCTTTCATTTATTTAAAGTAGATTTATCGTAAATTTTGTTAAAGAATAAGGTCAAAAAGTAGGCAGTGCGCTGCATAACAATATATCTGGATTTTTAGCACAACAGTGCTCTAAATATTTTATACTTATTATACATCAAAATGAAGCTAGAAAGTTCTACTTTCCATACATATATCACTTTTAAACCTTTCATTTATTTAAAGTAGATTTATCGTAAATTTAGTTAAGGAAATATATCTGGATTTTTAGCACAACAGTGCTCTAAATATTTTATACTTATTATACATCAAAATGAAGCTTGAAAGTTCTACTTTCCATACATATATCACTTTTAAACCTTTCATTTATTTAAAGTAGATTTATCGTAAATTTTGTTAAAGAATAAGGTCAAAAAGTAGGCAGTGCGCTGCATAACAATATATCTGGATTTTTAGCACAACAGTGCTCTAAATATTTTATACTTATTATACATCAAAATGAAGCTAGAAAGTTCTACTTTCCATACATATATCACTTTTAAACCTTTCATTTATTTAAAGTAGATTTATCGTAAATTTAGTTAAGGAATAAGGTCACAAAGTAGGCAGAGCGCTGCATAACAATATATCTGGATTTTTAGCACAACAGTGCACTAAATATTTTATACTTATTATACATCAAAATGAAGCTTGAAAGTTCTACTTTCCATACATATATCACTTTTAAACCTTTCATTTATTTAAAGTAGATTTATCGTAAATTTAGTTAAGGAATAAGGTCACAAAGTAGGCTGCATAACAATATATCTGGATTTTTAGCACAACAGTGCTCTAAATATTTTATACTTATTATACATCAAAATGAAGCTAGAAAGTTCTACTTTCCATACATATATCACTTTTAAACCTTTCATTTATTTAAAGTAGATTTATCGTAAATTTAGTTAAGGAATAAGGTCACAAAGTAGGCAGAGCGCTGCATAACAATATATCTGGATTTTTAGCACAACAGTGCTCTAAATATTTTATACTTATTATACATCAAAATGAAGCTTGAAAGTTCTACTTTCCATACATATATCACTTTTAAACCTTTCATTTATTTAAAGTAGATTTATCGTAAATTTAGTTAAGGAATAAGGTCACAAAGTAGGCAGTGCGCTGCATAACAATATATCTGGATTTTTAGCACAACAGTGCACTAAATATTTTATACTTATTATACATCAAAATGAAGCTTGAGAGTTCTACTTTCCATACATATATCACTTTTAAACCTTTCATTTATTTAAAGTAGATTTATCGTAAATTTAGTTAAGGAATAAGGTCACAAAGTAGGCAGTGCGCTGCATAACAATATATCTGGATTTTTAGCACAACAGTGCTCTAAATATTTTATACTTATTATACATCAAAATGAAGCTTGAAAGTTCTACTTTCCATACTTATATCACTTTTAAACCTTTCATTTATTTAAAGTAGATTTATCGTAAATTTAGTTAAGGAATAAGGTCACAAAGTAGGCAGTGCGCTGCATAACAATATATCTGGAGTTTTAGCACAACAGTGCTCTAAATATTTTATACTTATTATACATCAAAATGAAGCTTGAAAGTTCTACTTTCCATACATATATCACTTTTAAACCTTTCATTTATTTAAAGTAGATTTATCGTAAATTTAGTTAAAGTATGTGGTTAAAAATGTAACAAGTGCACTGCATTAAAATATATCTGGATTTTTAGCACAACAGTCCTCTAAATATTTTATACTTATTATACATCAAAATGAAGCTTGAAAGTTCTACTTTCCATACATATATCACTTTTAAACCTTTCATTTATTTAAAGTAGATATATCGTAAATTTAGTTAAAGAATAAGGTAAAAAAGTAGGCAGTGCGCTGCATAACAATATATCTGGATTTTTAGCACAACAGTGCTCTAAATATTTTATACTTATTATACATCAAAATGAAGCTTGAAAGTTCTACTTTCCATACATATATCACTTTTAAACCTTTCATTTATTTAAAGTAGATTTATCGTAAATTTTGTTAAAGAATAAGGTCAAAAAGTAGGCAGTGCGCTGCATAACAATATATCTGGATTTTTAGCACAACAGTGCTCTAAATATTTTATACTTATTATACATCAAAATGAAGCTAGAAAGTTCTACTTTCCATACATATATCACTTTTAAACCTTTCATTTATTTAAAGTAGATTTATCGTAAATTTAGTTAAGGAAATATATCTGGATTTTTAGCACAACAGTGCTCTAAATATTTTATACTTATTATACATCAAAATGAAGCTTGAAAGTTCTACTTTCCATACATATATCACTTTTAAACCTTTCATTTATTTAAAGTAGATTTATCGTAAATTTTGTTAAAGAATAAGGTCAAAAAGTAGGCAGTGCGCTGCATAACAATATATCTGGATTTTTAGCACAACAGTGCTCTAAATATTTTATACTTATTATACATCAAAATGAAGCTAGAAAGTTCTACTTTCCATACATATATCACTTTTAAACCTTTCATTTATTTAAAGTAGATTTATCGTAAATTTAGTTAAGGAATAAGGTCACAAAGTAGGCAGAGCGCTGCATAACAATATATCTGGATTTTTAGCACAACAGTGCACTAAATATTTTATACTTATTATACATCAAAATGAAGCTTGAAAGTTCTACTTTCCATACATATATCACTTTTAAACCTTTCATTTATTTAAAGTAGATTTATCGTAAATTTAGTTAAGGAATAAGGTCACAAAGTAGGCTGCATAACAATATATCTGGATTTTTAGCACAACAGTGCTCTAAATATTTTATACTTATTATACATCAAAATGAAGCTAGAAAGTTCTACTTTCCATACATATATCACTTTTAAACCTTTCATTTATTTAAAGTAGATTTATCGTAAATTTAGTTAAGGAATAAGGTCACAAAGTAGGCAGAGCGCTGCATAACAATATATCTGGATTTTTAGCACAACAGTGCTCTAAATATTTTATACTTATTATACATCAAAATGAAGCTTGAAAGTTCTACTTTCCATACATATATCACTTTTAAACCTTTCATTTATTTAAAGTAGATTTATCGTAAATTTAGTTAAGGAATAAGGTCACAAAGTAGGCAGTGCGCTGCATAACAATATATCTGGATTTTTAGCACAACAGTGCACTAAATATTTTATACTTATTATACATCAAAATGAAGCTTGAAAGTTCTACTTTCCATACATATATCACTTTTAAACCTTTCATTTATTTAAAGTAGATTTATCGTAAATTTAGTTAAGGAATAAGGTCACAAAGTAGGCAGTGCGCTGCATAACAATATATCTGGATTTTTAGCACAACAGTGCTCTAAATATTTTATACTTATTATACATCAAAATGAAGCTTGAAAGTTCTACTTTCCATACTTATATCACTTTTAAACCTTTCATTTATTTAAAGTAGATTTATCGTAAATTTAGTTAAGGAATAAGGTCACAAAGTAGGCAGTGCGCTGCATAACAATATATCTGGAGTTTTAGCACAACAGTGCTCTAAATATTGCATACTTATTATACATCAAAATGAAGCTTGAAAGTTCTACTTTCCATACATATATCACTTTTAAACCTTTCATTTATTTAAAGTAGATTTATCGTAAATTTAGTTAAGGAATAAGGTCACAAAGTAGGCAGAGCGCTGCATAACAATATATCTGGATTTTTAGCACAACAGTGCTCTAAATATTTTATACTTATTATACATCAAAATGAAGCTTGAAAGTTCTACTTTCCATACATATATCACTTTTAAACCTTTCATTTATTTAAAGTAGATTTATCGTAAATTTAGTTAAGGAATAAGGTCACAAAGTAGGCAGTGCGCTGCATAACAATATATCTGGATTTTTAGCACAACAGTGCTCTAAATATTTTATACTTATTATACATCAAAATGAAGCTAGAAAGTTCTACTTTCCATACATATATCACTTTTAAACCTTTCATTTATTTAAAGTAGATTTATCGTAAATTTAGTTAAGGAATAAGGTCACAAAGTAGGCAGAGCGCTGCATAACAATATATCTGGATTTTTAGCACAACAGTGCACTAAATATTTTATACTTATTATACATCAAAATGAAGCTTGAAAGTTCTACTTTCCATACATATATCACTTTTAAACCTTTCATTTATTTAAAGTAGATTTATCGTAAATTTAGTTAAGGAATAAGGTCACAAAGTAGGCTGCATAACAATATATCTGGATTTTTAGCACAACAGTGCTCTAAATATTTTATACTTATTATACATCAAAATGAAGCTAGAAAGTTCTACTTTCCATACATATATCACTTTTAAACCTTTCATTTATTTAAAGTAGATTTATCGTAAATTTAGTTAAGGAATAAGGTCACAAAGTAGGCAGAGCGCTGCATAACAATATATCTGGATTTTTAGCACAACAGTGCTCTAAATATTTTATACTTATTATACATCAAAATGAAGCTTGAAAGTTCTACTTTCCATACATATATCACTTTTAAACCTTTCATTTATTTAAAGTAGATTTATCGTAAATTTAGTTAAGGAATAAGGTCACAAAGTAGGCAGTGCGCTGCATAACAATATATCTGGATTTTTAGCACAACAGTGCACTAAATATTTTATACTTATTATACATCAAAATGAAGCTTGAAAGTTCTACTTTCCATACATATATCACTTTTAAACCTTTCATTTATTTAAAGTAGATTTATCGTAAATTTAGTTAAGGAATAAGGTCACAAAGTAGGCAGTGCGCTGCATAACAATATATCTGGATTTTTAGCACAACAGTGCTCTAAATATTTTATACTTATTATACATCAAAATGAAGCTTGAAAGTTCTACTTTCCATACTTATATCACTTTTAAACCTTTCATTTATTTAAAGTAGATTTATCGTAAATTTAGTTAAGGAATAAGGTCACAAAGTAGGCAGTGCGCTGCATAACAATATATCTGGAGTTTTAGCACAACAGTGCTCTAAATATTTTATACTTATTATACATCAAAATGAAGCTTGAAAGTTCTACTTTCCATACATATATCACTTTTAAACCTTTCATTTATTTAAAGTAGATTTATCGTAAATTTAGTTAAAGTATGTGGTTAAAAATGTAACAAGTGCACTGCATTAAAATATATCTGGATTTTTAGCACAACAGTCCTCTAAATATTTTATACTTATTATACATCAAAATGAAGCTTGAAAGTTCTACTTTCCATACATATATCACTTTTAAACCTTTCATTTATTTAAAGTAGATATATCGTAAATTTAGTTAAAGAATAAGGTAAAAAAGTAGGCAGTGCGCTGCATAACAATATATCTGGATTTTTAGCACAACAGTGCTCTAAATATTTTATACTTATTATACATCAAAATGAAGCTTGAAAGTTCTACTTTCCATACATATATCACTTTTAAACCTTTCATTTATTTAAAGTAGATTTATCGTAAATTTTGTTAAAGAATAAGGTCAAAAAGTAGGCAGTGCGCTGCATAACAATATATCTGGATTTTTAGCACAACAGTGCTCTAAATATTTTATACTTATTATACATCAAAATGAAGCTAGAAAGTTCTACTTTCCATACATATATCACTTTTAAACCTTTCATTTATTTAAAGTAGATTTATCGTAAATTTAGTTAAGGAAATATATCTGGATTTTTAGCACAACAGTGCTCTAAATATTTTATACTTATTATACATCAAAATGAAGCTTGAAAGTTCTACTTTCCATACATATATCACTTTTAAACCTTTCATTTATTTAAAGTAGATTTATCGTAAATTTTGTTAAAGAATAAGGTCAAAAAGTAGGCAGTGCGCTGCATAACAATATATCTGGATTTTTAGCACAACAGTGCTCTAAATATTTTATACTTATTATACATCAAAATGAAGCTAGAAAGTTCTACTTTCCATACATATATCACTTTTAAACCTTTCATTTATTTAAAGTAGATTTATCGTAAATTTAGTTAAGGAATAAGGTCACAAAGTAGGCAGAGCGCTGCATAACAATATATCTGGATTTTTAGCACAACAGTGCACTAAATATTTTATACTTATTATACATCAAAATGAAGCTTGAAAGTTCTACTTTCCATACATATATCACTTTTAAACCTTTCATTTATTTAAAGTAGATTTATCGTAAATTTAGTTAAGGAATAAGGTCACAAAGTAGGCTGCATAACAATATATCTGGATTTTTAGCACAACAGTGCTCTAAATATTTTATACTTATTATACATCAAAATGAAGCTAGAAAGTTCTACTTTCCATACATATATCACTTTTAAACCTTTCATTTATTTAAAGTAGATTTATCGTAAATTTAGTTAAGGAATAAGGTCACAAAGTAGGCAGAGCGCTGCATAACAATATATCTGGATTTTTAGCACAACAGTGCTCTAAATATTTTATACTTATTATACATCAAAATGAAGCTTGAAAGTTCTACTTTCCATACATATATCACTTTTAAACCTTTCATTTATTTAAAGTAGATTTATCGTAAATTTAGTTAAGGAATAAGGTCACAAAGTAGGCAGTGCGCTGCATAACAATATATCTGGATTTTTAGCACAACAGTGCACTAAATATTTTATACTTATTATACATCAAAATGAAGCTTGAAAGTTCTACTTTCCATACATATATCACTTTTAAACCTTTCATTTATTTAAAGTAGATTTATCGTAAATTTAGTTAAGGAATAAGGTCACAAAGTAGGCAGTGCGCTGCATAACAATATATCTGGATTTTTAGCACAACAGTGCTCTAAATATTTTATACTTATTATACATCAAAATGAAGCTTGAAAGTTCTACTTTCCATACTTATATCACTTTTAAACCTTTCATTTATTTAAAGTAGATTTATCGTAAATTTAGTTAAGGAATAAGGTCACAAAGTAGGCAGTGCGCTGCATAACAATATATCTGGAGTTTTAGCACAACAGTGCTCTAAATATTGCATACTTATTATACATCAAAATGAAGCTTGAAAGTTCTACTTTCCATACATATATCACTTTTAAACCTTTCATTTATTTAAAGTAGATTTATCGTAAATTTAGTTAAGGAATAAGGTCACAAAGTAGGCAGAGCGCTGCATAACAATATATCTGGATTTTTAGCACAACAGTGCTCTAAATATTTTATACTTATTATACATCAAAATGAAGCTTGAAAGTTCTACTTTCCATACATATATCACTTTTAAACCTTTCATTTATTTAAAGTAGATTTATCGTAAATTTAGTTAAGGAATAAGGTCACAAAGTAGGCAGTGCGCTGCATAACAATATATCTGGATTTTTAGCACAACAGTGCTCTAAATATTTTATACTTATTATACATCAAAATGAAGCTTGAAAGTTCTACTTTCCATACATATATCACTTTTAAACCTTTCATTTATTTAAAGTAGATTTATCATAAATTTAGTTAAGGAATAAGGTCACAAAGTAGGCAGAGCGCTGCATAACAATATATCTGGATTTTTAGCACAACAGTGCTCTAAATATTTTATACTTATTATACATCAAAATGAAGCTTGAAAGTTCTACTTTCCATACATATATCACTTTTAAACCTTTCATTTATTTAAAGTAGATTTATCGTAAATTTAGTTAAGGAATAAGGTCACAAAGTAGGCAGAGCGCTGCATAACAATATATCTGGATTTTTAGCACAACAGTGCTCTAAATATTTTATACTTATTATACATCAAAATGAAGCTTGAAAGTTCTACTTTCCATTCATATATCACTTTTAAACCTTTCATTTATTTAAAGTAGATTTGTCGTAAATTTAGTTAAGGAATAAGGTCACAAAGTAGGCAGAGCGCTGCATAACAATATATCTGGATTTTTAGCACAACAGTGCTCTAAATATTTTATACTTATTATACATTAAAATGAAGCTTGAAAGTTCTACTTTACACACATATATAATTTTTATACCATACATTTATTTATAGTAGATTTATCGCAAATTAAGTTAAGGTATAATTATAAGCGCAACGTGCACTTTGTGCCAAATATACTGGATTTTTAGGACAACGGTCCACTCTCTCTCCTCTGTCTATTTCATACTTATTATACATCAAAGTGAAGCTTGAAAGTTCTACTTTCCACATATATATAATATTTATACCATGCATTTATTTATAGTAGATTTATCGCAAATATAGTTAAGGTATATTTATGAGTACAAAGTGCAGTGTAAATATAATTACAGATTAATGTGATATTTTTGTATCATTATTCCTTTTAATATGTAATAAAACAGCATTTAATACTTAATAAATTTTATTTGCATAATTAATAAATATAACAACTGTACAGGTTTAAAAGTTGATTTTATTTATTATTTGTTGGAATATAAAGTAATAATAAATAAAACAGTTTTACAATAAATAAAATACAAGAATACAGGTTTAGAATTTTTATTATATTATTTGATGAAGTACAAAATAGTGAATGTTCAGTTCTCCCGAATTGTGTGTGGAAGCAAGAGACTGAAACTTCTCTGGCATTTACCGGACATCTTAGGAAAACTTCCCAAAACCTAAGATAGAGAAGTGGTGAAGCTGCCCACTAAACAAACAAAAATACATTAGAAATCATTCAATTCATTAATTAAATGGACTTACATGGGTGTTGAAGACGCCGAACTATATTGAAGGCTCTGCAACTGCATCTCCTGGATGAAGCCTCTTCAGTTTCATCTGCCAGTTGAGGACTAGTCACTGAAACAAACAAACAAACCAAATAAGAAACTGTAAAATAAATTAAAACAGAGTAAAATTTACATGTGTGATGTGGAATGTTTACACGTAGAAATCCAGCGAAGATAACTTGAGTCCGCTTCATCTTCATTCCTGTCTTAAAAAACAGAACAAACACAAACAACAAAACAAACAATGAAAACATATGTGCTAAGAGGGAGAGAAAACACAAAAATACAAAAGCAAGAGAAAAGTGTCCCACGGTGGAAGAAAATGCTGAAAGAAAAAGCTGCAAAGGAATACAAGGAAATGGATTAGTGCCCTTAAGTCTAACTTAAATTAAATTAAAGCTAGCATGCCACTAAAACTAACATTCATCCCTGTGCCTCTATGACTCTACTAACAGCAACCGGATGTTGACTGTTTTATATTAAAAAAAGCTATGGGCCACCGCGAGCCCCGTCAGACTAGTGCGCGCGTGCAGCTGGTACTGTTCGACTAGTGTCCTCACACGTACTATCGCAGACTACCCACCACTGCACAGGGATCTCTCATGTCATAGTATCACGTGAGTCAATGAATCCGCAGTCGCCCGCAATAAGGGATTGAATCCGCAGTCGCCCGCAGTAAGGGATGGTATCCAAGTGCGCAACTGAGCAGTGAAATCCACCCTAAGACATTGAACTCCTATGAGCATGCCCTCTAACAACGCGTTAGCGCTAACAGTAATCGGAATTACAATTAAATTGTTGGCCTTCACGTGAAGACAGCGCTTTGCAAACGAATTTCGCGAGTCGAATGTGATTCTACATTTATGATAGTTTGAATGTGTTTCCACATTCGATCGGAGAAGCCGACCAGTTTAACGGAAATTTTGATCTCACTAAAACGTGTCACCAGGCACCTGTGACTTTGTATCGCGAGCCCAAATTATTGTTCGAAATACCGCGCCTATCCAATGCAATGCAAATAATTTTGCCCCAGATTTAATTACCCAAACGGAAAACTGGAATTTTATACTTCTCCACAGTAACAGTTTACTGCTTTGAAATATTAAATTCGTATTTAATTAACGCGAGAGTCGAGAAATTGCACAAGAGAAAAACACGCGTGAGTCTACACCGATATCACTCGACTGAATTGAACAGTTTCAACCCTCTGCTTATATACTACTCCGGACCCGTGCCGCGATCTGATTCGCGGAGCCGAATCTCCCACCACTTTCCATATACCCTTAATGTTAAAAATTCAACTATCAAATATTTGTAATATTTTAAAATAAATTATCAAATTTCAATAAAATATGCATTCGATAGATTATTTTTCAGAGAATATTTTATTCTTATTCGACTTTTCTCCAAGTTCTATAGTTTTCGAGAAAAATGCAGCTAAAAATTCTATCTGACAGCTGGAAGCTTCAACGAAGTTGATGTTCATCGAAATTTTAATGACTTTTATCTTTTACATTTCTTCATTATTCTGGACAAATTAGACATTAAATTAATTTTATTTCTAGTATTTAGCTAATGTAACTAGGTAGAATTGCGAATTCAAAAGCATTTAGAAGATTTTTTACAATATAAATAGTCATACAAACACATTACGAATTATGTGTTTTTGAATAATTGACGCCTTCTTGGGCCCTAAAATCATTCAAAAACATTATTTTAAATTAATTCAGAGCTTTTGGATTCATTACTGTCCTGAAATTCATCAAACATTACTTTCACTTGAGCACGTGACATATTCTCCATGTTTATTAACCTAAAATTGTTCCCGTCTCATGTTCTAAGTGATTCTTTTAATATCATAAGTGTTTACTACAATTACTAGTTAGAATATGAAATTTGAAACTCTAAGCTACATTTTGATATAAGTACAAGGGCAATTAACATATTGGTATCGGGTACAGCTTCGAGTAAAGTAAGTTTGTTGAAGTTGATCGTTGCGAAGTAAGTGTAACATCCATAAAATTCTGTACAAACGATGAATCCAGGTGGGAAATGGTGTTAAAAACTTAACAAAGTCTGAGGAATTGAATAGTGAGCTACAAAATGTCATACACTGCACAGAAATTGCTACAGGAACATAAATAGAACATGATTGTTGGGACACACACAGACTATACAATTGCATGACATCAAACACAAATTATTCTAGTAGAAATCCATAAAATACGAACGATGAGGTAGGAAATGATGTCAAATATTTAATAAAGTCTGAGGAATCGAATGGTGGACTTTGAAATGACATACACATCACCGGAACATAAATAGTTTGATGTTTGACAATCACGAAGCTCTGGATGAACCTTCAAGTGAGCTAACATTGTGTTTTTCTTTCAGGCGTAGAAACTTACGCCCTGGGCGACCTCCAAGAAGATGACGAGTATTCAAACCCAGGCAAACGCTTCGACAGCTCAAGTTGTATTTACACTTACACCACAAGTACTGTAATGTATCCTGATGAACGAATAAGTTCTTTAGAGAGTATTCACAGTTAGCTGAAGATACGGATGAATGCGAGGCTCAGGAAGTTAGATTAGGTAACACATGTCTGTTTTTCTCTAGGTATCTTTTACTTGAAGCATTTTAATCTAAAATCATTCAGAAGCGTAACAAACAGATGTGCCTGAATCATTTTACAGCGATGCAAACTTGCTATTGCTGTGATCAATTCATTGTTTGTTGCAATCAGACAAATGGTGCTGCCAAACATTTCCGAATGATTTTACAGCAAAATGCTTCAAGTACACTTGTAGAAAATTACATTTTCTATCTGTTTTATTTCAAGTATTTTTCTCTAAACTAATTCAGGAAGATTTGGCAGTGCCAGTACATGTCACGAGACACTCTACGGTTGAAAAATCGCCTCTTCTCAGACCAATCACAGTTCAACAAATACAAATAAATATATTTAACTACATACTACTGATGTGTATATTATTTAAGTAAATAAATACATTAAAAACCAATATTTACAGTTGTTACTTTATTTAATAAATGTATATGTAATATTTCATCTGAAAAAGAATTGCATTGCATATTTCAATTTCATGTATATATCACTTTTAAACCTTTCATTTATTTAAAGTAGATTTATCGTAAATTTAGTTAAGGAATAAGGTCACAAAGTAGGCAGAGCGCTGCATAACAATATATCTGGATTTTTAGCACAACAGTGCTCTAAATATTTTATACTTATTATACATCAAAATGAAGCTTGAAAGTTCTACTTTCCATTCATATATCACTTTTAAACCTTTCATTTATTTAAAGTAGATTTATCGTAAATTTAGTTAAGGAATAAGGTCACAAAGTAGGCAGAGCGCTGCATAACAATATATCTGGATTTTTAGCACAACAGTGCTCTAAATATTTTATACTTATTATACATCAAAATGAAGCTTGAAAGTTCTACTTTCCATACATATATCACTTTTAAACCTTTCATTTATTTAAAGTAGATTTATCGTAAATTTAGTTAAGGAATAAAGTCACAAAGTAGGCAGAGCGCTGCATAACAATATATCTGGATTTTTAGCACAACAGTGCTCTAAATATTTTATACTTATTATACATCAAAATGAAGCTTGAAAGTTCTACTTTCCATACATATATCACTTTTAAACCTTTCATTTATTTAAAGTAGATTTATCGTAAATTTAGTTAAGGAATAAGGTCACAAAGTAGGCAGTGCGCTGCATAACAATATATCTGGATTTTTAGCACAACAGTGCTCTAAATATTTTATACTTATTATACATCAAAATGAAGCTTGAAAGTTCTACTTTCAATACATATATCACTTTTAAACCTTTCATTTATTTAAAGTAGATTTATCGTAAATTTAGTTAAGGAATAAGGTCACAAAGTAGGCAGAGCGCTGCATAACAATATATCTGGATTTTTAGCACAACAGTGCTCTAAATATTTTATACTTATTATACATCAAAATGAAGCTTGAAAGTTCTACTTTCCATACATATATCACTTTTAAACCTTTCATTTATTTAAAGTAGATTTATCGTAAATTTAGTTAAGGAATAAGGTCACAAAGTAGGCAGAGCGCTGCATAACAATATATCTGGATTTTTAGCACAACAGTGCTCTAAATATTTTATACTTATTATACATCAAAATGAAGCTTGAAAGTTCTACTTTCCATACATATATCACTTTTAAACCTTTCATTTATTTAAAGTAGATTTATCGTAAATTTAGTTAAGGAATAAGGTCACAAAGTAGGCAGAGCGCTGCATAACAATATATCTGGATTTTTAGCACAACAGTGCTCTAAATATTTTATACTTATTATACATTAAAATGAATCTGGAAAGTTCTACTTTACACACATATATAATTTTTATACCATACATTTATTTATAGTAGATTTATCGCAAATTAAGTTAAGGTATAATTATAAGCGCAACGTGCACTTTGTGCCAAATATACTGGATTTTTAGGACAACGGTCCACTCTCTCTCCTCTGTCTATTTCATACTTATTATACATCAAAGTGAAGCTTGAAAGTTCTACTTTCCACATATATATAATATTTATACCATGCATTTATTTATAGTAGATTTATCGCAAATATAGTTAAGGTATATTTATGAGTACAAAGTGCAGTGTAAATATAATTACAGATTAATGTGATATTTTTGTATCATTATTCCTTTTAATATGTAATAAAACAGCATTTAATACTTAATAAATTTTATTTGCATAATTAATAAATATAACAACTGTACAGGTTTAAAAGTTGATTTTATTTATTATTTGTTGGAATATAAAGTAATAATAAATAAAACAGTTTTACAATAAATAAAATACAAGAATACAGGTTTAGAATTTTTATTATATTATTTGATGAAATACAAAATAGTGAATGTTCAGTTCTCCCGAATTGTGTGTGGAAGCAAGAGACTGAAACTTCTCTGGCATTTACCGGACATCTTAGGAAAACTTCCCAAAACCTAAGATAGAGAAGTGGTGAAGCTGCCCACTAAACAAACAAAAATACATTAGAAATCATTCAATTCATTAATTAAATGGACTTACATGGGTGTTGAAGACGCCGAACTATATTGAAGGCTCTGCAACTGCATCTCCTGGATGAAGCCTCTTCAGTTTCATCTGCCAGTTGAGGACTAGTCACTGAAACAAACAAACAAACCAAATAAGAAACTGTAAAATAAATTAAAACAGAGTAAAATTTACATGTGTGATGTGGAATGTTTACACGTAGAAATCCAGCGAAGATAACTTGAGTCCGCTTCATCTTCATTCCTGTCTTAAAAAACAGAACAAACACAAACAACAAAACAAACAATGAAAACATATGTGCTAAGAGGGAGAGAAAACACAAAAATACAAAAGCAAGAGAAAAGTGTCCCACGGTGGAAGAAAATGCTGAAAGAAAAAGCTGCAAAGGAATACAAGGAAATGGATTAGTGCCCTTAAGTCTAACTTAAATTAAATTAAAGCTAGCATGCCACTAAAACTAACATTCATCCCTGTGCCTCTATGACTCTACTAACAGCAACCGGATGTTGACTGTTTTATATTAAAAAAAGCTATGGGCCACCGCGAGCCCCGTCAGACTAGTGCGCGCGTGCAGCTGGTACTGTTCGACTAGTGTCCTCACACGTACTATCGCAGACTACCCACCACTGCACAGGGATCTCTCATGTCATAGTATCACGTGAGTCAATGAATCCGCAGTCGCCCGCAATAAGGGATTGAATCCGCAGTCGCCCGCAGTAAGGGATGGTATCCAAGTGCGCAACTGAGCAGTGAAATCCACCCTAAGACATTGAACTCCTATGAGCATGCCCTCTAACAACGCGTTAGCGCTAACAGTAATCGGAATTACAATTAAATTGTTGGCCTTCACGTGAAGACAGCGCTTTGCAAACGAATTTCGCGAGTCGAATGTGATTCTACATTTATGAGAGTTTGAATGTGTTTCCACATTCGATCGGAGAAGCCGACCAGTTTAACGGAAATTTTGATCTCACTAAAACGTGTCACCAGGCACCTGTGACTTTGTATCGCGAGCCCAAATTATTGTTCGAAATACCGCGCCTATCCAATGCAATGCAAATAATTTTGCCCCAGATTTAATTACCCAAACGGAAAACTGGAATTTTATACTTCTCCACAGTAACAGTTTACTGCTTTGAAATATTAAATTCGTATTTAATTAACGCGAGAGTCGAGAAATTGCACAAGAGAAAAACACGCGTGAGTCTACACCGATATCACTCGACTGAATTGAACAGTTTCAACCCTCTGCTTATATACTACTCCGGACCCGTGCCGCGATCTGATTCGCGGAGCCGAATCTCCCACCACTTTCCATATACCCTTAATGTTAAAAATTCAACTATCAAATATTTGTAATATTTTAAAATAAATTATCAAATTTCAATAAAATATGCATTCGATAGATTATTTTTCAGAGAATATTTTATTCTTATTCGACTTTTCTCCAAGTTCTATAGTTTTCGAGAAAAATGCAGCTAAAAATTCTATCTGACAGCTGGAAGCTTCAACGAAGTTGATGTTCATCGAAATTTTAATGACTTTTATCTTTTACATTTCTTCATTATTCTGGACAAATTAGACATTAAATTAATTTTATTTCTAGTATTTAGCTAATGTAACTAGGTAGAATTGCGAATTCAAAAGCATTTAGAAGATTTTTTACAATATAAATAGTCATACAAACACATTACGAATTATGTGTTTTTGAATAATTGACGCCTTCTTGGGCCCTAAAATCATTCAAAAACATTATTTTAAATTAATTCAGAGCTTTTGGATTCATTACTGTCCTGAAATTCATCAAACATTACTTTCACTTGAGCACGTGACATATTCTCCATGTTTATTAACCTAAAATTGTTCCCGTCTCATGTTCTAAGTGATTCTTTTAATATCATAAGTGTTTACTACAATTACTAGTTAGAATATGAAATTTGAAACTCTAAGCTACATTTTGATGTAAGTACAAGGGCAATTAACATATTTGTGTCGGGTACAGCTTCGAGTAAAGTAAGTTTGTTGAAGTTGATCGTTGCGAAGTAAGTGTAACATCCATAAAATTCTGTACAAACGATAAATCCAGGTAGGAAATGGTGTTAAAAACTTAATAAAGTCTGAGGAATTGAATAGTGAGCTATAAAATGTCATACACTGCACAGAAATTCCTACAGGAACATAAATAGTTTCCGGAGATGACAGAACATGATTGTTGGGACACACAGACTATACAATTGCATGACATCAAACACAAATTATTCCAGTAGAAATCCATAAAATACAAACGATGAGGTACGAAATGATGTCAAATATTTAATAAAGTCTGAGGAATCGAATGGTGGACTTTGAAATGACATACACATCACAGAATTTGCTACCGGAACATAAATAGTTTGTTGTTGAACCTGGAAATGCTATTCGGACACAAACAGACTGAAAGTACATCATTTGACTTAGTGTTAATCAGTTTTACTTCAAATTATTCAACACAACATTCCTTTGACAGTCACGAAGCCCTGGATGAACCTTCAAGTGATCTAACATTGTTTTTTTCTTTCAGGCGTAGAAACTTACGCCCCGAGCGACCTCCAAGAAGATGACGAGTATTCAAACCCAGGCAAACGCTTCGACAGCTCAAGTTGTATTTACACTTACACCACAAGTACTGTAATGTATCCTGATGATGGCACAACGAGTGTCACTCACAGTGTCCGTGGTTCGAAACAGCACGAGCACGTTTTCCACCGCGTTGGGTGAGTGAATTTTTAAACACATTTTTGTTTTAAGTTTTGCTGTAGGATTTTTAAAATTAGACATAATGCAGAAACGAATAAGTACTTTAGAAGATGAAAATCGCTCTTTGCGAGGAGAGTATTCACAGTTAGCTGAAGATACGGATGAATGCGAGGCTCAGGAAGTTAGATTAGTTAACGATATTACTCTTAGATTAGGTAACACTCTAGGTATCTTTTACTTGAAGCATTTTAATCTAAAATAATTCAAAACAAACAGAAATGTTTGATTGTTGTTGAGTCACATAATTTTATCCTAGATTTTACAGCGATTACAGTATTGCGGAGAATTACATTTTCTGATTTGTTTGAAGCATTTTTTTTTAAAATAATTCAGAAACCTCTAAATAATAAAGCAGTAGCGGGGAACAGATACCCCCCCCCTATATACTGTTTCATTTTTATTGCATATTCAGAATATTAAGCTACTTAAATGATTCAGACTGGTTTTGATTGTTGCAATCAAACATATGGCGCTTCCAGGCATTCCTGAATCATTGTAGTGAAAAATGCTTCAACTAAACCTTATGGAAAACTAAATTTTCTACCTGTTTTATTTGAAACATTTTTCTCTACAATGATCAAGGAAGGTTCTTTCCTAGGGCTCCGCTTCATTACAGTGCCTCGGGGACAATGATGACCACCACGTTGACCTCTGCTGGTCAACCACGAGTCTGTTCGTACTGATTGATTCCAAAGGGGAGAGTGACAACAAAAGCTTTCAATGCGAAGAAGGAAAGTTATCCGTAAGTAAATAAAAAAAAAAAAATAGTCAATTTTGAGGACTTGGTAACTTGAAAACTATTTGAGAATGTTTTAGTTAAATATTTATTTAGAGAAATAATTATTTATTTGTATCACCTTCAAGTGATCAACATATAGTTTTAGAGAAAATTTCAGATTTTTTTAGCATTTAGAATCGAAATTTCGACTAGTTTTAGTTAAGAGAGTACGAGGCAACTTCGAAAAACCTTTCGACTATTTTTTAGCAGCAAATTTAGTATGAGACAAGCACAGTATTTTTAGAATAATATTTTTTTTTTTACTAAATTGATTGGACTGATTTTTGTTCTGCAATATTTTTTCCACAAAAATCGAAAGACAACATTTATAATTATTAATAGTAATTGTTGAAAAGTTAAGAATAAATGATCTGTGAGAGAACATTGTTATATCTGGCAAGAGGTCAGAAATTTTTATTTCAATAAAAAAATGAGAATTTAACAATACTTTATTCATTTTATTAACATTGTACAAAATATTAACAATACCCACAGGAAAAATCTGCAATTTCAGGGCTGCACTAAAAAGGTAGGACACAAAATAAAATGAAATTACTATCACAGTCTTCCTCGAATTTATTTACAGGTTTTCGTAATCTAAATGGTTCATTTTCTACGATTTCTATATATAGTAACAAATAATTTTATCAAATATTACTAATCATATGCTTAGATGACAAATACATATTACGTAACTACACAAGTATACAAGTCATAAAAATACCCACTATAAAAACATTGTCATCATTTTTAAATGACTAACTATTATTATTTAGTAATAATTTGGTTGTATTTTCACAATTCTTCGGAAAATCAATCGCTGTGGGACATCAGCAGATGTTGGAAAAGCAAAACAAACATTTTATAAACTGTAATAACAACGGAAATGATCTCATCTGAAATAAGACCGTCGGAATATTAAAAAATAAGTAATGATGCAATTTTAAACATTCGTTCTATTTTTATATCACACCTACTAGAAAAATCGTACCCTATATTATGAGAAAATATATATTTATATCGTTGAGTGAGATTTTTGAATAGATAATACATAAAATTTTTACCAGAAAAATATTTGTTAATGAATTTACTGTAAAATTTCCAACTTTTCAACTTTTAGTAAAGTGGCTCATTACTGTCGCAATTTTACAAACAATTTAACAAAACATCGTCATTTAATAAACTAAAGTATGAGGAATCCAAATTTTTAATCCGATTTAAAATATCTCAATTGTTTAAAAAGATATAGCCTTCGAAAGTTAGGAATTTTTTATATATTTTTGTTTTGGTTACCCCTTTTAAATATATATATTACTTGGGCTACTGTAATAGAATTTTAACTATATCATAGTTACACCATGCTGAATACGCTCGTCCAAATAGATTTTTAATATCTCTTCCCGTTTTTAAGTTACAAGCCATGAAACATTCTACGGCCACTTCTGCCGACAACTCGATCTACATGAATTTTCTTATATCTTAAAAATTATGGCTTATATATCACTCTCAGTTATTTTTTTTTTGTAGGCTTGAGGTCGAAAATAAAGAGTTAGTGACCAAAAATTCAAATATTGAAATATGAAATTTTTTTGAAAAATATCAATTTGATTTTTTTCTGTTTTTGGACAATTTTTCAGACTTTTGCTATATGGCTTCGCCCTGTAGGCCGATTTTAATGAAAATTTACAAATCTATTTAACTTTTTGCGCTGAATCTAATGGAATCAGGATCGTATTTCTTTTAGTTTACGTGATATGAGCCCTAGAAATTTTTAGGAATGAAAATTTTAAAAAAATTGTTTATAAGTTTATTAAAGTGAGTAACTTTTAAAACTGGAGGCTGTTTTCTTTATATCTCGCTTATTTTTTTAGTTACGGTCCTGGAAAGTTGAGATTTTAGAAAATTTCAGGATTATTGCCATTTTTTAAGTTTTGGATCATAAATTTTTTATTTGTGAACCGAATGCTCTGCAAATTGGCTTTAATTAAAGTTTAAGATTTGAGCTATTGTGAAAAAAATATAGGATGTTACATTTCATCCCTGGATGTGAATTTGTAGGGATAATATAATTATATTTACTCATGTTTTTACTTTTAAATTGCGGGAGATTATAAATAATAAAATATAAATTATTAGAATGATTTTTAAATATATTTAAAAGTGCAGAATTCCATAATTAGCATATAGTCTTAAGATAGTGGTTACCATTAATTAATTTATTATTAGAAACAGATTCAAATCGTACAGAGATATAATTTGTAACACATTTTTATTTATAACATAAAAAATATTATCTGTGATAGTTTTATCACAATTGTGAATTATTTGGTTGTTGTGTTTTGTTCTGCAACTGCAGATCTTGCAGTACATTCGCTAGATAGCCTGATGTTATATTTATTTTATTTAAAAATAGATCGTGATGCTAAATTTTACATAAATCAAAATGAAATATTTCTTTTGAATTGTTTATTTGATTTTACAGAGTTCAAATTCCAATTTTACTGAAATATTTGTTTGATAACTAAAAGATATGTAACAATTGATTTTGGGGGCCCACTTTCGACAGCTAGGAAATAATCATATCTTGCTTAAATCGCTGAATTTTTATTCGGGTTTTTAAACTATAGTTTCATTTAAAAAATTAAAGAAACGTTATTGTAAGTAAATATGAAATCCGTCCCTGTCTTTCGCTGCGCTGCAGTAATGTTAAAGCGTCATCCTTGTTCAATCTACCGAACATAAAGTAAAATGGCGACCGTATGGTCATGCCCGTGCTGTTTGCGATTTAAATTCAGCCCTGAAGAATTAGAACAACGATATAAAAGCCAAGAAATCGACAGAATGATCGAAAAAGATAAACAGCTTCTTAAACGACAAGTGAAGTTATTGTTACTCGGTGCTGGTGAAAGTGGAAAATCAACTTTCCTCAAACAAATGCGAATTATCCACGGAATGAAATTCGATCATGATTTAATTAAAGAATTTCAACATGTAATCTACCAAAATATAGTGAAAGGTATGAAGGTATTGGTAGACGCAAGGGATAAACTTGGTATACCTTGGGAACAAAACACCAATCATGATCTTGGAATGAATATTCTTAAGTTTGAGAATAGTATGATGCTTGATGCAAAACTTTTCTTGCACTATGCACCGTCTTTGAGGGTTTTGTGGACGGACGCTGGTATACGAAGAGCCTTCGATCGAAGAAGAGAATTTCAACTTGTAAGTTACAAAAACAACGTTTTAAAATCGTTGTAATTCTATGTTTATTCCAGAGCGACTCTGTCCAATATTTTCTCGATAATCTGGATCGAATTGCAAAGCCAGAATACATTCCTACCCATCAAGATATCCTCCATTGTCGAAAGGCAACAAAGGGAATAACAGAATGTGTTATACCAATTAACAATGTACCATTTTTGTTTGTGGATGTCGGAGGACAAAGATCTCAGCGCCAGAAATGGTTTCAGTGTTTTGATTGTGTTACGTCGATATTGTTTTTGGTTTCGTCGTCGGAATTTGACCAAGTTTTACTTGAAGACAGGTTAGTGTAGTGTTGATGATTCTCATTTGTTTTAATAACTAAAACAGCTAAACTCAATGTTCAAATGTTTAATGGTTTTGAAACAGCAGAATTCGATTGTCTGCTCTTTTAGATTGACATGGTCAATATAGAGAGTAATGATTATCATACAGCAGCATTCGTTGTTCTTTTGTTTTAAATAACAAATCATAGTGTTTAGTTTGATAGTCTTTTGTTTTATGTAGAATTTAACAATATGCTGTTGATGTTCAACTGTTCAGTGATTTTGAAACAGCAGAATGCGATGTTCTTCTGTTTTGAACGAGCTGTAGTGCTTATTTTGATACTCTTTTGTTTTACGATGTTCAGTTTAGAATTTTTGAAGCAGTAGAATTCGATGTTCTTCTGTTTTAGTTCGTTGAAACAATTTATTTTACACAGTTCTGTTGATGTTCAACTGTTTAGTGTTTTGAAACAGTTGAATTCGATTGTCTGCTGTTTTAGTTTGTTATTTGTTTGGATTCAGTCTGGTATATTGATACTCTCTTATTTCCCCGCTTATTTCGTATGGAGATTAACAATTCCCATTTATTTTAAGACATTGAAACAGCAGAATTCGATTATCTGCTGTTTTAGATTGACATATATTTGGGGGCACTTCAGTACGTTAATGCTCTATTGTTTTTCGCGCTTGTTTTATATGGAGATTATGATTCCTACTTGTTTTAAGAGATTAAAACAGCAGAATTCGATGATCTGTTTTAAACAACGAACTATAGTGTTTAATTCGTTGATACTTTTGTTGCTGTGCAAACGTTTAATAGTTTTGAAACAGCAACATTCGATGTTGGTTGTTGATACACTTTTGTTTTACATAGTTCTGTTGATGTTCAAGTGTTCTAGACACTGGACCACTCGAATGTTCATTTATTTTCCTCGGTTGTTCTATATGCAGATAAATTTTGTTTCAGAAAAACAAATCGTTTAGAAGAATCGAAAGATATCTTCGATACGATAGTAAATAATCGAGTTTTCGGCAAAATATCAATAATTCTATTTCTAAACAAATCAGATTTATTAGAAAAGAAAGTAAAGAATCCCGAAACGGATATACGTTGGTACTTTCCTCAGTTCACCGGAAATTCTCACTCAATCAAAGACGTCCAAGCTTTTATCCTACAAATGTTCACCAGCGTTCGAAGAGACAGACACAAATCACTATACCACCATTTCACGACAGCCATCGACACGGAAAATATTAAAGTTGTGTTTAACTCAGTCAAAGATACGATTCTTCACCGGAATCTCGAAGCGTTAATGTTGCAATGAGGGAAATAATTAGCGTTATTTATTGGCTGTGTTCAACACAAACACTATTTAATAATAAAATGAAGACTGAACAGATAAATCAAAGTGAAGTGTCTTGTGAATTTGAAGACGATGAACTCGCAGAGAAGATGTCGTACAAAGCCTTGATTGACACATTATTATAAAATATATATCGATGTTAACATAATTTATTTTATAGCTTATAATTTTATTTTTGTTATACTCTTTTTATATAATAATGTTGTAAAATCATCTCATTCAATGGCCTACTCTATTTATAAATTGAAGTTGATTAGTGCCTTTGTAACTTCATTCGCCTTTAACGACTTGTTAAATATTTCGTCGCTCTGAACAGCTTAGGAAATTTATTGTTCCTGAATAGGTTTAAAAGAAAATGCTTCAAGTAAATCTTGAAGACAAATAAATTTTCTACAAGTTTTACTTGAAGCTTTTCTCTCTAAAATAATTCAAAACCATCTAGGTTGATTGCAACATTTGATAGATTAAACCTAAATGAATAATTTTACAGAAAAAATGATTGTAAAGTAAAAAAGATAGAAAATTAATTTTTGTACAAGTTTTACTTTAAGTATTTCTCTAAAATAATTAAAAAACAGTTTAATTGCAACATCTTTGATTGATTACAACAATCAGAAATTAAATTATACAAATAATGCTTTAGCAATCAGACAAATGATACTGCCTGGCATTTCTAAATTGTTTAAAAGAAAAATGTTTCAGATAAATATTGCAGAGAATGAAATTGTCTATCTGTCTTACTTGAAACATTTTTCTTTAAAATGATTTAGAAACATTTGGCAACGAAGTGATTGTTGCAATCAATCAAAACTTTATTTCAATCAGACAAATGGTGCTGCCGAGCGTTCCTGAATTATTTTAGAGAAAAATGCTTCAAGTATAAAAGGTAGAGAATTAAATTATCTTCAAGATTTATTTGAAGTATTTTCCTATAAAACCACAAATTTGAGTTCAAAGAAGAAATAAAACTTTGTTCATCATATTTATTTAAAAATGTGATATAATATCTCATTATTTTTAGGATAAAAATGCAACAAATGGTTGTGTTTCGATATTATAAATAATAAATTTGTGTATATATTAGTTATAAGGTGCCAAATAATGTTTTAAATTTAATTAAGAATGAACAAAGTATTTAAAAGCTGTTCAGAATTCAAAAACTGCCAATTTATTTTTAAATGATACCAAATGCTCGAAAATATTTTATATTGCAACATGTGTTCCAAAACCAAATAAACGCAATACTGAAATTTTTAAATATTGTACATTATGCATATAAGTGTATGCAGTTATAAATTATGACAGTGCCTTTGTATTTTGCTAACTTTTACATTCTATATTGTCTATTGATATACAAAATATTATGTGAATTATAATAAATATAATATGTTGGATTATTATTGTAAATATTTTTGTATTTGTTAATAAAGTTGATTAGAAAATTTTGCTGTTTTCGGTTGTTTTATCAAAATTGACGTTGAAATTTTTTGTGGAAAATGGGTTTGTTGAGTTTATTTTTTAATGATTATCGTATAGAAATCGATTGGTTTGATATTCATACTCCTGATGATCTATATACTTTCTTTTTAATGTGCCACATTTTTTCTTGGAGCGTACTATTATGGAAAATCAGCGGTAAGATGTCAACACACTTAACTTGCTCCACTGACTGTACATGTTTACGTTCCAACATTTTAAACTGTCATCTGTGTAATTTTTAACGTTTTTTTACAGAAGAATAATACAAATAATGTGTGAAAGTGTTTAAAACATGAGTGATACCTTCATTTCATCTCTACATATTTACAAACTCGGTAAAGTACTCAGAAATATTTAAAATGACAAAATGTTTTATTCTAACCTCAAAATGTAAGTTGAAATTGGGGGTTTTATATTAATCTATATAGTTTTTTCAGGACATAAACTAGAGGAAATACGAGTACGAGCCTTAAACCATATAATTTCGAAACTTGATCATGTTGTAGTGACAGAAATAGAATTTGCGCGCTACTTGGAATTGCTTAAAAAACTTTTGGAATGGTTTGATTTTGAACAATTTTCCGAAGAAGAAAAGGTTTTAAATCTACTCTACCGTATATTAAAGGTTAGTTTATGCTTAAATCAAACTATTTAAACAGTTAGAAACATTTAAACGTAATTTTTTTTAGTCCGAAACTGGATCCTTGATCATAAAACACATTGGATCACTCGCTCTGATTAGAGATCTAAAATTAACTCGCGAAAAAATTAATAAAAAATACCATCCAATCATAAATAACATAATACAAACAGTAGAATCAAATCATGATATGCAAAATCCAGAATTACAACTCATTTCTGACATACCACTAAGTTATCGGTCTGATCAATCTCAGTCTTTGTTTAATTATCAGTTATCTGACAGATCTAAAAACAGTTTTTCCAAACATAGTACAGAACAAAATATTGAAAGTACAGCCACTGTCATAAGTGGTGTAGCAAGAAAAAGTCCCACTGTTTCCGGTCTGCAAACATGGTGAGTAACCTCACACAAAAGTACAGTCACCCAATTACATTATGTGTTTATTTATTAGTCGGCCCGTGGAAAATTCCTGTGGCTCTTCTATTACGCCCCTTCGCGAAATTTTGTATCAGAGTGTACCGTATGTAACTTTAAATTGGCTACCGTTAGTTAAATCTGATTGCCATGTACTTAGATCTGTGGAAGATTCTTTGCAAAAACCTCCACAACCACAAATATTGATACATAGTTGCGATTTTTTTTGTAATGTTATGTTGCAAGATTTTCCCGCTGAAATATTTCTGCAGAGGCCTCAAATTTTAACAGTAAGTGTACATTAATATTAAATTTGTACTTTGCCTGTACTGTATTACAATATATTATAGTTATTCTACGATATGGTGCAAAATTCTCCTTCAACTAGAATTACAAATGCTGCTCTTAATTGTTTAAACAAATTAACAGAGAATTTAATTACCAGGATTCGATATTACAGCGATCCTTGTACATATAATCTGAAACAAGGTGTAAATGGAGTAAGTGTTTTTATTATTTTATGCAGTCAAACGTTCCAGAAACCTTAAATTAATAATACAACATCTGAGAATTATATTGTTTCGTTTTTATTGTATTTTCAGTGTATTTAACTACTTAAATAATTTAGACGCATTTTTATTGTTGTAATCAGATATTTGGTGCTCTCTGGATTTCATGGACATTTTAGGGTAAAATGCTGTAAGTAAAACTTGTGGGCAACTAAATTCTCTACCTGTTTTATTTGAAACATTTTTCTCTAAAATGATTAAGGCTGGTTTGAGAACGACTTAATTGTTGTAATCAGTCAGGGTATTGTTGTAATCAGACATTTGGTGCTCCCAATTGTTCCTGGATATATTTAGAGAAAAATGCTTCAAGTAAAACTTGTAGACAACTAAATTTTTTTCCTGTTTTATTTGAAACATTTTTCTCTAAAATAATTCAGAAACGTTGATATTGACTTAATTGTTGTAATCAATCACGATATTGTTGCAATTAGACATTTAGTTCTCCCATGCGTTTCTAAATTATTTTAGAGAAAAATGCTTCTAGTAAAATTTGTAGACAACTAAATTTTCTACATGTTTTATTTGAAACATTTTTCTCTAAAATGATTTAGAAATGTTTGACACAAGCTGATTATTGTATTAAATCACGGTATTGTTGCAATCAGACATTTGGTGCTCCCAAGCGTTTCTGAATCATTTTAGGGAAAAATGTTTCAAGCAAAACTTGTAAACAACTATATTTACTACCTGTTTTCTTTGAAACATTTTTCTTTAAAACGATTCAGAAACGTTTGACAGCGACCACAAAAAATAGTTCTGGGACGTTTGACAAAGCAAAAGCAAATATTTTACCTCAAAAAACATTATCAAATATGTATTTTAGACTGCACCATCTACTGAACAAAATATTACTCCAAATTCGCACAAAACATTTACTTATAACATCGATGTTAGCAAAATAGGTACAGGGGACATCGAAATCGAAGACGACTCAAATAATTTTGAACAAATTACTTTTCCAAATTATTGTGTGAAAACATTTTTGTGTGTTTTAAATTATATTTCAGAGAAACCACAATCGTTCAAAGATTCTTCCAACAAAAAGAAAACACAAGTATTTAATCATGTTTTATTTTAAAATACAACAAATTTATTTTTTTTTTTTTTGTAGTCAGGGACGAATATAGCTTTGCAATTAATAAATAAATTAGTAACACTTATTAATTTGTGTATTAAACCATCTATTTGGGCACATACAAACGACCAAACAATTTTGGAAATTACCAAAAGTTTGATTACGGTTCTAGAAAAGTTTGGAGCGGTTCTAGAACAATTTAGAATTATGGTAGTGGCTACAAATATGGAATATTTTGATAGAATGGCTCAACTATATTTGCTCCAATCAACTTCTCAATTATTAACTGATTTAATTCCTATTTCAACAGCGAGTTCTATAGTACCTAGATCTTTAAAATCTGCGTTATCTAGTAGTTTACTAGACGCTTCTTTTAGTAGACTGTACCCTGGAACACACGAGAATTTAGTACAGTTCGTCAACGTAAGTTTAGTGGTTTAATTTTTAAATTGAGTGTATCCTACTTATTTTTTACAGGTGTTTAAAGGACAAAACGAAATGGAATATTTTAATAAATATAAAGATGTTAAAAATGTTTGTCAAGCTATGTCTAAAGCAGTTAAAATTTTAAAGTATGATTCAAATTGTTATACTTTAGAAAATTTAAGAATTATTCGCGAATCTTTACCGTCTTTAGAGTTCCATAAAAACCTAAGCATAATCAACACTTTTTTAAAGATTTGTGTCCGAAATAATTCTATGTTTAATCTAGATGAAATTACTGCAAAATTAATTGAAGGTATTATATGATTATTCCACGAAAATACAATATATTTTTTTTGATAAATTTGCAGATATTCTATTATCGTTATTAAGCAACAATGATGAAGATATACGAAGGGAAACCTATGCTCTCTCTCAGAAATTAATTGCTAATATTTTGGGTATAAATCACACAAAACATATGAGCGAAACTGATCCTGGTTCCCAAATTATTTTCTTTTTTCGTACAGCTGTTTTTATTGAAATTGCAGCACATGGTTTGACGAGCGAATCTGTTCAGGTGAATATTTTATAGAGCACTTAATTATTTACAAGTTTTATTTGAAGCATTTTTCTCTAAAATGATTCCGGGAAGTTTGAGAGCGACTTAAATGTTTCCGTCAATTACAACATTGCTGCTTTGAGACAAATGATGCTCTCAAACGTTCCTTGATTTTTTAAGGGAAAAATGCTTCAAGTAAACCTTGTAGACAACTAAATTATCTACCTGATTTACATGAAGCATTTTTCTCTAAAATGATTCAGGAAAGTTTGAGAGCGACTGTAATGTAGTTATGATTCACGGAATTGTTGCAGTTAGATAAATGGTGCTCCCAAGTGTTTCTAGATTATTTTAGGTAAAAATGCTTCAAGTAAAACTTGTAGACAACTAAATTATCTACCTGATTTACATGAAGCATTTTTCTCTAAAATGATTCAGGAAAGTTTGAGAGCGACTTGAATGTTGTTATAATTCACTGTATTGTTCCAATCACACAAATGGCGCTCTCAAGTGTTTCTAGATTATTTTAGGGAAAAATGCTTCAAGTAAAACTTGTAGACAACTAAATTATCTACCTTATTAACATGAAGCATTTTTCTCTAAAATGATTCAGGAAAATTTGAGAGCAACTTGAATGTTGTTATGACTCACGGAATTGTTGCAATCATACAAATGGTGCTCCCAAGTGTTCCTGAATTATTTTATGGAAAAATGCTTCAAGTAAAACTTGTGGACAACTAAATAACCTACAAGTTTTACTTGAAACATTTTTCTTTAAAACTATTATTTTAGATACAAACCCACGCTGAAGACATATTAATCCACATTTTAAAATGCAAATTTACGGTTTCTGATACAGTTTGGAAGAAGTTAATAAAAGCTTTAATGCCGGCCATGCCTATATTACAATGTTTCTCAGGTGATGACACACCTTTAGGAAAATCTATAGTCCGAGTTTTGGACCCGGATATAAGTCCATCGATGTTTATTTCTCAAATTGATGTATGATTTTAATAAAGAGTTTTTTTCGCAAAATATTTATGGGATAAAATTTACAGATCTTAAAAGGGAATTTACGCTTTCTTTTTTCTAAAGATATTAAGCTAAGAAATGAGGCAGTATCTAGACTATCCTGGTTACTAACTACCGAGGATGATGCCAATCTGAAAATCCCTAAAATTAAATCACTAGATGATTGTGGACTAAGCAATATTTTTCAGATTGAATATCCTATTGATTTGACTCGAAAACGTGGGACCCAACAATTCTACCAGGTGAAATTAAGTCCCTTTGGGTGTTCTAATTTGACGGCTGTAATATTTTTTTTAATAGGTCAGCAGTCTTCAACAAGTTCTTGAACTTTTGGCGTCGAAAAATGTTGAACCATCAATTCGTCGTTCGGCTTTAACTCAAATAAGTGTTATGCTTGATGACAGCTTTATGCATACTTGTTTTTTTGAACAGGGGGGCCTTAAACTAATTTTAGACACTTTAAATAAATGTCTCTATTATGATGAGTACCATAATTATCCTGATTCTGTCGTTCCGATTATTTCAATTCTAAAAAATATTTGTTTGCACAATACTGTTGTTCGACAAGAATTTTCTTTGGATGTACAACTTTTCTTCAATATTTTACGAGGTATACAGGAGTTCCAATTTTGAGGCTCACCATTGTTGCCACAAAATTAATTATAAATTTTTTGCAGCGCTATTTTTATATTGTACCGATAAAAGAGTACAAAATGACGGCGCGCTTTTATGTTTGCTGTTATTATTCAGCGAATTTGCGGTATATTCTGAAAGTGGACAAACAACTGTTGGGTTTTCTCTGCCTGATATCGTTGTGCAGAAATTTAAAATTCCCATAAAATGTCATTCACACTGGAAAAATAGCAAATATACCAAGCCTAATATACAGGGTAAGTTATTTTTATTTGTCAAATAAATATACTGTTTATTTTAAATCTGACTCTTTGTGTATTCATTAAGAAAAGCTTGAGGATTTCAAACTTTCCATTGGAATTGAATTATCTTTATTAGTTTTTAAGTTATAGAGCCCTGAAGTTGATTAATAATCAATGAGTATTTCTTTTTTATTTTGTGCGATCATTTAAAATATTCCCAAATTTTTTTTAAGCAAAGTTTATTTTAATATCTGCAGTAATAGTTTTTTCTACGACCACTTAGAAATCTGCTTATTATATATTTGTTGTTCCTAGGGATATGAAGTACATTACAAGCATCGTGCGAAATGAATTTATTTTGTATTTCAATACAGGTCAGCTCATTTCAGTACAAGTGTCATTGCTAGGATACTTATTTAGAATTGTCAAATATTGTAATGGTGAAAGCGGGACAAATTTATTATTAAAATTAAATTATTTAGGAAACAATAATGTCCATTTCATACTCGTAGGAAATGAGTACCATTCCATGCTCGTTATACAATATACTACCGGGTTTTCCATTTACCATTTTTAATAATAAAAATCAACAATCAATCAAGAATAAATAGAACAGTTTGAAAATATTAAAAATATTTTGCAAATCTGTCAACAAAAATGTTCAATTTATTTGTTTTATTTCCCATGCTTTTATTTCTTGAATTAGACCGATTTATTTAACATAATTAGGTTTATTAGATACAGTTTTTCATTCTAAACATTTTTTGTATATACACTTTTAGTCTAAAAACCATAGGGAACAAATTGTTGCTACATTACAAAAATATAACTTTATATGTCCTGTGTAAAAAGTTTAACTATTAATTTCTCTTTTAACTCAGGGCTACTAATGTCAGATGACTGGTGTAGAACCACCCTTAGAATGCACTGGAACATCGAATGGTTTGGGGGTGTAACCGAGTTAATTAACTGGACTAATACCCCGTTAATTTCAACTTTATCTAAAGAACAATTATCAGAATTTAGCGTCGATTTACGATTAACTAAACCTGATCTGCTAGCTTTAAAAGCTTCATCAGTTAACTATTGTTGTCAACAATATTTATTTGATATAGAAAATGCGACAACACATCAAAGTGTTGTTGAAGCTGTTAGGGGTGTGTCAGGGTAAGTTTTCAACCCTTAAATTAATTCATTCAACCATCAGTTTCCTCTAAATATTCCTTCCCTGAATCCAGGCGCTGCAATTGCAGATCGCTGGGTTTTGAACAATTTTGTAAAGAAATCTATTAGGATTTTTGGAAACAAAATGAATTAAATATTTTGTTATAATCAAATATTTCTGGGATCTTAAAATATATTTCCTGTTTTTCAGTTGAGCTCTGAATTTGCAGATTGCTATCTATTTTCCTATTTTCGTTTATATTAGAATTTAAAAATATTTACCTTGAAAATCTTATTGTTCTTCAAGTAAACTACCACTTCCGGTTGTCAAATTTTCACCATAATCAACTAGGCTCTACCTTAGGATGTACAAATGTAAAATGCAAAATTTTATATTTTTCTGTTCATTAGAACTTGAGAAAATACGTCTGAACAAAATTATGTACATACATTCATCCATCCGGGCGTGCGCATACACACACACACAGATATTCTCATGAAAATAGTATTAGTTTAATGCTTAAATATAATAGTATTGGCTACAATTTTTATTTGAATTTTTTTCTATATTTTGTACTGTTTAGAAATTAAAATTTGCGTGAAGTTATGAAGTAGTCACAAGAGATTTTTAAAAAATTGTTATACATTTAGAAAGCGACTACCAGGATCTGCAGTTGCAGACCCGCGCTCATCCTTCCATCAACATTTCTCAAAACATTTTATATAATATATTTAAATTGTAGTTACATAGGATTATGGTTATTAACTACCCAAGATGGGGTGTACACCCCTGATGACGCTTTATTGAACCTCCCGTGGGAGGGTGGGTTCTCCAGATTTTTGTCTGCACCCCCCGCCAATGAAGACGATGAAAATTTGCTCATAGAAATATTACGTTGTTTGATAGTCATGCTGAAAGTTTATAAAAATTCTGGTATTATTTTACATGCCTTAAAATATATAACAAAACAAAACATATATATTTTTTTAGGGAAACCATGTTGGATATCAAATACTCTTCAAGATAGTTCAAATTATTTACCAAAATTACTACAAATTGATGTTAAAAATGAACAGAAAGCTATAAGTTTAGAGTTATTGTCTTTAATAGCAGGTTGTTCAACGTTAGAGCAACAATTGTTGGATATAGGGTTAATAAATGGTGTGCATATCGAGTATGAGGGCTGTAAAAAGAACTGGACACATATCATTGAAATTATTACTGACAACTTAAAATATAGCGACACTGAACAATTTTATAATCTAGGTATGGTTTACATATAAACCAAGACCCCCCCCCCCCCATATGTGATTTCATTTTTATTGCGTTTTTAGCATATTTAGACAAACTTCTGTCTTGTCTCGTACAAATAACTTCCAACTTAGGTTGGAGCGAATTTTCTTCGAATAAAAGTGAATTCCAAAAGATTTTCATGGGACTTATAGAAGCTTTATCAGAGCTTTTAACCGCGTTTCATTATGGGAAAGGGAGTGAAGCTGCTTCTTCTTTTATGGGATTGAGTATTACCCGAAATGCACTTTTGACAATGAACCATATTTTATATGAGATGCAACAAACCGCCAAGAAGGTATTTAGAGAAAAATGCTTCAAGTAAAACTTGTAGACTACTAAATATTCTACGGGTTTTGTTTGAAACATTTTTCTCTAAAATGATTTAGGAACGTTTTACAGCCAAGCAAACTAAGTATTGTTGTAATCAACATAGTTTTGTTGCCTTCAGACAAATGAAAGGGCACAGCGGAACTGAATTTTTTTAGAGAAAAACGCTTCAAGTAAAACTTATAGACAACTAAATTATCTACAAATTTTACTTGAAACATTTTTCTCTAAAATGATTCAGGAACGTTTTACAGCCAAGCAAACTAAGTATTGTTGCAATCAACGAATTATAATCATAGTTTTGTTGCCTTCAGCCGAATGTTGCTACAGGGTGTTCCTGAAACATTTTAGAGAAAAATGCTTCAAATAAAACTTGTAGACAACTAAATTATCTATAAGTTTTATCCGAAACATTTTTCTCTAAAATACCTCAGATGTTGAAAAATGCTTTTCAGAATTGGGAAACCTATTGGATTAGTGACAATTTATTTAGTTTATTTTCTCTCTGGTCATGTAGAGATATTGTTGTAAGGGCTGCAACATTACAGCTCTTATCAGGGATTGCTTCATCCGCTAGAGGCGCTAGTGTCATCGTTGAAAGTAAGTCTCAATTTTTTTTATTGTTATTTTGTTTTTATATAATTTTTTTTTGAATAGATATTCGACAGAAATATGGGGGAATTTGGGAAACAGCTTTAACTATTTTTATAGACCATAAGGAAGCAAGTATTGTACGAGAAAATGCCGCCATTTTGTTGTCAAATTTATGTAGCCATGTTAATATGTCTTCTAGTGGAGAGCCTAGCTTACCTTTATGTCATGCTCCATTAAATAATTCAAATAAGGTTAGGGATATTTTAATTCGTATCTTTTGAACTATTAAAGATATAGAGATGAAACAAAAACTAAATTAAAGATCATTTTATATTTTTCATTATAGTCTGGTGATTTGTGCGAAATTACATAGCATTTGTGACGAAATTTCCCCAAACTTAATTCAAAAAAAACTTTTAAAAAAATTGTTTGTGTTTCTGTGTTAACGCTAATTGCACTATTAACTAAAGTTGATATTTAAAATGTCTATATAGCAAATTAAAGAGAATTTAACAGGCTTTAATTTGGCCCATGTTCCATTAATGTATCTTTATTATTTCTTGAGATACAGCAAAAAATAATTCAAATAAAATTATAGAATACATCACCAATGGATACAGTACTTTGTCTACTAAAAAAATACAACTTTTTCGAAGAATTAGACATTCTTCTAGCATGTTTACACTTAGAAACGACTTTTGACCCAAGTTTAATATCAATTCCGAATACCGGACGCATCGAAACATCTGGTAATTGTAAAAACAAATAATCATACACAACATGTTTTAATAATAAAAATATTTTAGTGCTAACAAACCATTCATACATACAAACATCTACAGAAAGCGCTGAATCAAATCAAAATGCAATAAATGTTTTCGTAACGCCAAGTTTCGTTAAATCAGCTGCTGGCTTTATCAGTAACATCTTGTACTTGGCTCCTGAGGAACTGTCTGATGCTTTGGCTAACTTCGGTTTGGTCAAAGGTTTTTTCAGATGTTTGGCAGCACCTGTACTGGACAATAACGATAGTAGAAATTTTCTTTTATACACAGACACATTAGAAATGTGTTCTGCTGTGTGTTCATTGTTAACCAGAAGTATTTTGGTTAACAATTCTTGTAGAATTATGGTTTTGCATACTAGAGATTGTCTACATGTTTTGATATCGCTTCTCAATCCGAATTTATACAGTAAGTAAATATAGGGGGCTCTACCTTAAAGTGCGGGAAGACCAAGTATCGAAAGTTGAGCATTATTGACCAGTATTTTTTTATATGTTTGCTTCGTCCTATTGTCTGTAGTTTTGAAGCTAATGATCTGAAAATTTATTTATAGAATAAATTAACTTTGCTGAATACGTACATCTGATCAGATTTTTATTATCTCATTTAGTTTTTGAGATAGAGCTGTAGAAAGTTCTATATATTTCACCATTATTTCATTTAATATGTTTACTTCGTCATATAATTTGTAGTTTTTAAATTAGCTACTTAAAAAATTATTTGTAGGGTAATTAAAGCTTGGTAAACACGTGCATGTAATCAAATTTCAATTATCTCATTTAGTTTTTGAGATATGATCCACGACAAATAAATTGTGAACGATTTGGTCTTATTTATTCTTTAATACTATAAGGGCTTCCTATTTATATTAACAATGAAATTTGTTCAAATTTTATTCATCAATATTTGTAGATATTCAACAGCCTCATTTTTTATATTTACGCAACCAATTATGGTGTGAAATATTTCGATTTTTAACAGCTTTGTTAGATCTGTCAAACAATAAAAATTCAACAGATACATTTAAAGAAAGTTACAATGTAATTTCAACTTTGTTGAACGAATGTGGACACGAAAGTTTTTTCAAGTCTGTCTGCCAGAGTATAGAGAGTAAAAGTACAGGTAGATTAAATTCAAAAACATTTAAATAGGTTCAAAAATAATTTATTTACATCATTAGGTCTTCAAAAATCGGCATTGCAGTCTTTGACATCTTTATTAACTGTTGAAACTATTTTACCTGCGAAAAAAATGGACCCATCCAGTTCATTTTCCCTTCAAAATTTGCTCGATACTTCAAGGACTCCTCGAGATATCCCGGAAACCCCAGAAATCTACAATAAAAAATTGGATATCCAAAAAATAGAAGAGCCAGATATAAATACTATGATTGGAGCTGATTTATGTAAAACAATGTTGAAACTATATGAAATGCAAAGTCTGGAAAGCAATAAAGACAGCAAAAGAAAGTCGATTATTATGGGGGCCCTGTCCTCTTTGTTGAATACCTCAGAAGAAGCCAAAAAACTAGCCTTGAATGAAGGATTTTTAAACACAATTTTGGCTCAACTAAAAAATTTACATGTTGAGTTAAGCTTGCATTCTGCTGAAAGCCTGCGGAAGGTCTCGGAGAAGAAGAAGGTATTAAAATAATCGTTGAACCTTCCTCTATCCAACCATGTATAACTTATCGCGATTCATTTATTTTTTCATTAAGATAAAAGCGTTACAAAAAAATCTGGTGTGGGCACCACACTACTTTCTTATACAAATAAAACCAACTGAATATGTATGACTTGTTCCTTACGTATAACTATTGTAACATTTGTTTGACATATGGATATTATACCTGTTTAATTTTGTGTTCTCAGCTGTTAATTTCCCCAAATATGACTTAAAATTGTAAATTTTTTTTATTACATTTCTTTATAATATTCGCGATAGGAAACCCATTGCAGCAGAGCGCATTGTCATATCTCTAATATTTTTCGAGATATGGCGATTTTTTATATTTTCAGAAGAGCAACTTTGAAGGGCTGTAACTCGAAAACTATACAAGATATCGAAAAATATCTCCAGTTTTGTGTTTTACGTGCCATTTATAATAAATTAGTAAATTTTGAAATTTTTTGAATTTTTTTTCAAAATTTCGATTGGTGATATCTCAACAAATATGAAAGATACAGACTTGCAGTGTTCACCAATCGATTCAGCTCGACAAAATACATAAACCCTGAAAATTTCATAAAATTCGGACTACCGGTTGAAATGTTAGAGCAAAAAGTCTTAAAATGGCCAAACGTCTAGGGGTACCTATTGACTTTTTGGACAAAACACGCCATTTTCAGGCTTTTTGCTGTAACTTTCCATCCCGTAAAGCGATTTTTATGAAACTTTGCATACTTATGTATTTCGACGAGCTAAATCGATTGGTGAACACTGCAAATCTGTATCTTTAATATTTGTCGAGTTATCGCCGATCGAAATTTTGAACAAAAATACAAAAAAAAATTCAAAATTTTTAAAATATGCTAATTTGTTATATAAGGCACCAGAAACGCTAAACTGAAGAGAATTTTTAGATATCTCGCATAATTTTTGAATTACAGGCCCTTAAAGTTGCACTTTGAAAAATACCAAAAATTGACGTATCTCGAAAAATATTAGAGATCTGACGATGCGCTCTACTACAATGGGTTTCTTAGCGCTTATATTATAAAGAAATGTAATAAAAAAAGATTACAATTTTAAGTGAGGATATTCCGTGAGTTTCAAATTTTTCTGTTGGTATGTGAATCTGTATTGAATGATTAATAATTACAGTTTCTGCTATTTGTTTGTTTCCATAGCAACTAAAATTAGTTTATTAAACATATAATTCAGTTTTGTCAGTGTCAAAAGAAGCAAACAAAATCTGGTGTGGGCACCACACTACTTTTTTATACAAATAAAACCAACTTGTTCCTTGCGTATGACTTTATTTTAAAATAGAAATCTATTAATATCTAGTCAGCAAAACTTTCTAACTAATAATACAAATATTACTTACATTTATAATATTTCACAAGACACATATTTTTGACACTTCGCAATTATTTGACACGTTTGACACATAAATATTAAAAATGTTCACATATCTTGTCTAGTTCATGAGATATTGCGCACACGGACATCCATCCATCCATCCTCACACACAGACATCATTGAGAAATTGGTCTTGGCGGATTCAGTGAACGTCAAAAATATGTATTTCCGCAAAAATCTCGTCAGCGATTTTTTTCGTGATTCCAATACTTCATTATACTTTGCACAAGAAAGTAAAAAGTGCTGTGTTTCGCTTTCAGCTAGAATATCTTGGCCCCTTAACTAAAATTAATTTTTTATACATCATTGGAAAGAGGAAACTTCAAGCTTCATTTTGATATACAACACTTCCATAAAATATTTTTAGGTATGCCCAATTTTGAAGGAAGTTGATAATCTTTTCTGTATGTTAACCAACTTTATATTTGGAAATGAAAATGCAAAGAAGACGGCATCGAGTTTGGGCCTTGCAGACTTGACGCACAAGTTTTGGGTTTGGTTTAATTTTGAGCGAAATATGCTAGTTAATATTTTAAAATTATTGTGTACTTTTACCACCAATTGCAGTCGAGGTACCCCTCAATTTTTTCCGAGGATTCCAGATATTAATTTTGATTATTTCAGCTTGTCTTTCGTTAATTTTAACTAACTCCGCTCCTGGAACAGGCCCGCGCAAAATAGCAACAAATCTTTCTTTATTAAATGCAATAATTAATTTAGTAGTCAAAGAAATGGACCTAATAAATAGACATCATGATATTAATATTTTACAATTATCTTTTCATGTTTTGAAAAATGTTAGTTCTGTAGTTGAGTGTCGTGCTGTTCTAGCTAAGGTAGGACAATATATTTTTGGGGTTTTGAGATCTGCAATTTCAGAAAATTGTTTTATTTACAGAGCAATCTATTCCAAACTTTAAATCGACTTCATCCATCTTTAACTAAACGACAACGTCCATGGGAAGTTGTTGAAAATATTTGGTTACAATTTTTAGAAATATTTACTTTTTATCCTGAAGGACAAGTACATATCACCAAAACTGCTGACACCCTTGACCTAATAATAACTTTAACTTCTTCCCCAAGAAATTCTACCAAAATTTCAGCTTTGTCTGTGCTACGAAATATTTCTTTCCATCATTCCAACAGAATAAAATTACTTACAACAGGTAAATATTTATTTTCCGCTTCCATGCGTTGCTGGATTTTTTTACAGAAAAATGTTTCAAGTAAAACACGTGGAAAATTTTATTTTCTATAAATTTTATTTGAAGCATTTTTCTCTAAAATGGTGCAGGAACGCTTGGCAACACTGATTGTAATTGGATTCTTACCGCGATACTTTGAGGGCTGCCAAAGGTTCCAGGATAATTTTAAAGAAAAATGCTTCAAGTGAAACTTGTAGAAAATTAATTTTTCTATAAGTTTTATTTGAAGCATTTTTCTCTAAAATGGTATCGGAAGGCTTGGTAACATTGTTTCTGATTGTATTGTTGTAATCAATGAATTGTAATCACGAAACTAGGTGCTGCCAAACGTTCCAGGATAATTTTAGAGAAAAATGCTTCAAGTAAAGTTGGTAGAGAATTTAATTTCATACCAGTTTTATTTGAAGCATTTTTCTCTAAAATGTTTCAGGAACGCTTGGCAGCACTGTTTGTATTTGTATTGTTGTAATTAATGAATGTTGTTTGAGTGTTGCCAAACGTTCCATGATAATTTTAGAGAAAAATGTTTCAAGTAAAGTCGGAAGAGAATTTCATTTTCTACAAGTTTTACTTGAAGCATTTTTCTCTAAAATCATTCAAAAACGTTTGACAATACTTGGATTATTTTATTCTTGTAATAATTTTTTCGCAGTGGAATTTATACAAGTCCTACACACTAAGCTAGTATCTGGCACTAACCAGGAACGTAATATAGTTGTGAGTATGATTTGGGCTTTAGTAGCCAATAATCAACGATCTAAAATTGTTATTAAATGCGCTGGACTTGATGCAAGAATTCAAGAAGTGTTGAAACAATATGAAATACAAGGAATCAACGATAAATCTTATCAAACCATGCTGTATGTTCTTGGAGTGTTGAAAGAGGGAGAAAAATAATTTTTGTACTGTTGAATGATATTTTTATACTTTTGTATTTTTAATAAACAAGTTTTTATGAATTTTTTTCATGTTTGTAACCTTTTCAGTGCTGCTGTTTTAATGGTACTTATATGTTTATTAAACTGTAAGGATTCCATGGTTTAAGACCGATTTTAAATATCTCAATTAGTTTTAAAGATATGGCTCTTTAAATTAGGCATTAAATATCAATAAATTACTTAAAAACCTGCAGTAAATTTTGTCAAAATCAAAAAGATGTAGAATAGTATTGAAACATTTTTCTATATTTTGTACCGTTTGGGAATTAATATTTTCAGAATAGTATTAGCTACAATTTTTATTTCATATTTTTTTCTAGTTCCGTTTAAAAGTTGTTTAGGCGAAAGGTTATGTGTGGAGCACATCAGATTAGTTATTTTAAATTACTATATTTATACAAAAATCTATGAGGAATCCAAATTTTCAAACCGATTTCAATTATCTAGTCTATTTTTTAAACTACGTTCAATTGAATCTGTTTCAAAATCATTAGTAGTTCATTCATTTTTCCATCATAAATTAATAAAAAAATATTGGTTCAATAAATTTCGCTCAATTTTCCTATATGTATACAAAAATCTATGAGGAATCCGAAATTTCAAACAGAATTCAATTATCTTTATTAGTTTTACCATGATCCCTACTGAAAGTTGAATTATTTGAGAGACTTCACACGCGTCGATTCCGTGATACATTTTGCGTTATCCAGGCGCAGCTCATCAATGAAACTGTCATTGTGTCCCCCTAGCGGCAAATATTCAAAGGAGACACATTTCTAGGCTTGTACATGCTGACAGCTTCGCTAAATGGAATGTCAAATTGATTGCTGTTCGCGATTTATTGAATGCTGGTTATAAGTGTTTAGTATAGTGAATTTTGTGATGAGTGCTAACGTAGCGACAAATTTTCCGCCGCAGACGTATTCGTCGCAGTTTTTCCTCAACACCTTATGTGATGTAAGTCTTTGTAGGTTAATTGCATGTTTACTTTAGGAAGTGTGGGTGGATTTTGTTGAGACAATGGTTAAACAAATCATTTTTTAGATAGAATGTGTGAAACACAGCCATATGTGTTAGGATTTATCGTAGATTTATTAGTAGCTTTGTAAATTGGTCAGTTTTGAGCGGTACGACAAGTTTGAACACATTACAGTCGATATTTATTTAAAATTAATTCATTTTTCTGCTTTGGAGAACTTATATGTACATACGTCGTAGTACGTGTTATCTCAACTCAAATGTTGTCGTCAAGTGTTCTTTGATTATTTTATAGAAAAATGCTTCAAGTAAAACTTGTAGACAACAAAATTCTTTACCTGTTTCATGTGAAGCAGTTTTCTCTAAAATAATTCTGAACATTCAATTCATCAATGAATCAGGCACAGGTCATTTAACACCCAACTAGACCCATATACTATTTCGTTTTTATTGCATTTTTAGCGTATTTAGCTTCCAAACTAATTCACGAACGATTTGATTGTTGTAATCAGACAAAATAAGTATTGTAATCAACAATAATTGTTTTTGGCCTTTCAGGAAGTGTCTCCCAGTGCAACGCCGTCGAAGAAGCGTCCCAAGACTCCTCCAGATGGTGCAGAATCTTCCAATACGGTCCTGGATTGTTTCATCTCAACGGTAAGTCTCAAATTTAACTCAATATTATAAATCAAAATGTTATTGATTTCGTAATAAATCTACCATGAATATATGCATCTAACTATAATATAACTATCCTGAAAATTTCATTTTGTTATCTCAAACGGTCTAGAAGTTATAGTACTTTAAAATTTCTTCGGCAGTACTTTTGTCGGAACTTTAATAAAGGCAGCCTCCTATTTAGTACCTGTCAGCATGTATGTTTGATTAAATGTTACAAGCAAACCTGTTAACCACGCCCATAAGCAGCAGGAGTCCTAATTACCTAGTTGACCTTGAACATCCGGTTACTGTTATCGACGCCTACTACAAGTACTAATAGTACATTTTAACTCATCCACTTTAAGGGGCTGTATCTCTAGAACCAGAAAAAATAGCAACTTCCGGTTTTCAAATTTGGATTTAGCGGACTTTTTTCTATGCGCTCGTGATTTGTTTGCTTAATTTTGATTGGCTGATAATTTATTACAGCTTGAAATATGAACCGTGGTATTATTTTGAGAATTGTGTATTTGAGAGGTTGTATCTCCGGATCTAGACTAAATAGCCACTGCCGGTTTTCAAATTTGGATTCAGCGGACATTTCTCTGTACGTTGGTGTTTTGTTTGCTTAACTTTGATTGGCCGATAATTTATTACAGCTTGTCAAGTGAGCCGTGATATTATTTTGAGAACTATATATATTTGACGGGCTGTATCTTAGGAACTAGACTAGATAGCAACTTCCAGTTTTAAACTTTGGAATTAGCGGACATTTCTCTGTACGTCGCTGTTTTGTTTGCTTAATTTTGATTGGCCAATAATTTATTACAGCTGGTAAAGTGAACCGTGATATTTTTTTGAGAACTATATATTTGACGGGCTGTATCTCTAGAAATAGAGTAGATAGCAACTTCCGGTTTTAAAATTTGGAATCAGCGGACATTTTTCTGTACGTTGGTATTTTGTTTGCTTAATTTTGATTGGCCGGTAATTTATTACAGCTTGTAAAGTGAACCGTGATATTATTTTGAGAACTATATGTTTGACGGGCAATATCTTGGGAACTAGAATAGATAGCAACTTCCGGTTTTTAAATTTGGATTCAGCGGACTTTCTTCTATACGCTCGTGTTTTGTTTCATTCATTTCGATTGGCCAATAATTTATTACAGCTTGAAATTTTATCTGTAGTATTATTTTAAGAATTATATATTTAAAGGATTATATCTCTTGATCTATACGAGTTAGCAACTTCTGGTGTTCATATTTAGATTTAGCAGACTTTTTTCTACGCGTATAAGATAGACCCAGATGTCTTACTGTATAAATATTATGCTCAAAATTCAGTTCTAAATATTTGGTTTAGACAAAATATTTTTGTATTCAAAGATAATAATAGATTGTATTATAGGTTTAAACCAGTGGCTGTTAACATGTTTCGGGGGGCATTTGTATGAGATAAAATTACGATAATATTATTTAAATAGAAAAATATGATTCATAACGTTGAAACAGCTGTTTACTTTTGTGCAGTTAGATAAATGAAATACTGTAGAAATATTTTATTTCATCGTTGACAATTGTAGTGAACACATTGAAATTTGTGAATACTATTAGTTTGCTTTAATATTGAAGGTAAGACTGTAGTAAATAATTATTTTCTGTACTCCATTTGAGAATGCGAGAGAGAGAAAGAGAGTTATAAATAAAAATTTGCAAGAGTAGCAATAAATCCACCGGAAATATAAAATATAATAGACGTAGATAGAGTAATATGTTTAAATATTTATATTATTATATAAAAGTGGAGGTGTTTCGCGCTATTTTGCCTTTCACTTGAGCCTACACTATATATTTATATTTAAGTAATTTAGCGGTAAATCTATATCTAATTAAATCTTTGACAGACTGATTTATCATTCTCTCCATTATTAAATGGAATATACAGAAAATTTCAAATAGAAACCTTCTGACTGGTTTAATTTTTTTGTAGATATCAACAATGTTAAAAAATTGGTTTCTCGCCATAACCATGGCACTTTTTCTGCAATTTTCCCAGATTGGGGCCCAGATGAAATACCCATGCATGGACAGTGCCCACCCGTCAATTCGCAGCTTCGAAAATATCTTAGAATTTCAAAGAAATACCATTAAATTTGGCCCGCGAAATAACTACGTTTCTTTCAACACCGTCACAATTTCTCATTTGCAAACCAATGACTTTGTTGGCTATGATTCAAATATGATAAGAAAATTGATTTTGAATGACAAAAGAATTGAATTAATCGATTCAGGTAGTTTTAATGAACTGTATTGTGTTAAATATCTATTGTTGCAAGATAATTTAATCGGTGGAATCAACAATGGTACATTTTCTGGATTGTATAGCTTACAAGAATTAAATTTGAGTAACAATGACATTTCCGAAATACCTAGTGGGTCTTTTTGGAATTTAAGACATCTTTTGCGGTTAGATTTATCTAAAAATAAAATTAGAAACTTGTACGACGACTCTTTTCAATATTTGAGAAGTTTATGGGAACTTAATTTATCCAACAACGAAATATCTAATTTGCCAAATAATTTATTTGTTTTTTCTACACATTTACACAGTTTACATTTAGGATTTAATAAAATTGCTGTTCCTTCAGCAATTGAATATTCAAATTTAGATAATTTAGATTATCTAGGTTTACAAAACAACCAAATACACACTTTTGGTTATCAAGCGTTTAAAGAATTGTCTAAATTAACTGAATTAAATATTTGTTCCAATCAAATTACTTTTTTAAATATTTCTGAACTTCCCAAAACTTTAGAGCGAATTAACTTTGCACACAACTCATTTCAGTGCACTCATTTAAAAACACTGCTATCAGAATTGTCCGACAGACATGTTGGAATTATAATCAATGAAAACACAAAACATAATCAAATAAACATTGAAGAAATTGGTTGTATAAACGGATCATCGCCTATAACTCCAAAACCAACTACCACAACACGACAACCATGGTTCACTAAGCCCACCAGGAGTGCCACAACACATAATACCAACATAATAATCCCTACACAACCTGCAACTATACTCACGCCAGTTGCGATGCCAGACAGTGACCAAATCTGGAAAATTGAACAAGAAAATCGCAGTTTATTCAAAGCTGTTTCTGATTTGACTACTGTCATAGTTATTTTAATCATTATTATAGTTATGTTCAATGTTATTGATATTTTAATACGTACAAATAGCTTTGAAAGATGCCGAAGACGATTTGTTAGAGAGCCACGCCCATTTTTACAGTTTAGAGGACTTGGTTCTGGGTATTCCGATACTTCATACCCTCTGTTACAAAGATAATAATATTGTTTTAGTTTTTAAGAATAATTGTATTTTCATCTTTATATTTTTGTTAATAAATTGTAATCAAGAAGTTTTGTGTTATGTTTATTTGTTAATTAGAGTCTGAAAAATCCAAATTTTCTATCAGAATTAAAATATCATTATTGTTCGAAAAGATATAAACCTACCAAAGTACAACAATTTTTATTTTTTTCTATTATGTTTCTCCCGTTGTAAAGTTTGTAGTTTTCAAGCTAAACCCATAACACTCTTCCTATTCCTCAAGTAATTCATGCAGAGTACGCTCGTGAAATCAGAGATTAAATATTTCGTCCCGTTTTTGAATTACGAGTCACTAAACATTCTACGGCCATTTATGCCCTTAGCTCATACTTAATAAAATCGATCAGATCTTGAAAACTAGGGCTCAGATTTTGTCTAAACTAATTTTTTTTTTAATTTCGGGTTGGAAACAGGGGGGTAGGACCTATAAAAAAATTCTGGAACGTAAATATTTTTGAAATGTTTTTCGAATTTTGGGATTTTTTTACTTTTTGTTTTAACGCCTTATAGGGCGATTTAAACGAAACTTTACATTCATATAGAACTTTTAACACGGAATTCAATGATGTATAGTAGAATATTGTATCTTTATTAATTTTTGAGTTACAGGGAAAAAACTTTGTTTTTTGTTTCGATTTGTTTTTTTATTTTTTTGTTCGTTCAAACAACATAGAATATAGTTTTATATGTATTGAAAACCTAGAGGAATCTAAATATGTAAACATATTTGATATATCTCTTCTAATTTTAGAGATACAGTCAACTGAATTTGAGCTAATTCAAAAATCAATACTCTTTAAACATTTTTTTTAGTTATATGTCAATAAATAAGTTTTCGTCCTACAAATTTCTCTCAAAATATTTGTATTTATACAAGAAACTATACGGAATCCAAATTTGAAAGCAGAAATTAATTATCTCAATTAGTTTTTGAGTTATCAATCACCACCAACCAAAGTTTACCAAAAATTTTTTGTGGGAAATCACTTATTTTATCTTAAAATTAAAGCGATATTTATTAATGAAGTACTGCTTAATTAATTGATGCAATACTGACATATAATAATTAATTCGATTTGTTTGGGTTTTGTTTATTATTTATTTACAGTACATTACAAACAAATAAACAAAAATCATATTTTTAATTCGGTTTTGATAAAGACGAGACATATGTCAACGTAATCAAAAGATTGTCTATAATTTGGACTATGAAATGGAATATCTTTGGCGCCTATATTCCATCTCTCTCTTTTGGATTTCCATTAAAACAGGGTTGGATTCAGGGGGCTTAAATTTTATTTTAATAAGAAAATATAAAAATAACAAAACTGTTGTTGCAGACTTTTCGTATGCTTTGTAGGAGTTGATATTTGTCGACTGCTATATTTATTCTGCTATATTTATTTAACCAGCTTTTTTCTGAGGCCCCCTCTGACTGGCGACCTTCTAGTGTTAGTTAATAAACTAGTTATTTTATATTATTAGATTTTATTATGCGTAAATTTATGCAGAATTTTCGAAATTTTGATAAGAAATATTTGTTTATTTCAGATCTGTGTTTATTTTGACTTCGTCTATTTATCATATGCTAATTAGATTAATTAATTACATAGTGTTAATTACTTTTTACTGTTATATTTCGAATAAAATCAGATTGTTAATTTATATGAATATATTTTGAAATATGTGTTCACAATGAAAATATTATATTGCTAAATACATCGGATGTACAATTGCATATCTTATTTGGTATTACAATTGGAACATTAAAAATCTGGTGTGGTCACCACACTACTTTCTTATACAAATAAAACCAACTGACAATTATTTGATATGTAGATGTTAAACCAGTTAAATTTTTGTTCTCATTGTAACTATGAATTTATTTTGATCAAAACTTTCTAACTCATACTACAAATATTACTTTTATAATATTTTACCAAACACATATTTTTGACACTTCACAATTATGTGACCCGTTTGACACATAGATATTAAAAATGTTTTAGTTTTTGTTCCAATTGTAACTAAGATTATAGAAATATATTCTTGAATATATAATTTAGTTTTTCTTCAAACGTCATAAAAGTACGTTGTTATTAGACTTGCAACAAATAGTGTATTCGGCCTAGGGCCGAATACCGGATATTCGGCGGATTCCTTGGCCGAATAGCCGAATATTCGGCGAATAGTATTCGGCTGGTTTGGCACCAATGCTTCGTGCGATCTGTAACAGCATTCGTCCCTAGGTCTCTGCCTAACCGCTACTACAATACTATATTATACATATTATCTCAGTATAAGTATGTGTTTTATTTTTATTATTTTAATTCAGACAAAAATTACCGAATGAATTACCCAAAATTTCCACTTTTCTCAACATTCTAAACTATTCGGCGTACGGCCGAATAATGGTTTACTATTCGGTATTCGGCCGAATAGTAAAAATGTGGCCGAATAGGCCGAATACCGAATAGTTGCCGAATATTCGTTGCAAGCCTAGTTGTTATGTATTTGTATTCAACAAGTAGAAGTTCAATATTGTCGCCGCCGGCGTAAAAGTGTATCCTTGGCAACACATTTACGCCGGCGGCGGACAAAGTAAAATATTATGAAAAATAGTTAGGTTGTAATTCAATAATTTGACAGTTAAAAATGAAACAAATAAACAAAAATAACAAAACAGCATATTCTACGGCAACTTGAAATGCTAGATAAGACGGAATATTTTTTGAAGTTTTGAGCATTTTATAATATCTATAATTTTATTTTCTATGTTTGAAGAAAAAATAGCATGTGTTATTCGGAGTAAATGTGTCTTTGGGTGCTTCGCATGTAATTGTTCGACTCGCTTCGCTCGTCGTTCAAACTTACATGCTCAGCACCCAAAGTATCACATTTACTCCTAATGACACAATATACTATTTTCTCAAAAAACTGAAGCTTATACAAGAAAAGTGCAAATAACATTTTATATTCGAAATATTTTCGCTAACATCTGTCATTTTAAACATTTTCTCACAGCTAATTATATTTTTGAAATAAATGGAATGTATTGTTTTGTGTGTCCAGTAAACTTACTATTCCGTTTTTCAATTTCATTTAAATTAACTCAGCTCTTCATTTTTTTCATGAAACTTATAAGTTCTAAGTTTCGTTTACATATCTTGTCTCGTTCGTGAGATATTGCGCACACGGACATCATCCATCCATCCATCCTCACACGCAGACATCATTGAGAAATTGGTCTCAACGAATTCACGATTTATTTCGTGATTCCAATACTTTCTTACACTTTACACTTTACACTTTAATCTAAGAAAGTAAAAATTAATAGGTTATAATAAAATTGAATTGTTTTTGTTCCGAATTTTAATTTGCAAAATTTAATCAAAACTTTACAAAAGATTAAACTACCGTTGAAAATGTTCAGATATGTTATCGCTTGTAAAAATTATTTTTGTAGCATTTCCAGTGGCGTTTTATTAAAAATAAAAAATACCTGCAATCATAAAATATTCCCCTGGGTTTGACAGTACTTACCACTGATATGTGATAATACTGGAACGTTCATTTTGAATGAAAGAGATTAATAATCGTGGACTGTAACATACACGTAGATAGGATTTTTTAGAGTGATCAGTATTTATATTATTATATTACTCTAATTTAAAAGTGGAGGGGTTTCGCGCTACTTCAACGTTCACTTAAGCCTACACTAATGGGGTCTTTCATCATAAAAAAAATAAATATGTAACTATATCTAAATTGAAGACTATCTGCACTTTCAAAAAGTTAAAAAATTAAAAATTGTTATTCATTAAGCCACAATATATTTTTTTAAATGTTGTGACGTCATTGTAAAGGTGTTGGTGGATCTCAAACAGTAGAGATTGTAAATAATTGTAGTCACATGAATGTTCTAATTTATTGTTCGGAAAATTATTTAAATGGAATTATAACTTTTCATGGAAAATAATTAAAATATACATGAATCCATTTATTTATAGGAGAAACATTAATAAACTGTAAAATTCTTTTAGTGAAATATTTAATTACCACTGATAAATTTTGTTAACCTATGTCATTCAACAAGCCTTTAATTTCGTTGAGTCGACCTAAAGTAATATTTATTACCTAGAAATGAATAATATGTTATACTAATACGAATTCAAAGTGAAACAAAAAAATCTTGAAATTAGTTGGCAACTATTTTGACATTTCGACAATCTGACAGCTCAATAATAAGAGAAGTACATATAATTTAGAATAGGATAGATATGCGCCATAATACTTTGACGTCATTGTAGGGGTCTTTAAAACTCAAATATCTTAATAATTAATAATATTTATTTGAAATCGGCACTAAAGTGCTCGCAAATCGTCATTAAAAGCTCAGAAATCGTCACTAAAGTAATTCATTTTATGACGATATTGAGCAACGCAGTGTTGACAACCGTAAAATAATTACTGTACAATTAGGATAATTTTGGCAGATATATTGACGTATTGTAGTAAATTTATAGGTAAAATGAAACAATATGTTTAAGAAGAATAAACTAATTAATTCCGATGAAGAAATTGAGGACAAAACACAAAATTTTGAGTGTTATTTTCGATAACTTCAATGTCTGAGGTTGGCAACACTGAGTGTCAGTTCCAATTGACAGCTGACAGATGTATAAACTTAACCTAAATAATATTTTTTTACAGTTTTATTCTAATTTTCGATTTCAAATAAAATTTAAAATGTACCTCGGCACTGAAGTTCCTTTTTATCACTCACATGGTTTATTACGGGCCTCGGCAACTAAATTCCATATTCGTGATAAAAAGTTAAACTTCAGTGCCTTGATACATAAATTACTATTTTTAAACTTCTGTTATATCTAGTACGATGTTTTTCGGTTTAATTATAATATAAATGAATTATTTTCTATTTTCTGACTCTAGTGAAATACTCCATTCATTTGGATTAAGTTTGCAGGGACTGGGTGGTATACCAATTATAACATAATGAACATATCTAATTAAGTGTTTTCGAATATCCCTGAGCCACGAATTAGTTGAATGTGTTTGACAGATTGATTTATTGTTCTCCCGCATTCCCAAATGAAATATGCGAGTAGTTTCATTTATTTAAATTACTTCGAATTAATTTATACTATTGTAGAATAAAATTAGCGACTGTTCAGATCTGAAATTGCAGTTTGAGGGTAGTTTTTTGACAGAACTATACATAGAAAAATACCTAGAGATCTGCCTTAAGCATAGACACACCCTCAGAAATCATTATAAGTTACTAATGTCTCATAAAATTGTTTTATTTATTCTGAATACTAAATAATTTTTTAACAATAATAAAAATCTATCCATGACCTTGCGAAATAATCCCCGCACGCCACTGGCAAGCCCAGTGGCGTAATACCTATTCCACGATACCGTATTTCATTTCCAGATCTAAATCTGAATTTCCTGTGAATGGTGTTGTTCTCTTGTTTTTCTAACACCGTCTTTTGTTCACGCATAGATGTGTAGAGATGGATGTTTTTGTTTTGTAGGTAAAACAACAGATAATCATAACAGTTGACTAACGATTGTTTTGTTTCAGTTTCTGTCCAATGACAAGCGAGCATCGGGGGGACGAAGCAAGAAGGCGAGCAGCCCGGCAGACTCGGTGAGTCTCTTTTGTTTTTATTTGCGAAGAAGACGTTACATGTTGTATACCTTTATATCTCTGAAAGTATTAATGATGGACTTTTGAGTAAAGCATCATTGGATAGATTATAAAGCCCTTTTTAAAATGAAGTAGGGTTCAACCCTTAATCCCTTCGACTTTTGGCGCAAGGGCTTGCGAAATTTCTTAGAGAAAATAACAAATTTGAACATAGTTAATTTAATCTGTAATTAACACAATTAACGAATTAATTAGGTACACTAATTACGGTACACTAAATGATCATTAATCTTTTTTAATACAGGATTTAATAGGTATTTAAACAACCAAAAAATTAATTCTATTTATTTCTTGTAGTACTAGTAAAAAGTTATAAATATCAATTGAATTTATTTTTAAATAGATGAACAATTTGTTTATTAATTTACGATAAAAATACTGTTTTTATCAAGTTGTTTGGATATATATTTCTACAGGATAACCACAAATAATATAATATTTGTAAATTTAATAAACGTTGAATACAATTTTTTGTTTCGCAAACAACTTCTAAAACATTGACTTCAAACTATAATATGAAAATGATGGAAATTCTAAAGCATCAGCTGTCAACCGCAATATCAATTTCGCAATTTTCCAAATATATTTTTAAGAAACTACGCTTTGTAAGAAGTTCTTCACCAACTCTTTGAGTAAATTCCTCATCTGGTTGGTAAAGCAACATAGCGTACATGTCATATCGCTACCACACACACACACATACACGCACACACACAGTAACTCTAAGGTCAGCATTGACGTCAATGCAGGAGTCACGTGATACTTTTAATAACAATTTTCTGCTCTCTCTAATTAGTAGCAGAATTCTTAGGCAGAAATTCGAACGAGCGACTGGTACGGAATTTTAATTTGGGTTAAATTTTAATAAATATTTAATTAGGACATTTGTAGGGCTGCAGATTGGGGCGCTAGAGTTCTAGACCCATTACACAATCAGTTTAGTGCCTAAATGCGCTGAAAATGCAGTAAAAACTAAATAGTATAGGGGGGAGGGTGTTGGGGCGTTATATTTCTGTTGTAAAGTGTAATCAAACAAACTCGGGTTAATTGCAACAATCCAGTCGATGAGAAAGGTTCCTAAATCATTTTCGAGTACAATGCTTCAAGTAATCTTATAGAATATTGATTTTTCTGCAGGTTTTACTTGAAACATTTTTCTCTAAAATAGCTGAACATCAAACAACGTTTTGATTGTTGTAATCACACAAATGGTGCTCCAAAACGTTCCAGGATTTTTTTAGAGGAAAATGCTTCAAGTAAAACTTGTAAAAAATTGATTATTCTACAAGTTTTATATGAAACATTTTTGTTTAAATGTTGTTGATTGTTCTAATCAAGAAGCTATTGTTGCAATTAGACAAATGGTGCTACAAAACGTTTCAGGATTTTTTTAGAGAGAAATGTTTCAAATAAATATTATAGAAAATTATTTTTTGTACAAGTTTTACTTGAAGCATTTTTCTCTAAAATATTTCAACAAACAGTAGACAACGCTTTGATTGTTGCAATCACGAAGATATTGTTGCAATCAGACAAAGGGTGCTGCAAAACGTTCCAGGATTTTTTTAGAGAAAAATGTTTCAAGTAAATCTTATAGATAATTGTTTTTTGTACAAGTTTTACTTGAAGCATTTTTCTCTAAAATAGCCCAACAATAATAGACAACGCTTTGATTGTTGCAATCACGAAGACATTGTTGCAATCAGACAAATGGTGCTGCAAAACGTTCCAGGATTTTTTTAGAGAAAAATGTTTCAAGTAAATCTTATAGAAAATTGTTTTATGTACAAGTTTTACTTGAAGCATTTTTCTCTAAAATAGTTCAACAACAGTAGACAACAATTTGATTGTTGCAATCACGATATTATTGCAATCAGACAAATGGTACTGGCAAACGTTCCAGGATTTTTTTAGAGAAAAATGTTTCAAGTAAAACTTATAGACAACTAAATTATCTATCAATTTTATATGACACATCTAAAACGATTCAGAAACGTTTGGTGTTTGACTAAATTCACCTAATTTCGGATAGTGTAAACTTTGAACATTTAAAAAAATTAATTGTTATTATTGTACACCAAGCTATTTTTAGAAATAACTGTTTTGAAACTTTCCAGAAATTCGCGGTAATAATAAGTAGTTCTGAAACTGGCCCCACTTTGCCAATGAGAAACGCAACCAGAGTTCTGAAAAATATTCAGAATTTTGTAACGGAATTTGTCTGTAAATCTTTTACAGATCGCTTGTTTCCATTGACTTCAAATCGTACATTTGTTATTTTAAGAACATTGATTTAATATTAATCTTAATACTTTTTATTTAATGTCACTAAGAATAAGTAACACCTGTTTGATTTTTTCATATAATTCAACTGTTTACCGGGTTAATATTACACAAAATATGTTGTTTGAAAATTTTATATGATAGAATACGTGCAACTTGCGTCAGTCTTTTCGACCCGATGGCTGGTTTTGAACATCTGGGTCATCCCAGTGCATCCTGTTTTCATTTTAAAATACATAATAAGCAGTGGGAACCACACAACTTTCTTATACTTAAATTTGATTGACGTAAGAGATATGTTTCATATATTTGTTGGTTTTCCTCGAAATTAAAAGCAGATTCTGGAATTTTACAAATAACAGTTTTTATTCTAAATATTATTGGCAACAAATTTTATTTGAAACTTTTTTTTATAATTTTTTCCGTTTTTAAAATATATTGATTTTTGTTTTTTTATGTCGCATCTAAATGCAAGCGACCGCGTTAAGCGTCTCGTTGCGCTTTTGTTATTCTTGTTTAACTTGTGACGTCTTTGAACGACGTCTTAGAGGCCAGTGCCCTTTAGGCTCTGAAACAACAGATGATCTAAACTGTTTCACTTGTTCTATGTTACAGTTGAATACAAGTCATCAAAGCTTGCGATTTGTTGTTTTGTCACCTGTTTTACGAGCAATTGCAGATTCAGAAATATACATAACGGAAAACATAATTAAGTTATTTTAACACATATTAAAAGCAAAAAGTTTCCGGGGTCAATGACGTTTCCTGGGTCAATAATGACCTTCAGACATAAACAAATAAACTGTTAATCCAAAAAAAGCCTCCTTTAAATTATTAAATTACAGTTCAATTATGTAGCTTTATTTTGTATAAGCAAAAAGTTCTGATTGCAACAATGCTATATTTGCAAGGCTGCCAATCGATACTGGATCATTTTAGAGAAAAATGCTTCAAGTAAAACAGATAGATAATTTAGTTGTCTACAAGATTTACTTGAAACATTTTTCTCTAAAAAAATACTGGAACGCTTGGCAGCACCATTTGTCTGAAATGCAACAATACCGTGGTTGATTACAACAATCCAATGGTTGCCAGACGTTCCCCCAATAATTTTAGAGAAAAATGCTTCAAATAAAATAGATAGATAATTTAGTTGTCTACAAGATTTACTTCAAACATTTTTCTCTAAAAAAATACTGGAACGCTTGATAGGACTTTTTCTCTGGTTGCAACAATACCGTGGTTGATTACAACAATCCAATGTTTGCCAGACGTTCCCCAATAATTTTAGAGAAAAATGCTTCAAGTAAATCTTCTAGAGATTTTAATTGTTTATAATTTTTACTTGAAGCATTTTTCTCTAAAATAATTCAGAAATGTTTGGCAGCACTATAACAAAAAGTACAACCAGAAATTTAGAATATTAATAAATATTTTAATGTCCATCCTTTCAATATAAGGAGCAGAATATGAGGAAAGATTTGTTTACACTTGCGATACGCGTCATAATTTCATTTCAAACTATATATGTAAAATATTAATCCGTTTTAGATTTCTAAGTACTGACTAGCGTCATCATCGATTTATTGAATTTAAAAATAGAATATTGATTGCAACAATAAAACGTTAGTGAAACATTTTACAGAAAAATACTTCAAATAAAACAGATAGAAATAATTTGGAAACGTTTGTCTGATTAAAACAATCATTTTAGAGAAAAATGCTTCAAATAAAACAAATAGAGAATATAATTGTTTACAAAATTTACTTGAAGCATTTTTCTTTAAATAAATTCAGAAGCCTTTGAGGGCATCATTTGTCTGATTGCAACAATGCCCGTATTGATTACAACAATCAAGACGGTTTTGGTCGCTCCTGAATCATTTTAGAGAAAAATGATTCAAATAAAGCAGATAGAAAATTTAGTTGTCTACAAGTTTTACTGGAAGCATTTTTCTCTAAAACACTTTAGAAACATTTGAGGGCATCATTTGTCTGATTGCAACTATGCCTTAATTGATTGCAACAATCAAAGTGTTGTTAAAGGTTTCTGAATCATTTTAGAGAAAAATGTTTCAAATAAAAACGATAGATAGTTTAGTTATCTACAAGGTTTGCTTGAAGCATTTTTCTCAAAAATAATTCAGAAGCGTTTGAGGGCACCATTTGTCTAATTATAACAATCTATTGGTTGCCAAACGTACCACAATCATATTAGAGAAAAATGCTTCAAGTAAATCTTGTAGATAATTTAATTGTCTACAAGTTTTACTTGAAGCGTTTTTCTCTAAAAAATTCAGGATCCCAAGTATTTAGCTTTGTATTTTTGAAAATATCATGGCATCTAACAATAAATGTCTGCATGGTTTATCGCTAATATAGGAGCAATTAAATGTTCTAAATATAAATATAAATAATTAATCAATCAGTTTTCGAGTCAGGTTTGCATTTAAATCGACCTCACATGCAGAAAGCTATAAATACCTCACACAGGGTGGTCTATATTTCTTTGTTGATTTCCTCACATTGAATTGCATTTTGCGTTTTAAAATATAACGGTCAAGGGTTAGTCATTTCACCTACGTGTTGGTCTTTCCACCAACGTCACCCAACATTTCAAAATGATATTGTAAATAATAGCGTATTTTCAGACCACGAAATATAACATCTGTTGCATTGTGTAAAGTAAATTTTTGTATTTTAATTTTGGACCAAAAACTGTTTATTTTTTTGTTGAAGATAGATTTAACATGACGTCTTGTGTGTATAGTAGACTTCGAAGCTATTAAATTTAATTGTTATTGATTATTTGTTTGAATATATCAGCGGTTCATATGATTGTGATCTACGTGATATAAATATAATCGAAGGTATTGTTGCAATCAGACAAATGGTGTTGCTATGCGTTTCTAAATATTTTTAGAGAAAAATGCTTCCAGTAAAACTTGTAGACAACTAAATTATCTATCGTTTTTATTTGAAACATTTTTCTCTAAAACGATTTAGGAACGTTTGGCAATGCTTTGATTGTTGTAATCAATCACTGTATTGTTGCAACCAAATAAATGGTGCTGCTATGCGTTTCTTAATATTTTTAGAGAAAAATGCTTCGAGTAAAACTTGTAGACAACTAAATTATCTACTGTTTTTATTTGAAACATTTTTTTCTAAAACAATTTGGGAACGTTTGACAACGCTTTGATTGTTGTAGTCAATCACGGAATTGTTGCAATCAGATTAATGGTGCTCTCAAGTGATCCCGGATTTTTTTAGAGAAAAATGCTTCGAGTAAAACTTGTAGACAATTAAATTCTCTTTAAGTTTTACTTGAAGCATTTTTCTCTAAAAAAATCCTGAAACGTTAGGCACTTCTTCAAACCACTGCGTTTTGTTTTAACTTTTAACGTGAAATATTGTTTTCCTATAGGTGTACCTTCCTCTATAACCCAAAAATTATGTAAAAAAACATCCTGAAAATCAGGTTTTAATTTAGTATTTACATTTACGTAAATCTACTCAAAACAGTTGAACGTCAATTCAAACAAAAACAGTTCTAAAAATAAATCGATAAGCAAAACGAAAATTCATGCTCGTGTGATTGAAAAGACGCACATTCTGATCCCCTATTTCAACATTATTATTATTATTTCTTAAACATACATTTTAATATAAATAATAACAAGTTTTCATAAACATTTTGAACAGTTTATCTGATGTAATGTATTCTTTCTATGCTGTCAATAATACTGAAATTTTTGTGTTTCAAAATAATTTCAATTAAAACTAAGGTTATTTTTTCTGTTGTTTATACTTTATAAACAAAGAATTGAATTTTTAAAGACGCATAGAAACAGTTGAGTAATAAATTACACTTTTTAATACGTAATTTATTTTTCTTTTGTTATTTTATAATTTATTACCTGTACAGAAACAAAGGGTATTTGATATATTATGAATAGTTGCATATTTTTTGTTTTCATGCCTCACATTAATTAAAAAAATTATTAGTCCAACTAGATATAGAAGACCTTGAAGGACTCAAATTTTCAGGATGTATGTGTGTACGTGTGGATGGATAGATGAACGGAAAATTATAAAATTTTGTATTGTACATTTGTATAACCTAAGGAAGAGCCCAGTTGATTATGGTGAAAGTTTACTAACCAGAACGATTCGATTGTTCTTAAATATATCGATAAATCAAGTGTTTAAGATAATTTTTGTTAATATAAATGAAAAATCTGTTGTGGGTACCACAATACCTCCCACCATAGATTTCATATCAAACAATCCAAGAACACGGACCACCACTATCAAGAAACGCTCACCCCTTCAAAAACATTACTCTTCAATTATGACACATGTCAAAAAATGACATTCTGCAACAGTTGTTTTTTTTTTTTTCAAAAAGCACAGATTAGCAGATTTAAACGAAAATATGAAAATATAAATTTTCTTTAACGTGTTGTAATTCTTTAATGAAGACCGTAAGAGAAAAATGTTTCAAACAATAATTGTAGATAATAATATTTGAAATATTAACCAAATATTTAACCATAATTTACTTATATATTTCAAAATAACTTGATAGGGCTTCAAGTAAACTACCACTTCCGGTTATTGGATTATCACCAAAAACTAATCAGCTCTTCTAAATGGTATACAATTGATATATACAAAATATAAAAATTTTTAGTTTAGTAGTTTTTGAGAAACGCAACTCCAGAGATCCACACAAACCATTAAAATCGTATTTAAGGGACCCTAAAATGTGCTCATGCACTGAAAACTCACTACCGAATTTTTAGTATAATTCCTATATCTCTCTTACAGGATGTGGCGTGAGATAAAAACCATGATCGTTTTTACATAAAATTTAAATGATTCTTCAGTAACAGTAAGATGACATCATTCATTGGTTATTGCTTTCATCTTGGTTTAAATGCGGTTTACATAAATTGATTAAATTTTTTGTTTGTTAGCATGGTGTTAGGAAAATGACTTCAGCGGGAAGTCATGTGTTGGCCACATCAGATTATAGTTATACATACAAGACATGTCATTTAAATATGACCTTATTATAAACTAAATTGTTGAATAATTAACAATGAACCAAAAACATATATTTACATTTTAAATTGATTATATTATTTGTATAATTGTTCTTTGTTAATTAAGCACACTTAGGGGTGTTGTAAATTGACGCCTGGTTGCCCTACGGCTACGATCTGCAGTTGCAGAGCTGTCTCAGTATATAATACCCCAATTAGGTTTTTCTAAGTTTACCAATTATACCTAAACAAATAAATTATCTAGTAAGCCTTGCGGTTTAAAAAATGAATAAATGATTAAAAAACAAAAGAATTAGGTCGTTGACCTTTTCAGCTATACATTATAGTTAATCGATACATTAATTAATTTGTTCATTTACATGATTTTCATGTATTAATTGTTATATTTTGTATCGCAAGTATTGTACATTTCTCGTATTCATACTGTTTAAATTATTTCAAGGTTGGTAATAATGTAAATAGTTTGTGACACGCCATTGGCTATCTAATTCATCAAAAACGTCGCATTCCTTGTTTAATTAGTTGAATAATTATTTCAGTCAGCCTAGTTAAATTATAAAAATCTGTGTTAAAATACTTCACATTTTTCGCGAATTAAATTTAATTTTTTTTTGTCTAAACTACACTTTAAGGCCTTCTTCAAATGCTGTAAGTTTGTCGAGTATATTGTCGATAAAAAAAGTATAGTACATAATAATAAGAACCCATCCAATGTAGCAGGTCTAAGGTCAAACCGTTTCTACTCCCGGAATGACCCAGAAAATTATCTCAAAATTAAAGTATTTTGAGTGAAATTTGTATTAATTTCCAATTTATAAACAAATATTTTGCTATTGACATCAGTTAAAAATTATAACAAAATTTTCCAAATTGATTGACATACATTAGTACTTGTCAATGAATAATTAGTAATCATAAATAATTAATTATTAAACCTATTTGTATATGTAAACAACTTAAAAACTATTTCTATGTACAATTTAAAAATTTGTTTTGATAAATTGCTGTGTTGATTTTAAAAAATCATAAAAAATTAATTTCTAGAAGGAATTACATACAAATACACTTATATATTAAGTAAACTATGTAGATTTCAAATTTTCCATCTGATTTGAATTATCTCTTTTCGTTCAGAAGCTACCAGCTGTTAAACTTGAACGATTCTTACAATTTTTCCAATATTAGTCTTGCCTCTTTTCCATTACATAAAATTTGCATTTCTCATACTACTAACTTAAAAATTTACATATTCCACAAGTAAAGTGTCCCGAATACACGCATCAACTCAGATTTTACTTATCTCTTTTCGTTTTTGAGATACTGCTCCTTAAACATTATTCTGTAAAATAATGATTTTGATTTGTTTGTAAAAATCGTGCATTTCTCACAAACTACGGCTCAAATCTTACCCAAAGTAGATTTTTCGTAAGTTTCAGCTCGAAAATAGAGGGATAGAGCCAATAAATTAAAATTCTGAGAGATGAAAATTTTTTGAAAAATTTCAATACATACCCCTTGAGGTTTTTAGGATTTTGGGCCATTTTCAGATTTTTTGCTTTAGCGCTTCACCCCATGGGGCGATTTTAACGAAATTTTACATACTTATAGAACATTTTACGAGGAATCCAACGGTGTGGAGTAGAATTTTGTATCTTTTTTATTTTAAAAGTTATAGAGAAGAAACTAATTTTTTTTGTAAATATTCAAAGGGTTATATCTCAGGAGCTAGTAGAGTTATAAAGATGCGGTCTTCAAATTTGGAATCAGCTCGTTGAGTACTGCAATAAGGCCAGAAATAATTAATTTTTGAAACCAAAAATTTTTTTGGTTTTAGTTGATTGGACAAATTATTTTTTTTATTTTTTACCTGATTTATTTTTGGTAGGATCATTATAATATATATTTTATTATTTGTAGAAGATCCTAAGGAACTCAAATATGTAAACAGATTTAAATTATCTCTTTTAATTTTAAAGATACATGCGTTTCATTTTTAATTTGATGAGAAATCAAATTTTTTTTAACCATTTTTCAGTCACGGGTCAATAAATAAATAATGTCTGGACTAATTTTATTGTAACTTAGTATAATCATAGAAATATCTATGGGGATTCCAAATTTTAAAACAGAATTCATTTATCTTTTCTAGGTCCCGAGATACGGTTAAGTAAAAATACACGATTTCGCACTAGCAAATTTAAATTCTATCGTTAATGATTGTTTACTATTACTGTTCCGTGTATGTGTTTACTTCATTAATCATCAATACACTTAAACAATATTAAACGACAAATCGATTGAGTGGTCTAAATATACTCAGGCACGCCGTAAGCACGCGAAGAGTGAATGTACTTAAATAGTCTCTCGTAGAAATGTCTAGATGCTCATTAAGCAATTTGACATCTATTAATCAAGATCTGCTCTATCTAAGAAGTGTTGGTAAACACGAAATCGTAGTTCGCGACACTACTTTGAGATAGGGTTAGTACAGCCGTTGTTACAATGAACAAATTAGCTAATAAAAAAATTGGAAAGTAGATTCTTCTTAAACTTTATTGACGTCATGAAAGTAAGAGTATTTTCACCTCATACTATTGAATCTTGTAAATTACATGTGAAATTTTATGACGCAAACATTTATGTAATTTTTGTGAAGATTTGGAAATATTTTGTTGTATTTTAACTTGAGTCATTCAAAAACTATTAGATAATATCTTAATTAATTAACCAGTTACCTAAAATCTGGTTTTTGAATGGTTAAAATTCAAAATTTGATCTTTGCGCAGAACGCATATACTCTTGACATTAATATTTATTCTTTGCTATCACGCTGAGCTGAAATTGCAGCTCTGACACGTGAAAACTTATATGTCAAGTTTGACTGCTCATAAAATATTTATTTCCCCTAATACATTCATAAAAATTTACAGATTTGTCAATTAAATCCTGCTGAACACGCTCATTAGCTCATATTTCAATTATCTCGTTTTATTTTAAAGATACACTCATTTTGATCCATAATCAATTTTGTGTCAATAAAAAAATTACCGCTCAACAAATACTCCTCTAATTTACTGTATTTATACAAAAATCTATGTAGATTCCAAATTTAAAAACAAAATTGAATTATCTTTTATAGATTTAGAGATACAGCGTTCTAAAGTTGCGCAGCTACGCACAATAATTTAGTTATTGTTTTGCTGCACCCACACGTGTTTCAAAACAGTTTAAAAATGATCTATTTACAGAATGACAAATTACCAACCTTATAACATCGCATAACAAGGTTAAATGTGACGAAAACGTACAATTTTATTAAGTTGACTTACAGCCGTATAAGGCAGCAGATTATATGTGGTATATATTGATAAATACGCGTGCCAAAATAATTAATGATTGAGAATAAATGGAAACGAAACACTACTTGGATGTTTTTGCCCTGTCAGGCGTTCCAGAAATTTTATAGAGAAAAATGCTTCAAGTAAAACTTGTAGATAACTAAATTTTCTATCGTTTTTATTTGAAGAATTTGTCTCTAAAATGATTCAGAAACATTTGGCAAAGCTTTGTTGTTGTCATTGTTGCAATCAGACAAATAGTGCTTTTAAGCGTTGCAGATTTTTTTAGAGAAAAATGCTTCAAGTAAAACTTGCAGACAACTAAATTTTCTATCGATTTTATTTGAAGAAGTTTTCTCTAAAATGACTCAGAAACATTTGACAAAGCTTTGTTTGTTGTAATCATTATCGGCATTGTTGCAATCAGACAAATAGTGCTCTCAAGCATTCCAGAATTTATTCAGAGGAAAATGCTTCAAATAAAACTTGTAGATAACTAAATTATCTATCGTTTTTATTTTAAGAATTTTCCTGTAAAATGATTCAGAAACATCTGACAATGCTTTGTTTGTTGTAATCACTATCGGCATTGTTGCAATTAAACAAATAGTGCTCTCAAACGTTCCAGATTTTTTTTAGAGAAAAATGCTTCAAGTAATACTTGTAGACAACTAAATTATCTATCGTTTTTATTTGAAAATTTTTGCTCTAAAATGATTCTGAAACATTTAACAATGCTTTGTTTCTTGTAATCACTATTGGCATTGTTGCAATTAAACATATAGTGTTCTCAAGCGTTCCAGAATTTTTTTAGAGGAAAATGCTTCAAATTAAACTTGTAGACAACTAAATTTTCTATCGTTTTTATTTGAAGAATTTTTCTCTAAAATGATTCAGAAACGTTTGAGAATGCTTTGTTTGTTGTAATCACTATCAGCATTGTTGCAATCAGACAAATTGTGCTCTCATACGTTCCAGATTTTTTTTTAGAGAAAAATGCTTCAAATAAAACTTGTAGACAACTAAATTTTCTATCGTTTTTATTTGAAGAGTTTTCCTCTAAAATGATTCAGAAACATTTGGCAATGATATGTTCGTTGTAATCACTGTCAGCATTGTTGCAATCAGACAAATTGTGCTCTCATACGTTCCAGATTTTTTTTAGAGAAAAATGCTTCAAGTAAAACTTGTGGACAACTAAATTTTCTATCGTTTTTATTTGAAGAATTTTTCTCTAAAATAATTCAGAAACATTTGACAATGCTTTGTTTGTTGTAATCACTATCGGCATTGTTGCAATCAGACAAATAGTGCTCTCAAACGTTCCAGATTTTTTTTAGAGAAAAATGCTTCAAATAAAACTTCTAGACAACTAAATTTTCCATCAGTTTTATTTGAAACACTTTTCTCTAAAACGTTTCAGCAATCCGAAATTTAATTTAACATATTTAATTTATTTCATACTTAAAGCAACCGTCTTTCTTGGTGATTATCTATAAGAAATAGATGGAAAATTCTGCAATTTACTTCATGAATAATGCATTTTGATTGTCTAAGTGAAACCTTGCGTTAACTGATTTCAAACAACAAAGATCTTCTGTCTTGAGTCGTGACGAAATTGTTAAAAGGATTGAGTGAAGTACGCCTTGAAATATGACTTTGTTCACTTAATTTGACTGTTTAAAATAGGTCTTTAATAATTTTATAATTTCAAAATGTTTGTTACGAAACTCAAATTTGATAACGATGTTAACTTGTTGCTAGACAATAAAATATCAAAACAGAATCAAATAAAATATAATAAACGTAGCAGACGTCACAGATATATTTCTTAAATGTTTCTAAAACAATTTTGATCTCTAGGTCAAATGAAATCAAGATATTTCTGGATATTTATCCTTTAATAATTTTTACTATCAATATTTAAACTCAAAATTATTGCCTTACTATAAACTTTTTACTTGTGAAAAATTTATAAACATACGTAACATTATTAATTATATGCAACAGTATTTAACACAGTAAACATAATCTTGGCTAAATTTAACCCAATATATAAAAAACATCATTGACGTCAAGACTAAAAAAATAGGAGCTTTTAAGGTCCAACCACATTCTTCATGACATTATAAAAATTAATTAATTAACCAATATATCAATTACAATTTTTTTAGAGATGTCTAGCCCCCCCCCCTCATACATTTCCGTTTTTATTGCATATTTATCGTATTTACGTCCGAAATTGATTTGATTGTTGCACTCAGACAAATGGTTCCAGGATTTTTTTAGAGAAAAATTCTTCGAATAAAACTTGTAGACAACTAAATTATCTATGTTTTACTTGAAGCATTTTTCTCTAAAATAATTCAGGAACATTTTATAGCGACTTGATTGTTGTTATAATTCATGGTATTGTTGCAATCAGACAAAAGGTGCTCCCAGGCGTTCCTGGATTATTTTAGGGAAAAATGCTTCAAGTAAATCTCGTAGACAACTAAATAACCTACCTGATTTACTTGAAACATTTTTCTCTAAAATGGTTCAGAAAGGTTTGGGAACTATTTGATTGTTGCATTTAATCACAACATTACTGTCATGAGACATAAGGTGATCCCAGGCGTTCCTGAATTATTTTAGAGAAAAATGTTTCAAGTAAAACTTGTAGACAACTAAATTATCTATATGTTTTACTTGAAACATTTTTCTCTAAAATAATTCAGGAACGTTTAAGAGCTACTTGATTGTTGTTATAATTTGCGGCATTGTTGCAATCAGACAAAAGATGCTCTCAGGCGTTCCTGGATTATTTTAGGGGAAAATGCTTCAAGTAAATCTTGTAGACAACTAAATAATGTACCTGATTTACTTGAAACATTTTTCTCTAAAATGGTTCAGAAAGGTTTGGGAACTATTTGATTGTTGCAATCAATCACAATATTACTGTCATGAGACAAATTGTGTTCCCAGGTGTTCCTGAATAATTTTAGAGAAAAATGTTTCAAGTAAAACTTGTAGACAATTAAATTTCCTGCAAGTTTTACTAGCATTTTTCTGTAAAATTATTCAGAAACGTTTGCGGTCGATGCAAACTTACCATTGTTACACCGAATTAATTTCAATATTAAATTATTTATTTGTTGTTTTATTTAGTTTCACAGTAGATTAAACTGGTTATAATATTATGTAGAGATATCGGGGAAAAATCATTTTAAACTTAATCAATAAATATTGATTGTTGTAATCTATCTTGGAGGAAATTTGATGACGTTTTTGCTTGTAAATATAGTAATTTTTCTTGTATATGTTTGGTAAATATTTTGAGTATTTTGACATGATATATAGCCTTCGAAATTATAAATATAATAATCTATAGACACAGCTAAAACTATACAAACGTAGGAACAAAAGTTTAAAGAAAATATTACGAAAGTTAATTCGCAATTTGGTTTGCGGTTTAAAAAATTATCTTACCTAATTATTAAAGTCTTATCACACTTCTATGGTAAAATTAGGAAATTAATTATGTTAAAATTAATAAAATTAAATTGATAAAACCATGAAAATTTCTCTTTTGACCACAGCATACAAATCTCTGACGCAAGTAAAATACAGATTATATGTTTCCGGGAACATTTAATATATTTTTAATCATTTGATTACTAAAAAATACAAATTAAGAACAAAGAATTTTATATATAACCCTTATATTTTATAATTTCAACTATTAATTGATTGATTACAACAATACAACTTTTAATGTGTTATTGAAAATGAAAACAATTTTTTGTTTTGTATTTATTATATTATAAATAATATATAACTGTTTTTAACATATTTTTTATGTATTTTGATACTAGTTACAATGTTGTACCTATAAATATTAAATGCTCGTTTAAAATACAAATAAATTTTATTCTATGACGCACGCACTGTCTTAAGGTCCTGCCTATTTTCTGTTAATTTATTTGTTAAAATTAATCATAGTAATTTAAATTTGACACTTGTTTAAATGTTTAAAACTAATTATACACCTCAAGAACATATCAAAGTGTTAGGTGGGTGTATAGTAAAAACGTTAATCAACCAATTAATATTGTATTTTAATTTTGTCTCCAGTAACATCATTGAAGTCGGCGCCTGAGATTATCGTCTATATGTCAATAACTAATCGATTTTCGATAAATTATGTTATAATAAAAAAGTTGTAGAATAATATTAGCTACAATTTTTATTCGAAACTTTTTTTCTATATTTTGTACCATTTAGAATTTACAGGACTTAAAAAATCGTAACTTCATCAATGTCAAGTTCTAGTTCAATTTACATAATTTAAAACCATTTTCAAGAGCGAATTTCAAGATTTTTTATTTATTTATTTAATAGTCTGCAAGAAAGAAAGTAGTCGTCAAGTACAGTCTCCGTCAAAAGTTAAATAGTTCGTTATGCCAATAACTTAGCAATGTTTTATGTTTAAATAGAAGTGTCACTCAATGTCAATCGAATTACGTTACAACCGAGCTTTATTCAATTGTTTCTGATTGAGATCACGATCACATGTTGTGTTAAGACTGTCAATTGTTCGATTTTATTTGGTTGAATGATTGATAGTTCCGATTAAAGTATAGTGCAATGAAAGTAGTTGACGATCACGATATTTATGCGTGAATGACTGATGATAGCTTATTAAATTCGATATTCAATTGTTTGTGGATGGTTTAAGGTTCGCTGATTCCAAATTTGAAAACCGGAAGTGACTAGCTAGTCTAGTTCTTGAGATAGAGCTCCTAAAATATTATAGTTTCTCGTAATAATACCTTCGCCTATATTGCCAGCTGTAGAATATTTACCCCCCCATTAAACAATAACCAAAAAAATCAGGCTTATAGAATAAAGTCCGCTGATTCCAAATTTGAAAACCGGAAGTGCCTAGCTAGTCTAGTTCTTGAGATATAACTCCAAAAATATTATAGTTTCTCGTAATAATACCTTCGCTTATATTGCCAACTGTAGAATATTTACCCCCATTAAAAATAACCACAAAAATCAGGCTTATAGAATAAAGACCGCTGATTCCAAATTTTAAAACCGGAAGTACGTATCTCGTTTAGTTCCTGAGATACAGAAATTCAAATATATAGTTTCTCGAAATGATGCTATTCAATATATATAATTTCAGAAAATCTTACCATAGCTGAGATTATAAGCTGTAAAAAATGTATCCGCCAATTAAAATTACCCAAAAATATGTAACATATAGAAAAAAGTCCGTGAAATCCAAATTTTGTAACCGGAAGACCATAGCTCTTCTAGTTCCGGAAATACTGCCACTCAAATATCTGGGTTCTCAAAATGTCACTGATGTCTTAAATTTTCATCTGTAAAAAATTTGTCCCCCAATCAAAATAATCCAAAAAAAATCAGGCTTATAGAAAAGAGTCTGGTGAATCCAAATTTTGTAACGGGAAGTGTGTATCTCATCTAGTTCTCGAGATACAGCCCCTCAAAAACATTGTTTCTCAAAATAATACTATCCAATATGTAATTTCTGAAAAAAATTACAATGTCGGAGATTTCAAACTTTAAAAAAATTATCCGCATATTAAAGTACACCAAAAAAATCTGTCATGTATTTAAAAGTCTGGAGATTCCAAATTTTATAAGCGGAAGTCCGTATCTCAGCTAGTTTCGGAGATACAGCCACTGGAATATAGAGTTTCTTAATATAACAGTCATGTTCCAGATTACTTCCTGTAAAATATTTATCCCCCAAACAAAATTAACCAAAAAATTCTAGAAAATAAAAAAAAGTCCACAGAATCCAAATTTTGCAACCGGAAGTGTGTATCTTGCCTACTTCCGGAGATACACCCTCTCAAAGACATTAAACTAAATTTTCTATCAATTTTATTTCAAGCATTAAACTCTTCTTTTTGTCCAAAGTTTCTATATGCTTTAGTGACCCTGGTATGCAAACAATATAACCTCAAGATAGCTCTGACGTCATCGTAGACCTTATTTTGTTTCTTGGCTTTTAATTTAAACGTTTAGCAAAAATATAAGCGCATAGCAACGTTTGCGGAAATTCATAATATGCGCTATTTATAAATAGAATTATGACAGAAAAAGTTGCTGTTTGTTTGAGCTTTCATATCTCCAAAATGAAATGAGATATTTGAAATCTGTTTTTATATTCGAGTTAAGCGCACTTTAATTAGATTGTTTGTAACTTTTTGCTGTTGTATCTTTTAACAGACTAATTTTACAATAAAAAATATGAGAACAAAATTAATTCACCAACAATACCTTCTCACAAATCAAAGTACAAATAAACATTTTGCTTACTGGTTGCTAAGTTATTCCTTGTATAAATAAACGCTTTTAATTGCCTGCTACTATCCAAATAGCGGCTCCTGTCATTATAATAACAACTTGATCCCTCGAAAGATATTTACATTTATATACAACTAGCTTTATTACTTTTCTTGGCAAATAGTATGCCATCTATTATTTATTTGATATCTATGGTTTGTTAGCGGTGGATTACTGAGTAAATATCAATTATAACAGGAGATTTAACATGGTTTAGTATTATAATAGAATGATTAATGCTTTTAATTATTACAATTCATTGATTGCAACAAACAAAGGTTAATGAATCATTTTAGAGAAAAATGTTTCAAGTAAAATATATAGAAAATTTTATTTTCTATAAGTTTTACTTGAAACATTTTTCTCTAAAACAATTCATAAACGCCCGGTAGCATCATTTGTCGGATTACAACAATCAAATCGTTCATAGTTTGGAACAATGATAACTTTTTAGTCCTGTCAATTCTTTCTGAAACATTTTAGAGAAAAATGCTTCAAGCAAAACAGATAGATAATTTAGTTGTCTACAAGTTTTACTTGAAGTGTTTTTCTCTAAAACTATTGATAAACACTCGGCGGTGTCATTTGTCTGATTACAACAATCAAATCGTTCATAATTTGCAACAATTATAACTTATTAGCCCTGTCAATCCTTTCTGAATTATTTTAGAGAAAAATGCTTCAAGTTAAACAGATAGATAATTTAGTTATCTACAAGTTTTACTTGAAGCATTTTTCTCTAAAACAATTCATAAACGCCCCGTAGCATCATTTATCGGATTACAACAATCAAATCGTTCATAATTTGCAACAATGATAACATTTTAGCCGTGTCAATCCTTTATGAATCATTTTAGAGAAAAATGCTTCAAGTTAAACAGATAGGTAATTTAGTTGTCTACAAGTTTCACTTGAAGCATTTTCCTGTAAAACATTTGACAAACGCCCGGCGGTGTCATTTGGCTGATTACAAAAATTAAATCGTTGATTGCAACATTTATAACTTTTCAGGTCGATTAATTATTTCTGATTCATTTTAGAGAACAACATTTTTCATGAAGACAAATGGTATTATAAAAATAAATGAATAATCTAATATATCAGTTACAGTTTTTTTCGAAATGTACAGCAACTAAATACCCTACTTATGTTGTCGTTTTTATTTTTAGTGTATTTACGCCCTAAATCGATTTGTTTGTTGTACTCTGATAAATGGTGCTCTTAACCGTTTCTGGATTTTTTAAAGAAAAATATTTCAAATAAAACTGATAGATAATTTAGATCTCTACATGTTTTACTTGAAGCATTTTTCTCTAAAACAATTGAGAAACGCCCGGCGGGGTCATTTGTCTGATTACAACAATTAAATCGTTGCTTACTTTTCAATCCTGCCAGTTGTTTCTGAATCATTTTAGAGAAAAATGCTTCAAATAAGTCACATGGAAAATTGAATGCTCTACAAGTTTTACTTGAAGCATTTTTCTCTAAAATGTTTCAGAAACGTTTTACAGCGTAAAATATCACAGTTTTGCTTTGAGGTCAAAATGGATCAATCGTACCACACAACAACTAAATTTCTGACGTAGATCTAACGGTTTTCTATATAATTTATATAAATTTTTATCGCTTAGACTAATTTTAGTAGGCCTTGGTTAAGGAAAGGCAGAAATTTATTTATAGACAATTATGAAATGATTGAACGTCAATGCATTATGCTTTGCTAATTGTTGGTTTACCAATGGCATGATTTAGCTAACTTTTTAGCAGTTTATATTTCGACATAACTTCGGAAAGACGTAGAGAGTTAATATAAATATTCTACATACTTAAGTATTTCTAAAACCAATCAGGAATTGATTATACTTGGTTCCGAAATTAGTACTTAATGTAAATCAAAAAATTTCCAAGATTGAAATTCTTAAAACATTTCCATAGCCAAACAAATTCTTTAGATAAACTAATATTTAAGTCTTTAGGAAGTTATCCATCATATATTATTACGCACATCATTTAAGAATGTAAATATAAAATTTTCCTATTTCCGATGATTGCAAACTAATTATATTATAGTCAAAACATATTAGGAACATTGATTATTCATTATAAAGAAAATTTTCCATGTTAGTTGATGCATATGCGGATTTTAACAATAAAACTACATAAAATCTTATAATAATGAGTTAATACCTACCTTTAATATACGTTGTATTAATTGTATGTAAAAAACTGACGTCAATCTTTGGTCTATGCTGTTTGAATATATTAATAAATAAATAATTATGTGTCAAAATTATACTATAAACTTTGAACATATTTATTTCGCTGTATTTTTGGAGCAAAAAATATTTTGGATGCATCAAGCATTTTGTTAAATTAATTTTACACTATTTTTAAAACCAAAACCGAGTGTGTTACCCCATAATTTAAAAGTGTAATTATGTTACTAACCGTTACATACATGCGTCATATAAAAAAATAAGGACTCGTTTACAATTACAAATACAAGTGACTCACAAAAAATTACATTAGAATTTAGAAAATTTGCAAATAGAAAATATTCTGAACATTGTTACTTAGTTAACCCACAAGCAGTTATGGTACAATGGTACAGTAAACAGCAATGATTCCAGATTTTCAATCCGTTTTTAATTATATTAATTCATTCAAAAGATACTGCCTGTCAAACTTATACTATTATTTTTGAAATCTGTTTCAAATTTGACCGCCCATAAAATATGTACATTTTTTGCTACTGTCATACAAATATACAGTTTAGTTAAATAAAGTTTTCTGAACACGCGCGTCAACTCAGATTTAAAATATCTCAACTCGTTTTAGAGTTATAGGGCTCTAAATATTTTACGGCCACTTCTGCCATTAAGTCCGGTAATTTAAATTCGTCTATATCTCAAATAATAGAGCTCAGATGTTGCTCTAAGTTAATTTTCTGGAAGTTTCAGACCCAAAATAGGGGGATAGGGTCCAACAATTAAAATTCTGAGAGATGAATTTTTTTTTCAATTTGGATTTTTACCGATTTTAGAGCTATTTACAGACTTTTTGCATTAGTGCTACGCCGTATGAGGCGATTTTATCAAAATTTTACATTCTAGTAGAACTTTTTACGGGAAATCGAAAGGTGTAGTGTAGAATTTTATATCTTTTTTATTTTTTGAGTTACAAAGCTGTAACATATGTTTTTTGGAAATTTTTACCGTGCGATATCTCGAGACCTAGAATAGATACAAAATTGCGGACTTAGAATTTGAAATCAGCTCGTTTCATACTATATTATAGCAAGAAATAACTAATTTTTGAAACAAAAAAAAAATTGGTTTTAGTTGACAAGACCAAATTTAATATTTGATTTTTTAACTGCCTAATTTTTTGTGACCAAATCATAAAATATATCTTATAATACGTAGAAGACCCTGAGGAACTCAAATTTGTAAACAGATTTCAATTATCTGTGCTAGTTTTAAAGATATACCCAATAAAATATGAATTTTGTTTAGAAATTAACAATAATTGTTGCACCATTTTTTGGACAGCCTCTAATAACTAATTAACCGATCGATTAATTTTGCTCAAAATATTTGTGTTTATACAAAAATCTGTGAGGATTCTAAATTTTCAAATAGAATTTTATTATCTTAATTAGTTTTTGAGATATGTCTCTTCAAAGTTGGCGAAGATAATTATTGTACACAGATTTAAATCTAAAATCAAGATCGCTGTACCATGGGAGGTATGACGTCAATGCCGACATTCTGACAAGAAGCACACCCACAGTTCACCTACACACTCATACATACATACATAAACACACGGATATAATTATTATGAACACATTTTCGTTTGTACGTAAATTAACTCAAGCCTAACTAACGGCCATGAGATTTTACGAAAATAATAACTATTATGCTAATGACAATAATAGAGATTTCTCAGATTTTCTCGGACTTTAACTAGCGCAAATTGCTCTGCAATTACAGCTCATAATATTTGACAGTGTCATTTATCACAATTACAATCACGTGTCTCGCATTTTTATCTAGAACTTGGTAATTTGCAATCAAAATATTTTACTTTAAAATTATTGTTGTGTTGTAATACGACAAATGTGTCTGCCAATCGTTTCCCGATTTTTTTAGAGAAAAATGCTTCAAGTAAAACTGGTAGGTAACTAAATTTCCCATCTGTTTTGGTTGAAGCATTTTTCTCCAAAATGATTCAACAAAGTTTGACAGCCAGTTAATTGTTACAATCAAGCACGACATTGTTGCAATCAGACAAATTGTGATTCTTAGTTTTTTTTTTAGAGAAAAATGTTTCAAGTAAAACAACTAAATTGCCTACCTATTTTACATGAAACATTTTTCTCTAAAATGATTCAACAAAGTTTCACAGCCAGTTAATTGTTGTAATCAATCCATGACATTGTTATTATTACATAAATGTTGCTTCCAGGAGGTCCTGGATTTTTTTAGGGAAAAATGCTTCATGTAAAACTTGTAGTAAACTAAATTACCTATCTGTTTTATTTGAAACATTTTTCTCTCAAATGATTCAGCAATGTTTGACAGCCAGTTAATTGTTGCACTGTATCATGACATTGTTGCAATCACATAAATGGTACTCTTAAACGTTCCAACATTTTTTTAGAGAAAAATACTTCAAGTAAATCCTGTAGAAAACTAAATTATCTATCGTATTTATTTGAAGCATTTTTCTCTAAAATGATTCAGAAACATTTGACAGCCACTTGATTGTTGCAATCAGTCATGACATTGTTGCTATCACATAAATGTAGCTCCCAGGTGTTCCTAGATTTTTTTAGGGAAAAATGCTTCAAGTAAAACTTGAAGACAACTAAATTATCTATATGTTTTACTTGAAGTATTTTTCTGTAAAATGATTCAGAAACGTACAGCAGCGCTGCAAACAACATAAACAATCTTTTTTGTAAATCTGGATTTTTGTAGACGGTCCAAATATTTTTAAACTGTACCATAAATATTTAGAATACCGTCTGCAAAAATTTAAAGGTTACTGTCTAATCTTAACATCTTTTAAGTATTGTAAGGAGTAGTATATTCATTGTATGTATTGTTTGTAAAAGGAAAAATATATTCTTTTTAAAGTCTCACAAGAATAGTATAAAAATCAATTTAGTACTTCTAGCTTTACGCAAAACTAAACTAATATTCATGAACTTTACACTCTGAAGTGTACAAGTGCGTCAATATCAGATAGCAGGTCCTTTTTATAGTATTTTCACGTGAAATAAACGTGAATTCAACTAATTTGCATATTTCCCTCGCTGTAAAATTCATTCCCAATAAGTTTTGTGCAGCCAAATGATGTCATTTTTAAATTACGATGTTTTCGAGAGCATAGAACTTTGTTTACAAGCATTACCGTCAAAATTATAACGACAAAATTTTTTACAATATTTGGTGTCTTAAAATATAAGCTAAAATGATTTTGGTGTGCAATAAATTACAATAGAACGCAATAGATATCAAAACTTAGAAAATGTTGTTATTGTTTTTCAACTGTATAAATAAACAATTAAACTGTACTTACACTTGTAATATTACTTTTTTATATTGTTGTATAACTTTTAATGTAATTCAAATCTCTTCTGCAGATGGTACATGGCACTAAAATTTTATTTGTTTCAATTAAAATAATTAATACACCACAATATATCTATATAAAGCAATATTAACAATGTTATTTACAATAAAAATCTGTAATTTATTTATACATGCACTTATGTTCAGAGCATTATGTACGATGTTTTAAATTTTCTGGTTTATGGTTATTACCTGTAGCGTCGGCTACCAAAAAAAATAAAGTCCCAAATAAGACTAACCGCCATTTACGTAAACAATTTTTTGCCTTCCATGTGAACTGTTTATTGTACGGAAAATTCCAAAACCCAACCGCTAAATTTATTTAGTGGCGCCCAACGTTTCCGAAATAGTTTAGCGAGATATGCTTCAAGTAAAACTTGTAGAGAACTAAATTATCTAACTGTTTTACTTGAAACATTTTTCTCTAAAATGATTCAGAAACGTTTGACAACACTTTGATTGTTGCAATCAGACAAATGGTGCTTTTAATCGTTCCAGGATTTTTTTTAGAGAAAAATGCTTCAAGTAAAGCCTGTAGAAAACTAAATTTTCTATCTGTTTTACTTGAAGCATTTTTCTCTAAAATGATTCAGAAATATTTGACACTACTTTGATTGTCGAAATCAATTAAAGTATTGTTTCAATCAGACTAGTGCTGCAAGCATACCCGAATTATTTTAAAGAAAATTACTTCAAGTAAACTAAATTTTCCACCTGTTTTATTTGAAGCTTTTTTCATTAAAAGCCTTTAATTATTGTAAACAATACCGATGAATAATGCTGCAGAAATATTTGATAATACTTTGATTGTTTCAATCAATAACGACATTGTTGCAATCGGACAAATGGTGCTCTCAAATGTACCAGGAATTTTTTAGAGAAAAATGCTTGTAATAAACCTTGTAGAAAACAAGAAGAATTTTTCTCTAAAATGATTCAGAAACTTTTGACAACACTTTGAATGTTGAAATCATTCACAGTATTGTTGCAATCAGACAAATGGTGCTGCCAAGGATACCAGGATTTTTTTTATAAAAAAATGTTTCAAATAAGACTTGTAGAAAACAGAATTATCCACCTGTTTTACTTGAAGCATTTTTCTCTAAGATGATTCATAAACGTTTTATTATACTTTGATTGTTGAAATCATACTCGGTATTGTTGCAATCAGACAAATGGTGCTGCCAAGGATACCAGGATTTTTTTATAAAAAAATATTTCAAATAAGACTTGTAGTAAACTGAATTATCTACCTGTTTTAATTGAAGCATTTTTCTCTAAGATGATTCATAAACGTTTTATTATACTTTGATTGTTGAAATCAATCACGGTATTGTTGCAATCAGACAAATGGTGCTGCCAAGCTTACTAGGATTTTTTTAGAGAAAAATGTTTCAAATAAGACTTGTAGAAAACTAAATTATCTACCTGTTTTACTTGAAGCATTTTTCTCTAATGTGATTCATAAACTTTTTATTATACTTTGATTGTTGAAATCAATCACGGTATTGTTGCAATCAAACAAATGTGGCTGCCAAGCGTACCAGGATTTTTTTAGAGACAAATGTTTCAAATAAGACTTATAGGAAATTGAATTATCTACCTGTTTTACTTGAAGCATTTTTCTCTAACATGATTCATAAACTTTTTATTATACTTTGATTGTTGTAATCAATCACGGTATTGTTGCAATCACACAAATGTTGCTGCCAAATGTTCCCGGACTATTTTAGAGAAAAATGCTTCAAGTAAGACTTGTAGGCAACTAAATTTACTATCTGTTTTACTTGAAGCATATTTTTGTAAAATGATTCAGAAACGTGAGACAACGCTTTGATTGTTGGAATTCTTTTTAAAATACTCTACAAAGAAATAAAAATGTTTCATGGTAAAAAATTGTGGTTAGCTCAAGATATATAGGTATAGTACATCCTCCACGAACGGTACTAGTGTCCCACATTGGACGGATGACCCGAAATTTATTTCCGGGTCATCGTGCTTCCGTGAAGACGTTTAATTCGACAGGACATCACTTTTTCTGCTACCTTTCCCTGTACAATTTTTTCACAGAAAAAAGCTTCAAATGAATCTTGTAGACAATTAAATTCTGCATCTTCACCAAGTGGAAGATTCAATTTAAGTCATTTGGTTGATGTTTAAAATTAGTTAAAAGTTGCGGAAGAACCCTGAAGATGTGAAAAACGGCAGAAATATATTTAAAATACAGTTTGACGTTGGATAAAACGTGATCCGATGGAAATTTTAATTTGTTTCCTTGATCGTCACAGAAAATCAGAATGTTTAATCAGAATAAAAATAAATATTTGGAATGAATGAATGTATAATTTAAGTACATATTGTCTTAATTTAATATGGTGCTAATCATAAGGAAAATGCAGCTCTCACAAGTTAATTCTCAATGAATTAATTATGTAATTATTATTTGATTGAAAATATATGCAACAAGCAAACGTTGCAAACTATTCAAGATTGTGACTCAGAATTTTTATACATATTCACATGCGTCATTTTAAACATCCAATGAAGCAAATTTATAATAAAAGTACGTCATGTACTTAACCACAACATACAAACCATAATTTGATGACAAATTTTGCCAGGAACAGGTGAAAAGTCTGGTTTTCTTTGTTTGAGCTTTAGTCACTTGTGGGTGGTATTCATATGTTTCTGAATCATTTTACAGCAAAATACTTCAAGTAAAACAGATAGAAAATTTAGTTTTCTACAAGTTTTACTTAAAGCATTTTTCTATAAAATAATTTGGAAACACCTGACAGCACCATTTGTCTGATTGCAACAATACAATTTGTTGATTGCAACAATACCAAGTTTGCATTGCTGTCAATCGTTCCCTAATCATTTAAGAGAAAAATGTTTTAAACAAAACTGATAATAAATTTAATTCTCTGCAAGTTTTATTTGAAGCATTAAGCGATTAAATAATTTGGAACCACGTGACAGCACCATTTGTCTGATTGCAACAATACAATTTGTTGATTGCAACCAAATCAAGTTTGCATTGCTGTCAATCGTTCCCTAATCATTTTAGAGAAAAATGTTTTATACAAAACTGACAGGAAATTTAATTCTCTGCAAGTTTTACTTGAAATATTTTCTTCTAAAATAATTCAGAAACGCTTGGCAGCACAATTTCTTCGGGAATGATTGCCTGATTATAACAAGCCTAAATACGCCGAAAATGCAATAAAAACCAAATGGTATAGGGGGGGGGGGTGTTTTAGCTGTTATAACACGTTAATATAATTAAATTGTTTTTTTTTTTTGGAGGGTTGAATCTCCAGAAATAGACTAGATACGCATTTCCGGTTTTAAAATTTGGAATCAGTGTACTTTCTTTTCTATACTTTATCGGTTGATTATGTTTTGAAGGCATAGCTTGATTGATTGCAACAATTGTAACGCTGTCAAATATGTCTGAATAATTTTAGAGAAAAATGCTTCAAATAAACCTTATAGACAATTAAATTCTCTAAAATTTTTATTTGAAGCATTTTTCTCTAAAATAATTCACAATGATTTGGTATTGCTATAAAAGTACGTGCAATATACTATCTGACATATTTCACATATTTAGGAAAATTCGTTATTGCTTAACTAGTTTTGTAATAAAGTTGTTTTTATACTGAGAAAATCAGGGGTTTCCGAATTAAATATTACTAATTATTAGCCGATAATTACGTACATACGTATACATTTATTATCAATTCTTTTTGTTGAATAATAAGAAACTAAGAAATTAATGTTTGTCTAGTTAGTTGATAGGCTTCAGACATACTTGTGGTTTTTGGGAATGCTACTTATTTTATTTTGTACAATTCTTCACATGTATTAGTTCAGCAACTGCAGATCTTAATACGTTACTAGCCTGTTAAATTACACAGCCTGTATTAATAATTAAAAAATTATTGAGGGACAATGGACAAATTCATTTTTTATTGGTCAAATTACAATGAATAAAAAATAAATATTGACGGACAATTTATGTTTTTAATAGGATTTTTCGTGCAGATCTAAATAGGCAGCCTAATATTCTGTATATTGTGGTACCAGACGTCAATTTTAGGTCCTCCTAGTCCAGTAGTACTGCGTTTTTATCTTTAGTCAAACAGTTTCAAACAATTTTTTGTAGTACTATAATTTTGGATATGTAGCGTGTGTTACCAGACGTCAAATCGCGCCCCCTTGTAGTATTTAGCAGTAAAAGAACTGCTAGATGAGTCAGCAAATAGTATTCATTCATGAATTAGTTCTTGCTAAAATTCGCTCTAATTTCGCATTTGTTTTGCTAAAAAACGATGAGTAACTAAACTATGAACTACCTACTTTTTATCTACCAATAGCAAGTCTGGGTTTATACTTTGAGACGCGTGCCTCTTCGTAGCGCATGCGCAAATATAAATCGTAGAATTTAACTTATGAGAAGCCGAAGCCTGGAGAAAGGCACAGTTTGTGTGGAACTGTGTTCAGTGTTTAGTCGGAGTGAAAAAGAAAGTGACTGAATTTTGAGTTATTAGCGATCATGTGTGTTAATCAAATCAATATGGTTCCTGTATATTATAATGTAGTTACGAGACAAAGCTGTAATACTGGATTAGTTTGCGCAAAATGTCGTGCCATTTCTGTGAGTAAATACTAATTTTTTTTTATTGGTTTTAAGGTAGTTTTATAATAGTTCTAATGAGCATATCATTTTCAAATTTGTTATTCTGAATTTAATGGGGAAAATTACAAGTTGATTTTGGTAGCAATTTATAAACCGGAAGTTGTAGTTTACTTTAAAACCAATTAGATATTTTAGCATATCTTACTTAACAATTTTAATTTGAAACTTTTTCTATATTTTGTATCGTTTGACAATTAGAATTTTCAGGAGGTTATGTTTTGGTCACATCAATTTTTTCGCAGTTTCTCAGCATAATAAGAGATGAAATTTGTTCCGGAAACGCACTAGGGGTGTTTTCGAGTTGCTGAGACAGAAAACTAACTTCCTTTACTTTAATAGAAATATTTATTTAGTTTCTGGTTAAGATTTTTGGAGTTCTCTTAGTTTCTTTGCAATTTAAGGGTTGAAAATTGTGCAGATAAACAAAAGGTTGTTATGTACAGGAAAAGTTTTGTCTAACTTAAAATATTTGACAAACTTATATCCTAATTATTATTTTAAAATTATTGGGGGTACTAAAAAGATACTGAAAATGTTCCAAAATCAAATTATTGGTATTTCCTTTTCGTAATCATTGTGGTAGGTAACGGATAATTCAAGTAAAATTTATTTAATATTTCATCATTTATTGACGTCAATGAGATGTTATATGAGAAATCGGATTCCCAAATAAAATTTATAATTGTTTTCCTGTGGTTATTTAGTTAAATTGCCCAGTTTTTCTAGGTCCAAAAACTATTTTAGTCTTGTATAACAAAAAATGTCAACGTGACAACGTGACTGATAAGCATAGCATTTTACAAATTTTACAATTTATAATTAAGTTTTAACAATAAACATGTGAATTGAAAAGCATGATAATGCTTGTAGTACATATAAAAGGTACCTTTTTGTCTTTTCAATAATATTTATTGCTGGTTACATTGACTAAATACTAAGGACAAATCGGGTAATTATTACTTTGCTGTCGCAACGAAATTATGTAACTTTCTTTTTGTAGTCTCATACAAATGTTGCTGGATCATTTAGAGACAAATATTTCAAATAAAAACGATAGATAATTAAATTTTTTACAAGTTCTATTTGAAACATTTTTCTCTAAAATAATTCAGCAACGCTCGGTAGCAACATATGTCTGATTCCAACAATGCTGTGATTGATTACAACAATAGAATTGCAATCGCTCTCAAACATTTGTGAATCATTTTAGAGAAAAATGATTCAAATAAAAACGATCGATACTTATATTTCCTACAAGTTTTACTTGAAACATTTTTCTCTAAAATAATTCAGAATAGAATTAAAGTAAATTTTATTTTTTTCTGACGAAAGTTTTCTTTGCAGACTAGTGAAAAGGCGCTAGATATTCGAGATCTATGGAGTACGCGTCATTGTATGCCAATTGTGCCGGAAACACCAACTTCCGGCCCGTTCCGGATATGGCGGAAAGGCTCTAGAAATGCTCCAGTTCCCAACAATGGATTTTCCGAACAAAATATTTTAAATATTGGACACAATGAAGATATGAGTCTGCTGAAGTTCTTAGCAATTGTAAGTTTATTTTCATTAATGTAATTAGCATTAATAAGGTCAACACGAGGTTTTGAGTCACGTTTTGTGTTGTAAAATTAGCAATTGTAATATTTGCAGAAACTACAGTTCAATTCGTAAGCGAACTTGGCCACGTATTTCTTTAATTATTATATTAACATTGTTTATACTTTAAAGGTGTTTTCGTAGGTTCGTCGTTTAACAGACGCGCGTAGTACGTCATCCAAATTAAACCTTGATTGAAATAATCGGCTATTGACGACTATCAATACTTTCAACGTGTGTTTTTATTATTTTAATGCGTGTTTAAAATACCTTCCTGTTCCCAGATAATTTGTATTCTGTACAGATGTTACACTAGGAAATAAAAAATGAATTTTAAACGGCTTGAAACAACTTAATGAATTATTTTAAAGAAAAATGCTTCAAGTAAATCAAATAGACAATTTAATTATCTACAAGTTTTATTTGAAGCATTTTTCTCTAAAATAATACAGGAACACTTGACAACAGCATTTATCTGATTGCAACTATGTCTTGTTTGATTGCAACAATCAAAGCGTTCTCGAACCTTTGTGGATCATTTTAGAGAAAAATGTTTCAAATAAAAATTGTAGGTAAATAAGTTTTCTACAAGCTTTATTTGAAGCATTTTTCTCTAAAATAATTCAGGAACGCCTTGCTGCACGATTTCTCTAATTGCAACAATGTCTTGTTTGATTGCAACAATCAAAGCGTTCTCAATCCTCTGTGGATCATTTTAGACAAAAATATTTCAAATAAAATCAATAGATAATTAAGTTCTCCACAAGTTTCACTTGAAGCATTTTTCTCTAAAATAATTCAGGAACGTCCGGCGGCACAATTTGTCTGATTACAACAATGTAGTGAATGAATGCAACAATCAAAGCGTTCTCAATCCTTTGTAGATCATTTTAGACAAAAATGTTTCAAATGAAAACGATAGATAATTAAGTTCTCTACAAATTTTACTTGAAGCATTTTTCTCTAAAATAATTCCAGAACTTCCGGCGGAACAATTTGTATGATTGCAACAATGTCACGATTGATCCTGAATTTTTTTAGAGCAAAATACTTGAAGTAAATCTTGTAGACAATTGAATTGTGTATATGAATGTGCATACAAATTATTTTTAAAACTATTTAGGCACATTAAAAAATTAGGGGTTAAAGTTAAATGTTTACATGTATTTTAAACTGTAAATAAATTAGTAAAACGAAATCTGTTTTCAAATTCTGATGTAAAATTTTATTCTCTTCAAGTTTTATTTGAAGCATTATTCTGTAAAATTCTACAAAGCATTTATACCGAAGAATTTATTTCTTAGATTTAAAAATTAACAAATTTTTGTCTTCCTTGCAGAACGCCCTCGACTTAACAGCTCCAGCAAGCGACATCCTCTTAAAATCTCGCAACCACCAATGGTTCCAGCTATCAGGCCATCCAGATAGTCTTGCACCTGCAGGTCCCGGAACTGTCTGGAAGAAGAGATCCGGAGGTCCAGACGACACTGAAAGATGCGTCTATGAAAGTTTATCCGCTGATCCCTTTGTAAAAGACATCATCCCTAAATATTTCCGGGAGGTCGACTACCAAGGCGAAAAGTTCATTGAACTTCAAGACCTTCTACATGGCTTCCAGGTTTGTACAAATTATTTTTACTAAAAGAAACTTATAGATTATTTATTCAGCTATGATTTTTATTTGACACATTTTTCTCTAAAGTAATTAGTAGAGTCTCTATAACACTGAAACGATAGAACTGCCTAAAAACGCCAAAAACGCAATAAAAATTAAATCGTACATGGGGGGGGGGGTCTGTCTAATAGAAATAAATACTAAACAGTTATTTTGTTTCAGGATCCATATGTAATGGATATAAAAATGGGTACCCGCACATTCCTCGAATCAGAAGTGTGCAAATCCACAGCTCGGCACGACCTCTACCAAAAAATGGTTGCAATAGATCCTTCAGCACCTTCAGAAGAGGAACATCACCTCCAAGCTGTAACGAAACTTCGCTATATGCAATTCCGAGAGCAACAATCATCAACTTGCTCGCAAGGGTTTCGAATAGAAGCTATGAAAGTGCGCGGTGCACCGCCGATGACCGATTTAAAGACTGTTAAATCAAGAAATGAAGTGTTAAATACAATGATTTTGTTCTTAAACGGACGGGAGGATGTTCGACAGCGGTTTATACATAGATTACATGAAATTAGAACTAAATTTGAACAATCTGAATATTTTAAAAATCATGAAGTTGTCGGAAGCAGTATTTTTATGATCTACGATGATACTAAAGTTGGCATCTGGATTATTGATTTTGCGAAGACGAACAAGGTTCCTGAGGGAGTGTATGTCACACACAGGAAGCCCTGGACGCAGGGAAATCATGAAGAAGGATTTCTTTTCGGTCTGGATCAACTAATTTCGGTAAGTTTGTTATATTTCTTCACTGTGGAATTGTATTCTAACTTTTTTTTGTGTTCCAGGTGTTGGAAGAGATCCGATTTTCTCCTCTGCACAGAGACAAATTTCCTAAGAGCCAATCCATCCCAGTCAAGTCTTGAAGCTTCGGCAACGTCTTCAGCAAGGCTATGACGCCGTGAAGAACCTCTGCATCGTGGATTCAGCTGTTAACTCGCTGAAGAAGTCCTCGAAGACTTCAAGTGCTCACCGAAGAATGGTAACACGAAGATTTAGTATTATTGGGGACTGTTTTTCAGTAGATTGTGCTGTCCAATGTGAACCTTATCCTATAGATACTTAAGGTATTTCTACTTAATTGTATTAATTTATAAATATTCTAGTCAAGAAATTTTGAGCAGCAATTTTGTGGCTGCCCGTTATTTTTCTACGTTTTTAATATTTAGAGTAGAGTATTTATGTTATTTAATTATGTGTTTAGATTATTGAATTGTAGTAGATTAGTCAATAAAAAAATACAGATTATGTGTGTGTTTTGTGTTTGACTTTGGGGTTTTTGGTGACTGTTTAAGGCTAAGGGGTAAATTAGAAGTAGTCAGATATTGAAAAACATACTTTATTAATTCTTATAATTTATAAAAAAAATAAGTGCGCAGGTTTAAAAATATTATTATATTTATGATTTAATAATAACCAGATATTGCTTTACGTGGGACTCTACTAACTTTAGTGGCCTGTAAGTCACGCGCTAGTAAAGATATTAAAACGCGGCGAAAAGCATGTTGTTCCCCATAGTTTATATAACAAACCCACAAAATGTCATCACTATCTGTCAAATATAATACCCCAGAGAGCTTATAATAACCAGATATTGCGTTTTGCAGGACTCTACTAAATTTAGTTGGCTGTAAAACGGGCGCTAGTAAATATATTTAAACGCGGTTTAAAACATGTTGTTCCCCATAGTTTATATAACAAACCCACAAAATGTCATCACTATCTGTCAAATATAATACCCCCAGAGAGCTTATAATAACCAGATATTGCGTTTTGCAGGACTCTACTAAATTTAGTTGCCTGTAAAACGGGCGCTAGTAAAGATATTTAAACGCGGTTTGAAACATGTTGTTCCCCATAGTTTAAATAACAAATCCACTAAATGTTATCACTGTCCGTCAAATAGAATACCCCCAAACAGCCAATAATAACCAGATATTGCTTTTTGTAGGATTCGACTAAATTTAGTGGCCTGTAAATCACGCGCTAGTAAATATATTAAAACGCGGAGAAAAGCATGATGCTGCTCATAGTTTATATAACAAACTCACTAAACATTATTACTATCCGTCAAATAGAATACCCCCAAATAGCTAATATTAAACATATATTGTGTTTTGTAGGACTCTACTAAATTTAGTTGCCTGTAAGTCGGACGCTAGTAAAGATATTTAAACGCGGTTTATAACATGTTGTTCCCCATAGTTTATATAACAAATCCACTAAATGTCATCACTATCCGTCAAATAGAATACCCCCAAAGTGCTTATATTAACCAGATATTGCTTTGTGTAGGACTCGATTAACTTTAGTTGCCTGTAAGTCGGACGCTAGTAAAGATATTTAAACGCGGTGAAAAACATCTTGTTCCCCATAGTTTAAATAACAAATCCACTAAATGTTATCATTATCCATCAAATAGAATACCCCCAAACAGCCAATAATAACCAGATATTGCTTTTTGTAGGACTCGACTAAATTTAGTGGCCTGTAAATCACGCGCTTGTAAAGATATTAAAACGCGGCGAAAAGCATGTTGCTGCTCATAGTTTATATAACAAACTCACTAAACATTACTACTATCCGTCAAATAGAATACCCCCAAATAGCTAATAATAAACATATATTGTGTTTTGAAGGACTCTACTAAATTTAGTTGCCTGTAAGTCACGCTCTAGTAAAGATATTAAAACGCAGCGAAAAGCATGTTGTTCTTCATAGTTTATATAACAAACCCACTAAACATTATTACTATCCGTCAAATATAATACCCCCAAATAGCTAATAATAACCAGATATTGCGTTTTGTAGGACTGGACTAACTTTAGTGGCCTGTAAGTCGCGCGCTAATAAAGATATTTAAACGCGGTGCAAAACATGTTATTCTCCATAGTTTAAATAACAAATCCACTAAATGTCATCACTATCCGTCAAATAGAATACCCCCACAGGCCACTAAAGAAGTAAGTTTTGGCTAAGAAGTTAAGTTAGTTATTGTCTTAGGGTCAAAGAGAGATGCACCAGTGATTGCACATCATAGAATAGGACTCCAAGTTGCCCCCCGGTCCCCCTACACCGCCATCTGGCTCCCAAAGGAGAGTTCGACGTGAACCTAGTCTTCGATGGCGACTCCAAGCCTTACAAGTAAGTCCACAGCATTCCTAGATTTATTTAGGGAGAAATGCTTCAAATAAAAAGTTGCAGAGCATTTAATTCTATGCAATGTATGTCCAAAACATTTTCTTATAAGCTCTCAAAATCCAGAGATATTCTAGAAAATGTAGATAAACAATTTTCTCCCAAAGTGTCCCTAAATTCTAACCGGAAGTCATTTATTGTCATTTGTTTTCAGTCTTTGAAGTTCCGTGGGCAGTGCGCAGAGTCCAGAAGCTCCGGCAGCATCTACGAAGACCTGGGGGACATCTGCTGCTGTTCGCGGGTCCAGCATTTTCACCCCTGGACGAAGATCTTTATTTTTGTATCAATAAATAAATGTATTTGTATAAAATTAACAAAAAATAAATTTGAATGTAATATAATAAATGATAAAATAAATATTTATTATTAAAATAACATGACTTTCATTTAATAACCATCCCATGATCTAAGAAACTTAAAGGTAATAAGGGTTTGTCTGCCATCTGTAGCTACGATTTCAAATGCGGACATTGAATACATCACGCCATAATAGTTCGTAAATTCACTAAGAGATGGCAGTACTATCGGATGTGAAAAAATCAATTAGTCACTAATAGATTTCATAATGGTTCACAAATGTACTAAGAGATGGCAGCACTATCGGATGTGAAAAAATCAATTAGTGATTTCGTTGTTTTTTCAAATGTGAACAAAATCACTAATTAATTTTTTCACATCCGATAGTGCTGCCATCTCTTAGTAAATTTGTGAACCATTATGAAGGGATTTATTTAAGGACCGCATTTGAAAAACTGTAGTTCACAAATTTACTAAGAGATGGCAGTACTATCGGATGTGAAAAAATCAATTAGTGATTTCGTTGTTTTTTCAAATGTGAACAAAATCACTAATTAATTTTTTCACATCCGATAGTGCTGCCATCTCTTAGTAAATTTGTGAACCATTATGAAGGGATTTATTTAAGGACCGCATTTGAAAAACTGTAGTTCACAAATTTACTAAGAGATGGCAGTACTATCGGATGTGAAAAAATCAATTAGTGATTTCGTTGTTTTTTCAAATGTGAACAAAATCACTAATTAATTTTTTCACATCCGATAGTGCTGCCATCTCTTAGTAAATTTGTGAACCATTATGAAGGTATTTATTTAAGGACCGCATTTGAAAAACTGTAGTTCAAAAATTTACTAAGAGATGGCAGTACTATCGGATGTGAAAAAATCAATTAGTGATTTCGTTGTTTTTTCAAATGTGAACAAAATCACTAATTAATTTTTTCACATCCGATAGTGCTGCCATCTCTTAGTAAATTTGTGAACCATTATGAAGGGATTTATTTAAGGACCGCATTTGAAAACTATAGTTCACAAATTTACTAAGAGATGGCAGTACTATCGGATGTGAAAAAATCAATTAGTGATTTCGTAGTTTTTTCAAATGTGAACAAAATCACTAATTAATTTTTTCACATCCGATAGTGCTGCCATCTCTTAGTAAATTTGTGAACCATTATGAAGGGATTTATTTAAGGACCGCATTTGAAAAACTGTAGTTCACAAATTTACTAAGAGATGGCAGCACTATCGGATGTGAAAAAATCAATTAGTGATTTCGATGTTTTTTCAAATGTGAACAAAATCACTAATTAATTTTTTCACATCCGATAGTGCTGCCATCTCTTACTAAATTTGTGAACCATTATGAAGTGATGTATTCAATTAACAAAAAACATCGACAATTTTTCAGTCTTGGGAACCTGTAGTTCTGAAATAATATGAGATGGCAGTACTAGTATTAAAAATTGAATTACGCCTTGTTCATTTGTTTATATGCACTCAGCATTTGTTTTTTAACTCAGTAATTCGCTAACATATGGATCTACTATTATTATTTAAAAGAAAAATTTAAATTTAAAAATAAATAGTTTTCATCCCCTAATTGTACAAATATCCTTGGTATAAATAAAACAAAAAAATCATTTTTAACACATTTATTGATATTTTAAAACAAAATACAATTTATAATTTACACATTATTACATTTTACAAACTAATATTTCAACAATACAGCCTGGCGCAACTTCCTGGGGGTGCTGTGGTGGGCGAAAGGCTGCTTCCTGTTCATCCCTTCGTCGTCTTGCATCCCTGCTGCAAACTGTCTCTATATATACACATAAATACAATTACAAACCATCACAAAACGTAAGCGTGTGAAAAATGACCATAATCCTGAATATAAAATTATACTTTTTCTACTCCTGTAAATTAGGAAATCACTTTTGAAAATCATCAAAATTACTCTGTGAAAACTATACTATCAACTGTATATGGTTATCCACATCACAGCTTTAAATTAAACAGGATTAATTGATTGGCCGAGAAGAGTGAATTATGAATCCATACATCCATATACAGGAGTAGAATAGTATATTCTACAACAAGTAATGAAATGGCACATATTTCACACGAGCAAAAGGTTTGCGAGTGTGGGATATGCTATTCCGTTACATGTTGTAGACTATACTTTCTATAACAAGATTTTGGAAATTATACATAAAATACAAAACTGTTGAAAACGTCAAACAAATAAATAAAATTAAAACAAACAGACGTAACCATAGCTAATGAATCAAGATACTTTATATATCGCGCGAATATGCGGCTCTGATTCGTCGAAATTATTCCAAACGCGGCGTATGGAATGATAGTCGTTCCAATACAGTTTTTAGTTGTACAATGTGTAGTTTCCAAAACAGTGTTATAGAAAAAAAATAATTCACTTACCTTTGTCACTTCTTCCTGGTACCCATTTTGTGCTGCCATTCTCTTTTCTAGTTCTTCCATCATCAGCCATTCCAGTTACGAATAATAAAAAGTAACCAGGAAAAAATGAGAGTAAATAAAACGACGCATGTACTATTGTGTTACTTGTTTACTGCACAAAATATATTCATACATTCTCATTGCATTTATCATCTGCACTAAAACTCAACAAACGGTTTTTATAAAACAGTTCAACTGTCAATCTAACCATTAGTTTCTTAAAGACATGGCTTCATGCAGGTATAAGACTTGTACTCGTTGTCAGAAGGAAGTAGCGCCCTGTTGTCAGGTCGCTACTTCTTCCGCCAGCGTTCAGAGTGGCTCAGTGTAGGTCGGGATGCACTGAAAATGGAGAGGTCCTTATTTTAATAATACTGACGACGATGCCACGCGTGGCCTCGTCGAACTCTGCAGGCCTCCTGAATTTTCATCTCGGACGATCGCTTCAGTATAAAAAATTAAGAGAATCTACACGGAACGTGTAGCCATGATAATACAATTAATCATAATTATTATAATTCTTGTCTATACAATAATAATTAATATGTATATATAAAAAAAGTAAATTAGTAAAATTTGTACATATTGCACTCTCATTACTCTAGATATTTCTTATTGTATATAACAAATCACTCATCATAGGAATTTAAAATAACAAATTAAAACATTTTGCAGATACAACGTCAAAACATAACAGGATATGCACAATTCCTTCTGTTTTCTATACACTCTTTATCATTTATCATTTCCGAGCATAGATTTGTTCCGCGGGACATTTCACACGTTTCTTCGCCACGAATTCACTCCAAACTTACGTACCTCAATTACCTACTTAAAACAATGATTATCTTTTGAACAAAGTCTTCTCGCGGAATGTGACTTTGTGGTAAAGAAACGTGTTTACATTTGAGTTGGGGAAAGATCAGAATTTTAAGACCAATGTGAGCACCGATACATAATTCGCAATCACATGACCGTTTGGTTCGGAAGTGTCTGCATGCTAGAACCTTTCATCAATGCAGTAAGCTATCCATTGTTAACATTAGTGTTGTTATACGTCTGGTGCAGAGCGTGTAAAATAACAGCCTTGTATACTAATGAGGGCGACATCAATACTAAGTTACTGAAAAGTATTGCGTTGGCAGTTCAGTTAATAGAGTCACTGTTTGTATTAACAAACCTAGAGATTTCGAGAAGGCTGACACTTTCTTTACGGTTTCTCAAACCAAACTAACGCCTCATTCCAACAATAAACTATAATCATAATTTTGCTCTACTTAATTTTAAAAGGGCTAAACCTTCGAAAAAAACTTTCAGAGAAAATGGGAACGACAAAATAAATACCCTAGAAAATTATAACTGTCATTTCTATTAACTTTTTTATGTGTACCTATAAAAATATATTTAATCGTTAATCAGTTGTGTTCTACATAATGTAAATATGCTTTTAAGGTGAAATGGAGTGAAAACATTTTAAATATAATATAGCAACACATAATTTTTTTTCTACGACCACTTAGAAATCTGCTCATTGTATGTTTGTTGTTGCTAGGGATATGAGGTACATTGCAAGCATCGTGCGAAATGAATTTGTTTTTTGAGTATTTCAATACAGATCAGTTCATTCCAGTACAGGTGCCATTGCTAGGATACTTATTTAGAATTATCAAATATTGTAATGGTGAAAGCGGAACAAATTTATTATTAAAATTAAATTAATTTGGAAATAATATCATGAAAAAGTATAGTATACAACTCGCTTGTATTGTCCATTTCATATTCTATGATTTTCATACTCGTAGGAAATGAGTACCATTCCATGCTCGTTGTACAATATACTATTAATAGTTATTTACTTTACAAGTGGGCAAAGTAAGGAATTACCCACGAGAGAAATTTTAGCTCACGAAGCCGAAGGCTGAGTGAGATAATTTTATCAAGTGGGAAATTCTACTTTGCCTACGTGTGAAGTATAACGTTTTATCCAACACATCTTAATAAATGAAAAATTTATTAAAGAAATATTATTTGACAGTGACATATGCTTTAAATTTTTAAATTAAAATGTCAATCGAAGTAGTTACCAAGGTGTTGTGTGTTATTATTATTGTTATAAATTAAAAAAATACTCACTAGTGGCTTTCCTCAAAATTATACCCACTAGTGGATAATCTGTTACTTTGCTTGTATAAAATCGCCATAGTTATAGAGCATTTATTGAGAGGATTGGATAAAATAATTATTTACATACCATGTGTGAAAGATATTCTTTCCACATGGTATTTGAAGCGCGAATGTATGAATGATATTTTCGCGCACACGGAATTACAATTTAATAAAAATATGTGGTCGTAAATTTCTATAGCAGCTAAAAAAATTGATGAAAAAAATGACAGTTAAAAACAATTTTCTTTCGTAAATAATTATTGGTAATTACCAATAGTTCATCGAGGTTTCTTACCGAAAATTGGTGCAAGTAACTGTAGAACACTTGAAGAAAGTTACTGTTTTCCACACGTATTGCAAACAACACATGTAATGAGTACAAATGTTGACAATTGTTTGAGTTGATTTTGAGAAACCGTAAAGAGAGTATTCGCCGTATAACCCGTAGAGTTCCTCAGCAAAATCCAAGAAAAACCCCCGTATGGCAGTGTTGCTTAACTTTATTATAATAAAAGTTTGTGCTATGTTTCGTTTCATTCACCCTTACGCTTACGTTACGATGAGATGACGCATGAGGAGGCTGTAGCGCTGCACCGAGACATGAAAAACGTTATAAGACAAATACGTGTGATACAGAGAATAGCAACAACAGGTAGAGGTAATATGTATGTAATGTATAGTATTAAGTAAACATGAACACGTTGACGTGAACGCGAGTGATTTACCGATGATGTGATTGTGACGATGACGCTATGATGGAATAGAAGACAGGAGCACTACGTCGTTACAGCGATGGCAGTGTAACATCCGTGACTGTTTCGTGATTTTATTAAGAGTGTACTGTGGCTTTCATTTGGTTTTGAAGAGACAATTTTACTCTGCCATCTTTTCACAACACACCAAAATATCCACAAGATTTTCTTTTACTTGTTACTCATTTGCAAAAGCCATTTAATCAAGCCTTCTATTGTCTTTGAAAAGGAATCTTTACAAGTTACTAATCTGTAAAATTGACGTTAAAAACGATGCACTTTGCCAAAGTAATATTTACAAGGCTTACGAGAAATCATTTCAAATAATTTTTGACAGAACAGTTGTAATTTTTTGATTTACGAATGAGTAACAAGTAAACTGTTTTTACTGTTTCAAGGAGGTGACAGATTCACCGGTCATTTCCTCCATTCAGCAGTAAAAACTATTTTACTTTGCTGATAATGTAAAATACTATAATTTCATTCTCATTATCGAGAGAAATTTGAACTAAAGACGGTTTTAACAAACAAAATTATTAGTACATTTTCGAAAACGAACCACGGTTACCAATAAGATTTTAGAACGCGATAAACATCTGTCAATGAGCTTCCATATTACAAGAAATAAGTCAAATCAAACATTGACATTAAAATTTGACAACAATTCGTAATAGTATATTATTATATAAGGGATTATGATTATTCATGAAGCGAGCCGTAGGCGAGTGATGCAAATTATCCGAGTGAATAATGACCATAATCCTGAATATAATACTGTACTTTTTCTACTCCTGTAAATTCGGAAATAACGTGTAGCACTTTTGTAAATGATCGTAATCAATTTAAAAACAAAAATACACAATGACAACTGACTTCAGTGTCAACAGCCGTAGGAAGGGTGATCCATATTACAGTATAAAATAAATAGGAATAAATGATTTCTGGTTCTGAAATTGACCAAGAAATTGAAATAATGGGAATATATTTATACAGGAGTAGAAACATAATTACATTGTTTTTACCGTAAAAGTGATACAACCGTAACCGCTTAACCGTTCGTTTTCGGAACATACTATAAGTTTCATTTACAACCAGTTCATAATAAATTCCATGCATTCACAACACAATAAGAATGTAAGAAAGGAATATCAATTTTCATAACAGTGATTTCAAAGAATTAAGGTTCAAATAGTTATTTGTTTAACTAGGCACCAAAATATCAGATTTACAGCAGAGACTGTCTCGTCAAGTGCTGCTGATTTGCAATTAATATTAATTTAGTTAATATTTTTAATATCTATTTTGAAAGTTATCGACGTCAAATTATGTTGCTATGCATAAAATTTAATTCTGCTGCCTTGTGAAAAAGTCTAACATATTTATTATATAATGAATATGTTATAATTCCTTTTGACTTTAAAAATTAAAGTAAAATCGATTGTAAATGATACTTTAGTTGAAATTTCTCTCTAGTAGTCGTGGTGATAGTTGTGAAAAGAGTCTGGCCGAAGGAATGAACAGGATCGGAAAGGTAACATCGAAGCGGAGGCATTTTAGTAGGCACGAAAACCAAAGTCGAAAGTGCTAGTCCCGGATATAAGGCAAAGATGGCGCAAATTATTTATTTGTTGTCTCTTAAATGAAAATATGTCTGTCCTCTATGATTTATGAAAAATATGTTTTATCTACATTGATGATTTATGAAAAATATACATTATCTAGCAGCAGAAGTACACTAACTTTGCAGAAACTATGTTCAGTATCAAAACTTTGTTATAAGTAGAACTATGAGTCCAGCTCAGGCCAAAAACCCGACCGGACTGTCTACGCTAAAACATCAAGAGGTTTACAATGTTATGTATATGTAGTAAATGTATATTATGAACATCAACAACAGAAGTTCATTTTAAAAAAGGCAGGACATTATGCATTATGTATGTATGTATGATCAGTTGTTATGTGTATACGTACGGATGATTGAAAACACTGATTACATGTGACATCGCACTTGCTGTACAACCGAACCTGCGAAGTCCGCTTTGGTGAGGAAAGTCTGCAACTATCGCACGGTTACACTCACTACTTCAAAACAAATCAAAGTTACTTAATAATCTTCATGAATTTAAAACTAAATCGGACGGCTGCTTCTTTGTTTCGTTTCTATTTATTATTGTATCACTTCGACAGACTTCCAACTCTTGCCTTGTAGTCTGTTGCACCGTCCCTCAGTCAATGGTGGATTCTAGCGGGGCTCCCAACTCTCACGCAATCTTACAACGCACTGACACTAATCCTGGGTTTATGCAGACAATTCAACTACCTAATTACATTAAAAAACTAACTTCAGATAGTAGAAATCACTGTTTTCAATTGTAGCGTTTATGCAACTAAATTAATAAATTAAACGAGGATACTAAACTAAACTTTTAATTTTATAATATTTGCACATGCGTAATGAAGACATAAACAGACAATTCCAGCGTTGGTTATGGTTTTTTTCTTTCATAAATTTGACTAAAGAACACTATGGTATTAATGTTTCTGTAGTGAACTTCTCTTCTCACTTTTATATGAAAAATTAAATAATAGAAAACCATCAAAACGTAATAGTAATTAACGTATAAAGGGCATTATTGTCCGTGATGCATTCAACGTTTAATGTCCGACCAATTATATTATTACATGAGGGATTATGATAGTCATTATTCACGAAGATGAAGTTTACGTCACGAGCCAAAAGCGAGTGATTCAAATCATCTGAGAGTATAATACTATACTTTTTCTACTCCTGTAAATTCGGAAATTACTTTTGAAAATGATCGAAATTCGTTGAAAACACGCTGAAAAACGTCAACATTAAAATACACAATGACAACTGACACATGTCAACACGTCTTTAAAATAACAGTGAATTATGGATTTCTGGCTCTGAGATTGGTCGAGAAGAGTGAATTATAAGTACTACAAATCATTGAAATAATACATATTTATACAAGAGTAGAAAAAAATTGATTGATTGATTGATCTATTTGCTTGCAAACACTGTAACTAGGTAACGTGTTTGTTTACAATACCAATTTGTTTATTTCAATATTTCTATCTATCAATAGAAGTCGGTGTTTGCATATTCCGTGCCCAAAGGCAGCAACTTCAAATTTATAACACCCTAGGGTGTTATTTGGTATATAACTGCCCGGCTATCCTGGTAGGTATGATAACAATCGGCTCAATTCTCCAACAAAGTTGTTACGTAGCAACTTGCTAATGGTGACAAAATAGCATCAAAACTTCATATCTAATGGAGAACATTTCATTAACAGTCAAAAAACGATTTATTTTTGTCACAATTAACAAGTTATTACGATAGCAACTTTTAAAGACTAGACCCGATTAATGTAACGGTCGGGCATAAAAATGTTATCAGTACGCATGTGCATTTCTTAGTTTAGTTTCCGGCATAAACGGTACTAATTTAGTGGGTTAAATTAGTTTTGTAATGTTTGCGCATAAACCCAGCATAAGAGTGGGTGATGTTGGGCCCCATCCTAGCTACGTGTTGCTCCCCTGACGCTCTAGAAAGGCACCTCTGTTTCTTCAGTCCACTACTAACCTCCAGTCTTAAGTAAGTTGCACAGAATTAGCGATGGTGCAATCCTCTGCTATGTAATATACGTATAGTTTGATTCTTCGTACGATACTTTACAGTAGTAGTCATATTTACAATGCAATAAAAGTATTATAATATATTCTCTTATGTTCAACATTAATAACATTTCTCAATTCTTCTAGTCTAGTTGTCTAGTAGTCTAGTAGTAGTCTAGTAGACCGTCTAGATGCCTCCGTTCAACTTTCGCGTAATAAAAAAGGTATTTATACAGATATATAATATTATTTCACAGCCTACGATTTGGTGGTGTTTTTCTTCCATTTGTCGTCTTCGCGGCCATCGGACTCCACCAGCGTCTTGGCCGCGGGCGGCTCTGGCGACTACGTCTTCATGTCCACGTCCCAGATCTCGGCCAGGAAGGCCGGCAGCTTCTTATTCTTCAGCCGGAACGACACGCACATTTCGGAGTTTTGGTTGCCGAGCGTTCGCAGTTCTGTGAGCACTGATAGCAGCTTCGCGAACACGGTACCTGGTTTAGGCCGCCGCCGGTTGTCCACGTATGCGCGGAGGGCCTCCAAGTAGATCTCCTGGATCTTCTCCACCTTCCATCCTTCGATTAGCGATGGCCGTTCTGCAAGAAAACATAACACGACATGTACCAAGTTCAAGATCTTTAGACAAGTCAACTAGTTGATATAATAAAACTTTTAATAGCATATTATTATATGAACGATTATGATAGTCATTATTCACGAAGATGAAGTTTGAGTCACGAGCCGTAGGCGAAGGATGCAACTCATCCGCGTGAATATTGACCATAATCCAGAATATAATACTACACTTTTTCTACTCCTGTAAATTCGGAAATCACTTTTGAAAATGATCAAAATTAGTTGAAAACACATGAAAATACGCAATGGTTACTGACTACATGTCAACTGTCAGACGGCCGTTGCTTGGTAATCCACATCACGTCTTTAAAATAACCGTGAATTAAGGATTTCTGGCTCTATGATTGGTCGAGAAGAGTAAATTATGAATGGGTACTATAATTCATCGAAAAAATTTAAATAATGGGGATATATTTATACAGGAGTAGAAAATATTACATTCTACAACAAGTAATGGAATGGTACATATTCCACACGAGCAAAAAGTTATAAAATTATACAAAAAATACAAATACAAAACTGTTGAAAATGTCAAAGTTAAATAAATAAAATTAAAACAAACAGACATAACCATAGGAACCAAACTAAGAGACTTCATATATCGCGTTAATATGCGGCTCTGATTCGTCGAATTTATTCCAAACGCGGCGTATGAAATGATAGTTATTCCAATACATTTTTAGTTGTGGAATGCGTAGTTTCCAAAACAGTGTTATAGAAAAGTATTATTAATTATATTAAGATATTTGAGTTTTAAAGACAGCAATTCTGACGTCAAAGTATTGTTTCTCTCACACAGCTATCTTATTCTAAATTCTTTGCATTTCTTTTATTATTGAGCTGTCGTCAGATAGTCGATCTATCAAATGGTTGGTCCCTAATTTAAAGATATTTGTTTTGTTTTGAATTGAATGAAACCAAGTGGTTAGGTCGATACAACGAAATTAAAGACATGTTGATTGACATGGATTAGCAGAATTTATCAGTGGTTGACTAAAATAATCTTACAGTTTATTTATGTTTCTTCCTGGAATATATTTTAATTATTTATAACAAATATTTTAATTACATTTAATAAATTTTTCAACAATATTTATGTGACTACAATTATTTACAATCCCTACTGTTTAAGATCCACAACACACAACAACTCTGACGTCTTTTTAATACTACTGATAGACTTCAATTTCAATAAAGTTCTATAAAAAAATACAGTGACTTACCTGAGAAGATGACGATAGCTGTGAGGAGAGCATACTCAGCATTGTCCACCTTCATGGAGTACATCTGCCGACAGAAGTGCAGCAGGTCCTCGATGGTCTCCCCCATACCCGCTATACTGTAGGAATCACGGGAGTACGGCTGGTTATTCGCGAACAAAATCGAATCGGATTCCACGTCATACCGCCGAGCCATTCGGAACATCATTACCTCACTCGAACATGCCTAATAAAATTAAACAGCATCAAATTAGTATGTTATGTAACAAGTTCTATAAACTTCTCTTTAGTCATGATTATGAGTCATTACGGAACAATGTAATATATTTTTAATTATTGTGTACGCAATTAATTGGTCAATAAATTGGATAAGTTTGCTTGTTAATAATAGAATCCCCAAAAAAATGTTATAATTCGTTAATAAATTGTCAAAGTTTGATTGATTGGCAATGACTAAAATCCTTTAGAATCCAATAGAACATGTTCTAATGCAACAATAAATTGACCAATTGACGAAGAAATTGAAGCATACATAACATCACGCTATGTCCTATTCAGTGTGGTAGCACGAACCCGGAAACACAGTCAATCAACAATCAATCTCCTCTAAACATTCCTCCACTTTCGCCTCATCCACATTCATACATCAATCATACCCAACCAGTTATTCCTCGGACGCCCACGCAATCGTTCACCCACATATATTAGTTTCACCAACCTTTCATTCGACATTCGCTCAAAATGTCCAAACCACCTCAACTGACTCACTCCCACTTTCTTAACAACATTCTTCTCAATCTCACACTCACCATACACCAATGTATTCCGGATACGATCACGTCTCGTATACCCACACACTCCTCTCAAATATCTTATTTCTACAGCAGTTATACGTCGTTAATGCTTATACATTCACACCCAACATTCAGAACCATACATCAATATAAGCACTAACATACCATTATAAACATTCAATTGAAAATCTCTAGATACATTCACGTTTCGAGCAAATGTACCCAGAGCACCCAATGCCTTGCACCCTGTACGCACCCACCTTTCAATCTCCCGCTCACTTTGTTTAAGAAAGTAATAAAGACAATTATTGAAAGTATGAAACGTTTGAAGCTACACCTCGTCAAAGTGTGATAACGATGTTATTTAATGGAAACCAATATGACCAAATGACATTTTAATACCAGGAGTAGAAAAACCAAATTAAAAATAATGACTCACTTTTAATAGCGCAATCTGGTCCTCCCTGAGTAGCTTGTCGAATCCAGGTAACCTCTTGGCGAACTCAACAATTAGTTGTACTGTCAAAATGGTAATTTCTGTGATGTGCCTAAATCTAATATTGCTCTGATCCTCTCCATCTGTAGGCTGATTCTAAACAGCGAACATTGCACGTTAACAATGGTTAACAAGGTAGGAAAATAACTGAGAACTTACGATAATTCTTTTGAGGTCTTCTTCTGACGGATGCTCGTACTCGTTCTGGAAGTAGACGAGCCTGTGGATGAGTTCTTCTTGCTCCGGACTGATAGGTTTCACTCCGTTGAGTGGGGTGACCTTATCTGATTCCAGCTGTTAGGAAATAATATACATTTTAATCTTCGAAATGTTCAGATTATTTAACAATTTACTGTCAATGGATCACCACAAAAAACTAACTACAAAATATATGAGAACTATCTTTCGACACAAAATGGTCGACAGTCTTCGGAAGATCAGAACCTGAAGAACTGTAGAACTACTAGATTCTTGACCAATTCGTGAAGATATAATTAAAATAGGTAGTACAGTGGTTTTTAAAATATACCAATGGATCTGTAATTGCAGATTCTCAAGCCTAATTTTCAGAAAATGAAGACCATCTGATTTTATCGATAAATGTTTATTTTTGCACGAATTTTTTTTTTTGCTTAGCAACAATCACGAAAGCAAACTGCATAGTAAATCCCGACTCCGAAGGAGGAGGAGTTTTACCTAATGTCAGTTTGCTTGAGTGGTTTTGCTTCAAAGCAAAGAAAATGAGTGCTTAAAAATAAAAATTTATCTGAGAAAATCAGAGAGGTCGCGTGGTATTTGATAAGATAAATTCCAAAGACAAAACAAAATGTTATTTGAAACATTAATTAACTGTCACACTGACAGTGATTGACAAAACAATTATTTATTTCCTTGGTAGCGGGAGTTTTATCGGTGTAAACCAGGCAACGGGGTTTTGCCGCGGTAAAATTCCCGTTACCCGGGTAACGGGGTTTTATCAGTATAAAACTGTTCCTATTGGTTGAATTTTCAAGTGTTTTGCATTATGATTGGTTAAAAACTAGTCGTGGGAATTTATCAAGGGTAATATCACAAAACCTTCTGATTTTATCGATAAATGTTTATTTTTGCACGAATTTTTTTTGCTTAGCAACAATCACGAAAGCAAACTGCATGGTAAATCCCGACTCCGAAGGAGGAGCGGTTTTACCTAATGTCAGTTTGCTTGAGTGGTTTGCTTAAAAGCAAAGATAATGACTGCTTAAAAATAAAAATTTATCTGAGAAAATCAGAGAGGTGTCGTGATTTTATTAAAACAGTTTCCTTGTCAAATTGTTAGATAACAAGGTTTCGTTACAAACAGTTTATCCAGCAAAATAAAAAGCTCTAGTGTAATTACAATTGATAAATTGTTGGCCGGTATAGCATGAAAAAATAATAATGCCGCAGAGATAATAAAAAAACAAGTACTTTATATTGAGGATATAACGAATAATGAATGTAGATGAACTCACTAAAAGCGATGGCTTCATAAATGATACCTTGGCCTCTGAATCCATCTTCATCAACTCTGGCGAGCCGTTCGTGGTGGAGTTTGGCTTGTCTTTCTCCTTCTGGGCCTTCTTCTCCTTCCGCTTGACGGCGCACTGGACTTCCGGCACCACGCATTCGGGCCTCATTCCAACAGACAGGCACTTCTTCAGCCGGCATTCTTGACATTTGCGACGCATGTACATGTCAATCTCGCAGTTGTTGCCGTACTTGCATTGGTATACTGCGTTCTTTGTTATGCTTCGTCGGAAGAAACCTGAGGGAGATGAACAAATATTTCGTATAAAATCACAGTTTTAAGAGGCAAATTGCATTAGCTCTAATCTGTGTTTATACCAGATGCTATTAGAAGCTGTATTAATCTCGCGGGATAATTATTTTAAAAATTTCCATACAATAGTTCATAAAACAAGTTCATTAATAAAGCACCGCGATAAGTATGACTTCCACATCAAACGCGGAATGCAAATTATGTGCATAGTTTAACCATCTAACTCGCTTATTTCATTACGTAAGTACAGTTTCTTCAAGTACTTATAACACTACAGCCCTATTCAAATACATTTTTGTGTTCACCCACGAAAAAAAATCTGTTGTGGGCAGCACAATACCTCCCGCCATATATTTCTTATCGAACAATGCAGGAACTCGGACCACCACTATCTAGAAACGCTCATCCCTTCAAAAAATTATGACATTTTTCAACCGTTACACAGGTTAGCAAATTTAAACGAAAATATCAAAATATAATTATTCTTTACCATGTTGTAATTCGTAAATGGTGACAGTAAGAGAAAAATGTTTCAAACAATAATTGTAGCTAATAATTTTTGATAGATTATTCTCATAACAAAAAGTGTCATTAAATCATAATTTACTCAGATATTTCAAAATAACTTGATAGGGCTTCAAGTAAACTACCACTTCCGGTTATTGGATTATCACCAAAAACTAATCAGCTATTCCAAAGGGGATACAATGATTGATATACACAAAATCTCAAAATTTTCAGTTTAGTAGTTTTTGAGAAACCGTAAGTCCAGAGATCTACACAGACTGACAGACACACACACACACACAGACATCATCGCGAAACTATTAAAATTAAAAAATGAGGCGTATTTTTTTTCCTTTATGTACAACCAGGCATAACTTTTTACAGAGTAGTTCGATTTTAATGATTCATTTTTTATTGGATAGGGTATACCTCGAAATGGGCCCCACTTAAATTTGAAACAAAAATTCCACCTTTAAGGGTAGAAAAATAGGGAATGATTATTGTTCATCCTGTTAACCGTTTCTACTACGCATAACTTTGTACTGGGTTATACCATTTCGATGATTCTCTTTTTCAGTCAGTGTTTGTTTCTATGTGCCAATAGAAGTCAGTGTTTCTGTATTATATGCCCAATACCAACAACGTCAAATTTATAACGCCCAAGGGCGTTATTTGGTATATAACTGCCCGGCTAACCGGGCACTTATGATAACAATAACGTAACGATCGGACATTATAGTTATTTACATTACAAGCAAGGTAAAACAGTTTTTACTGCTGAATGGAGGAAATGATCGGCGAGCCTGTCACCTCCTTGAAGCAGTAAAACGGTTACCTTGCGTGTATTGTACAACATTTTACTTGTTACTCATTTGTAAATCAAATTAAAATTATAATAAACACCTCTCAGTTACACACAACTGTTCTGTCAAAAATTATTTGAAATGATTTCGCATAAGCCTTGGAAGCATTACTGTGGCAACGTGCATTGTTTACCTTGTTTACTAACTTGTAAAATTTTTACAATGTAGCTGTCAATTAGTAACTTGTAAAGATTTATTTTCGAAATAAATAGAGGGCTTGGGTAAATGGTGTTTACAAGTGAGTAACAAGTAAAAAATTAATTAGCTTATGCTTTGTCATCGAAGGATTGAAGGACAAAGAAACATCTTCTTACCTTTGCATCCCTCACACGTAAGGGCATTGTAGTGATACCCAGAGGCCCTGTCGCCACATACAAGACATAATTCTTCTTGTTGCCGAGGAGTAGGCCCCTTCTTCTTCTTCGCATCGCAACTGTCTGCGCTGTATCCGTTCAGGCTACTGGGTGGTGAGAGATCTTCTCGTCCTGTAACACAAAGAAGAATAGATTTAGTAGATGAAAACATTCTTCAACAAAAGTGTAATTCTAATTCGACTACAGGCTACTTGAATATTTTTGGTTTGGTACTAAATATAAACACCAAGATTCTATATTATCATCATCAATGCCATGACAGTTCTAGAAGAACCAGGATCAAGTAACGTGGTACTTGATTGGTGAGCAATTCGTCAAAATATCAATCCGTGTCCTAGTGTAAGTAAGTAAGTATTTGAATCCCAACTTTGTCTTAAACAAAATGCTCTACGAATTTGTTAAAAAACCTACTGGTACCCAGTTTAAAAGTATGAAATTTGCTACCTCATTTCAAGAATAATGCTCATCATTGTGTATTCAAGTTTTAATACGCAGGTAAATATACTCAACAATTCTGCATTGTACAAACCATAAAAACATGAAACTTATGACTTATGAGTCATAGGAAACTACATATCTATAACCTATTAGTATGTGGTTTTCGTATGTCTGTGAGAACTTATAAACAAACACATTAATTCCATTTTTGAAGTCTGGTAAAAATGAAACTATTTATAAGCCACTATGAATTTACTAAACTACTAATTTAATAATACACCACTACAAATTTAGCGAATACTTTACATGGTAGGCACTTTCGTCTATTACAAGAAATAAAGAAACATGTAGAAAATAACACATTTATCTTTTAATTGGAAAACTACAAGTTCTATAAATAATCTCCTACTCAAACAACTTTTAAACGCTTTCAAAAAGAAAAAATTATCACTAATAATATAATAAGAGGGGGACAATAAATTGAAAATAATTTGACAGATCTTTCGAAAACTTGTTGCCAGGCAATAACCACGAAAGCCCATAGGGCTTGAGTGGCTATTGCCAAATGGCGACAAGTTTGAGAAAGATACTGGAGAATTATTTTCTAATTTATCGAACTCTCGAGTTATATTTAATTAGATTATTTTTTTGATTTCATCATCAGGCACGTCACTAAATCTATCTTTTTGCTCATTTTTACTTGTATTGATGATAACTATCTGACATCTGTCAACAAAAACAAAAAAGCTACAGAGAATATTGCCGGGAATAATCACAAGAGCATTATTCTCAGTATAATAATGACAGAATTGGTTAAAACGCAGACAAGTGACATACAATGAAGAATGAAGCATTTCAATGGTTTTAAGAAACGTCAAAAATGATACAAATAATATACTCCAATAAAATGTTTCATAATAACTAAGTTATTAAGTCTCAGTAACTGGCCAATCCAATAAATCGGTAACTACAGACGCGGTTCGTTCTTATTGGAACTCATCAGCGTAGTGTAACCCGCCAGTTTCTTTAGAGGCAGTGGCACCGACTGACTGGACCGACGAGATCTAATAACTCAACAGATTGGTACATGGAACTATCAAGAAACGCTCATCTCTTTTTTAGAGAAACCGTAACTTCAGAGATCCACACAGACTGACAGACAGCGAAACTATTAAAATCGTATACAAGGGACCCTAAAACGTGCTTATCCACTGAAAACTCACTACAGAATTTTTAGTATAATTCCTATACCTCCTTTATAAGATGTGGCGGGAGGTAAAAATGATGATTTTTCCGAAAATTTTAATTTCTAAACGGTAAAAAGTTTGTTATAGCCAATATTATTTTGTATCTTTTTGAATCAATTTATTGTTATTTATTATTTATATATTACTTATTAACACGCCACTTAAGTTGAAATAACAACGTTGTTATAAATACAAAGTGTAAATAAATAAACAATTATGTTTAATTAACCCATAAAATCGCCAAGTGCTAACATAAAATAAATCAGTAAAAGCATAAAAATATTTGCTTGTCGTATTTTGCTAAATACAATCATTTTTGACGTAGAATTGCAAACATCAAGTTGTAATCAAGACTGCATTAAAGAGCTGCGTTGTTGGATTGTCTCTTTAGTGCAGAAAATTACAAACAACAGGAAATGATGTAAGAGACAAGCTATTTGCAGATATGAAGGTACTTCCGCTTTGGGTAATTGCAGGTTTTATGCACATGTACTTGCATAGTACCTGTTGCCATTTTTATCCATTTTGTTTCTTAAAAATAACAAATATACGGGCAAACTAAGCGGAAACCACAACGCCGCGAAAATAGCACAGGGTGTTTTAATTTATCACCACGATAACTCTAGATATACAGGGTGTTCCATATTTAATCGACCTAACTTAAAATTAAGATTAAACACCTAAATATAGGATGACAAGTTCATTTGAGCAAATGTCCGTAAATGCTTTATTCCAGAGATATTTATATTTTTCTATTGAGTTGCGCTACTTTAAAAAATCAACTTCATAACGAAATATCAAATATTATCTCATTGAGGTGAGACATAGTAATTAATTTAAATTAATAATAAATTGTTTATTCATTGATAGCTTCTCATTTTTTCCTAGTCATCAGTGCAAGCAAATTAAATTTTGTATTGAAATTAGGTAATAAATAAATTATTATAATGTATTATTAATTTAATTAAAACACCTCAATACGATAAAATTGGCTATTTTGTTATGAAGTTGATTTTTACCTCCCGCCTACCTCTAGGTAAGGGAGGTATTGTTTTTGGTCAAAAAATTGGGTAGTGAGTTTTAGGGTCTCTAAAATACGATTTTACTATTTTCGCGATGATGTCTGTATGTATGTATGTATGTGTGTAGTCTGTGGCAATTTTTTCGTCTCGCATAACTCAAATACTATAATACCAAAAAATACAATTTTGTGAATTATTGCTTCTTATATTTAAATGAAGAGCTGATTAGATTTTAGATAAAATTGGTCAACCGGAAGTAGCAGTTTACTTGAAGCCCTTAACAGTTTTTCGTGAAAAACACGGTTAAATTTTCTTTTTCAACAATTTATGTTATTTTGAAAGTTGAATATGTAATTTTACATGTGATTTGATTACACTAATTTTATTAATTTTCATTAGATTTAGAGATAATAAAATATAAAGAAATTAGATTTCACAAAAATCTTGCATTCCTAGTACACCATGAAAACATTTAAAAAATTTCAATTTTTTACGAAATGTGACACATGTCATTGTGATTGTGAAGCTGTTTTCTTAGTGAAATATATGTAAAAAAATTAAATAAATATACGAAATAAAATTTAAATTCTCAAATATAAATAGAAATTAAACAAATAAGAAGGTATGTTTCTGTATCATCAAATACTATTTTGTACCGTTTAAGAGTAGTATTGGGCGGGAGGTTATGTGTAGGACACATCAGATTTTTTAAAGTAGCACTACTCAATAGGAAAAACATGAATATCTGTGGAATAAAGTATTTACGGACATTTGCTCAAATGAACTTGTCACCTTATTTTTAGGTGTTTAATCTATGGATTAAGTTAGGCCGTTTAAATCTGGGACTCCTGTATATACGATAACTCAAAATGGTGTAGAATAATATTGGCCACAATTTTTATTTGAAACATTTTTCTATATTTTGTTTTCATTCAAAAACAGTGTTCGTGGTACCAGCCAATACCTTTGAGTCAAATCAAATCTTTATGATAGAGATTTTTGTTAATTTGTTATTATTTCAGTTGCTATTTTTCCTTAAAATATTTTAAAAAATAACAGAATTTAAGATAACCTCAATTGTTTGAGTTCAATTGTCTTTATATAAATAAAAAAAATAAATAAATAAGGTAGAACAAAACGAGAATATCTTGAACAAATTCTTAATTTAGAAGTAAATGAAAATAAATGGATTAAACACATAAAAGAATAAGTGGAGAAAAAGAAAAGAAAGATTAAATGCTCGACCTTTTCCGCAATAAAAGAAAAAAAAAAACAAAGAGGTACTTCACACAAGTGTTATTACTTTTAATCAAAAGCCTTTTCGTTAAATTCGCCCTTAGTGTACCTCTAACAATATTATTATAAAAGCAAAAAGAAATCGAAATAAAACAATTATTTATACATCAATAAAATTCACTTTTGCATCGCAAAAAACCACTTTTCTGTGACCCCAAATCACGAACGCCCGTAGCAATGCGCATCCCCACCAGTGGCGGCGGGGCGGGGCAAGAGAGGCAAGTCCGGGGGCAGTGAGCGACCTTGACTCTTGCTGCCCGTGACTTGCCTGCCAATGTCTAAAATGGTGGGGGGAGAGAAAGTAGTGGGGGGTTTCTGCACGCACTGGAGACTTGCGTACTATACCAACGATTCGGGGAAACAATCTATTATTGTAATACGACGTACTATTGTGTAGTAGGCTTTGAAGTTTGTTATATTTGAACAGAATTTTAATTAATTTTGAAAGAGTAACGAACGCGAAATTATCAATTCTTTTTGATAGGTTATTGTTATTGATTTGTTTACTGTTCATTAGTGGGACCAGCGCACCTACCACTGTGCTGCAACAGCTGTGGGAAACTACTTTATCGGTAGTTTTCTGTTTGCTTATAACATTGATCTATATATGATAATTAGTATGGATAAGAATCAATGCCTTTAGGCTATGTTATTTTCACAACACCTCGTGACGTCATAACCTACATGACTTGCCCTATAAAATTGCTTAGGATGACGTCATGTCTCTGAATATTTGCCCGAAGCAGAAATTATCATTTTGTGGACACCATAATACCTCCCGCCATAGATTTCATATCAAACAAATCAAGAAACGCTCATTCTTTCAAAATATTGCTCTTTAATTATAACACATGTCAAAAAATGACATTCTCCAACCGTTGTTTTGTTTTTTCAAAAAGCACAGATTAGCAGATTTAAGCGAAAATGCGAAAATATATTTTTTCTTTAACGTGTTGTAATTCGTAAATGGAGACAGTAAGAGAAAAATGTTTCAAACAATAATTGTAGATAATAATATTTAAAATATTATTCTAATAACACAAATTGTCATTTAACCATACTTTACTCAGATATTTCAAAATAACTTGATAGGGCTTCAAGTAAACTACCACTTGCGGTTATTGGATTATCACCAAAAACTAATCAGCTCTTCCAAAGGGGATACAATTGATATATACGAAATATCAAAATTTTCAGTTTAGTAGTTTTTGAGAAACCGAAATTTCAGAAATCCACACATACTGACAGCCAGACAGACACACACACAGACATCATCGCGAAACTATTAAAATCGTATTCTAAGGACTCTAAAACGCACTCATCCACTGAAAACTCATAGCATGATTCCTATACCTCCCTTACAGGATGTGGCGGGAGGTAAAAATGGCTGTAAAAATTGTCCAATACCATTTTAAATTTCGCGGTTGTACCGTTACATATCATATTTAGAATAGTTTGAGTACTGCTGTTTACCATTGTTGGATTATCAATTCATCCATCTATTTATATTGCAAATCATTATTTTTTAATAACTTCACAATGACAGATTTATAAACTCGTTGTTAATTAAATTTATATATAAAAACTTAATTAAAAACTATGATAGAGTTGATCTAATTAATATGATAATGTAATTGTGCTCAACTCGAGACGTATTTGGACAGATAAAGCGGTTCCTTATATTTTTCAAGATAATAAACATGTCTTTAAGTTTTCTTTCTTTGTGAATACTTTGTTATCGCAGAAGATAATAGAGAAATGATTCCAATTGAAGATCTCATAAAATAATTATAAAGATTGCTTGTTTAACCTGAATACAAAATATACAATATATATTGAAGAGTGAGAAGAATATTTTCCCGATTTATCTGAATGTAGAAAATGTTACATTATACAGACATAAATATGCCAAAGACCATCTCATAAGAGAAGATATAGAAGACTACAGTGAATCAGAATGAAGACATGACTTCTTCTATTTTATAAAGCCTTCGGCTTAGTGTGCTAAAATTTCTCTTGTGGGTAATTCCTTACTTTGCCCACTTGTCAAGTAAATAACTATTGTCATTCCATTTAATTACTCTTTTAACAATTTTATCACCTTTAAAAGTGTTCTGTTTGTTCATCCTTTATTTCTAGCTCGTCCAAACATATTGTTTTTGTTTGTTTGTTTGTTTATCACTTGTTTTCCTGATGCAGAATTACGTGTAGTAATTCGAAACTTTGAATTTAAAGAAAACAAAAAATCTATACATTTACTACTTACTATCTGAGATAACACATAATTTTGAAACCAGGCGATTTGTCATTGTAGTAAGTAGATGTAAATGTAGTTGGCGCCACCTTACGGTATACCAGTGAATCTTATACAACATCAAATTAAAGACAGTATTTTCCAGAATATATTTGATTTTGAGTTAAAGAATCAAATGGTATATTGATTCATAAATTAGAAGTTTACTGAATGATTTGTATATCAAGTGTAACATTGTATTTAAGCACACAAGTAATTCAAACTCCATTCTAACTAAATTTAAAGTGTAGATAATTCGAAGCAGTCAAGTCAAGTCTAATTCGAAGCCACAAAAAACGTCAGGAATAGTAAATTACAAAACATGACATAGTGTTTTTCTCAACAATAAAAACGAACAAAAAACATAAAGTTAGCGAATGTGAGAAATCATGGACATGCTCCACTCGCCTAAATAACAAACGACGGAGTCACACGAAGGTTCCCGACGAGCTAAGCGACCGTAACAAAGTGACTTTAATGATACGCCAGAAGAGTTTGAGATCTACTAAGGAAATGCTAAAATTTAGAGGTCATTGATACTTAAGACGATGGTGATAAGCTTGCTTTGTTTTTGATAATTAGTTCTCTCGTAATTTTGTGGGTACTACGAAGAAAACAAAAGTAATTTGGAAGGAGGGCATACATACCAAAATGTTATAAAATAAACCTCATTGCACATCAAGTGCGATTACCAACCGTCAAGTCAAGATCCCCAAAGGTATTATTAGAAGAGGAACTACAAGAAAATGGTAACTTTTGGTTATGGGATTCGAACTGAGGATCTAATGATCCACAGTTCGATGCGTTACCATAGCACTATTTAACCTATGCACTATTCGTAACATTAATCTATTTTCCCTAAAGAGATCTACAATTGCAGATCTGTTGATAACTCAGATTCTACATTTGTAGCTCCAATAGAAGAGAGTACAATTTATTTTAAATCTTATAATTACTTGTAATCTGTACTTTTCGTGTTATTACTACTGTTAATAACTCCGATGAGAAAATGAGTTCTGCAAATGCAGATCCCAAAAATAATTTTAATACTCGAAAAGATCAATTCATTTTAAATTTCATAGTTACTTGTAAAATTTCTAAACCTTTCAGTTAATATCATTAGGACAAAAGGTAGATCTGCAATTGCAGATCCTGAATCAAGATAAATAAGCAGAAAAACAAACAGATATTAAGATACCGAAATAAATACCTCTCGCCTCATCCTGTAGGGAGATATAGGAATCATGCTAAAAATTCGGTAATGAGTTCTCAGTGGATGAGCACGTTTTAGGGTCCCTAGAATACGATTTCAATAGTTTCGCGATGGTGTCTATGTGTGTCTGTCTATCTGTTTGTCAGTCTGACAGTCTGTATGGATCTCTGGAGTTACTGTTTCTCAAAAACTACTAAACAAAAAGTTAGATATTTTGTATATATCAATTGTATCCCCTTTGAAAGAGCTGATTAGTTTTTGGTGATAATCCAATAACTGGAAGTGGTAGTTTATTTGAAGCCCTATCAAGTTATTTTGAATCTTAGTAAATTATGGTTAAATTAGAGTAATATTTCAAATATTATTATCTACAATTATTGTTTGAAACATTTTTCTCTTACTGTCTCCATTTACGAATTACAACATGTTAAAGAAAATTATATTTTGACATTTTTGTTTAAATCTATTACCCTGTGCTTTTTGAAATATCAAAACAACGCTTGAAAATGTCTATTTTTGACATGTGTCTTAAGTGACAACTAAATTTTTTGAAGGGATGAGCGTTTCTTGATCGTGGTGGTCCGTGTTCCTGCATTGTTCGATAAGAAATCTATTTGTAACCTCCACCAGCCAGAGAACATTTGCCATTTTTTAATCGCCTGTCCAATGTACATTGCCAATAGACATTTCTATTTATCGAAGTAGAATTTAGAAGTATTTACAGAAGACTTTATGGTATATCAATTATTTACTAATTTAACACAAAACTAAATTAACGATATATTTTTCTATACAGGTAATGCTTTAAAAATAAGGATTTTCTGCCTTAATGAATGAAACGAAAGGATGTTTATTATGTTTATGTATTGTTATTTATTATTTGTATTTTCAATATTAGCTATTATTAAATGTGGTTCATGTAGTTAATTAATTATTACTATTACTGTATTCTTTATTTGTATTTATATGCAAAAATTACTTTTTTATTGTATAATTTTTGTCAACCAATTGGTATAAAGTGTATTCTTTGACAACCAATAAAAATATTATTATTATTATTATTGTTCGATAAGAAATCTATGGCGGGAGGTATTATGAATTAATCAAAAAATAGTTCTTACTTGAAGTTTTCTGAATATCCTGTATCGCATTTAATATATATTTATGTTTGTTGCTAATGCAAAATATGTAACTTCTATTAACAATTCTAAATATCAATAATTACTTTATTCAATTCAACAGTGCTACTAGTAAATATAACAAAATTTCAACCATACGTTCGGAATTAAATCCAACACAATCAAATATACAATAAAACAATTTATCACACTCGTACAGTTTTGCCGTTTTGCTTCCATTCAGGTCGTAGGAAGAACAGGGTCCAAACCAACGATTCCATCTCGTTAACCGCGTCAACCCAATTAAATCTCGAAAATACACTCTGCGAATGTTGAAGGAAGAGCAGCCAGTCCATGATTCACCACAACAGGACGTCACGGACTTAGTACCGTTAAAAAACTTGCTAATTTTTCTCTTCGTCTCCAGTGGGTGGACGTGGCTGATGTCTCGCTGCTACTAAGCGACTATAAAGACGTCGTTTCTCGGAACTGATCCAAGAAATATAACCACACCGATATCAACAAAGATAACTTAAGACTTCACTTGGCAGAGTTGACCGCAGAGATTGTTACAAAGTTACCTTTGCTCGTACAAAGTAAATGAGTAAATTTACAATATGACCCTTGTCCTATTTGGGAAGAGATGTCGAAGAACTCTTACAGGCAGATTCATAAAAGGGATTAGCGCTAACTCCATTTTTACCTCCCGCCTACCTCTAGGTATTGTTTTTGGTCAAAAAATTGGGTAGTGAGTTTTCAATGAATAAGCACGTTTTAGGGTCCCTACAACACGATTTTACTATTTTCGCGATGATGTATGTATGTATGTATGTATGTATGTATGTATGTGTGTGTGTGTGTATGTGTAGTCTGTGGAAATTTTTTCGTCTCGCATAACTCAAATACTATAATACCAAAAAAATACAATTTTGTGAATTGTTGCTTCTTATATTTAAATGAAGAGCTGATTAGATTTTGAATAGAATTGGTCAACCGGAAGTAGCAGTTTACTTGAAGCCCTTAACAGTTTTTCGTGAAAAACACAAGAGATAATAAAAAATAAAGAAATTAGATTTCACAAAAATCTTGCATTCCTAGTACACCATGGAAACATTTAAAAATTTTCAATTTTTTACGAAATGTGACACATGTCATTGTGATTGTGAAGCTGTTTTCTTAGTGAAATATATGTCAAAAAATTAAATAAATATACGAAAGAAAATTAAAATTCTCAAATATAAATAAAATAAACAAATAAGAAGGTATGTTTCTATATCATCAAATACTATTTTGTACCGTTTAAGAGTAGTATTGGGCGGGAGGTTATGTGCTGGCCACATCAGATTTTTATTATTACTTGTAACTTTATTTTCCATTCTAAGAACATAATTATTTTAACTAAGGTTGTAATCAAGATTGGTTAGCATAAAATTTGACACATTTTGATAATATAATTAATTTAGAAACGATGTTACAGTTGATTGGAAAAATGGAGTTAACGCTAATCCCTTTGATGCATCTGCCTGTTATACATTTACAATAGGAAATCCTTTCGGGTTCGAAAAAGAATGTTGAAGATTGGGAAAATTTCATGTGAATGTGGAAAAACAATGGATAGACTAGCAGAACGTTAACAACGATTACAGAACATTGAAAAGTACATTTTTTGAAGGGATGTGCATTTCTTGATAATGGTGGTCCGTGTTCTTGGATTGTTTGATATGGAATCTATGGCGGGGGGTACTGTGTTGTCCACAATAGATTTTTAGAAATGATCCCTTAAGTCAGACGACCCTTGAAATTTTAGACGTCTCAAACATAGTTCTTCGTTGGCCATGGTTAGGTATAGTTTAAAATACAATGGAAATAGTAATGGGTACACCAGCCTTATGGTTACTATTATGTTTATTTAATCATTAAAGTCTGACGTTTTGGCCCTAATTGGAGCCTTCTTCAGAGACCAAATGATATCACATAATATAGTCAATATTACATACAAAATATATCATTTTTTGGGAACTAGATATTCAGTACCACAATGGCCAAACAGATGACAAAATCTTAAAAGAAACTTGACCTAGCAAGGAGACTGACAGCAATTAGGACCGAAACGTCAGACCTTTACGATTAAATAAACATAATAGTAGCCATAAGGCTGATGTACCCATTACTATTTCCATTTTTTTCCAAGTGTACAGTCAAGAACAACTCACAAAATAGTTTAAAATGTTTACTTCTTTTTCCTGACGAGGAAATTCGTCGAAAGTTATACATTATGAATTCCTAAAGCTATTTCAACCAAAGGAACTAACAACAAAAACAAAATTCTTTTCTAGTGTCGCTAATTACTGCAAGGATTAAGGTACCTATAAGATATTATAAGTGTAAATTGTTTCTATTTACGCCAATAGATATTTGCATCATTGTGGGCGGTGCAAAATGTATAATTTCTAGCAGAAAATAAAATTGTGTTCAGTGAAAATTACATATATTATTTGTTGTATCACTTCCATATAGTTTCGTTAAACAACAGATGAATGTATACGTTTATAATTTAGAAATTATTAGGTAGACGTGCATATTTTTAAATTATCACTCTATGAGGATAATTACGTTAATTTTATAGCAATACTTTCAGTTAACTACATGTTATTATATTTCTTCATACAATTTCTGAGAAGCAAAAACTGATGTTGACTTTCAAAACCTCCATTTGTAGAAGAACCACCAGCAACCATAAAATAACTTCAAGTTGTTACTGATAAGAAATTATTTGCTACTTTATCATTCATTGCCAATACAATACAAACAAAATTGGCAGGATTCTTAATAAATTTGACATGCAAACATCATACAAATCAAGTTTGAAAATCCGTGATCTTCTTGGCAATTCTAAAAATATAGTTCTTCATTTATAAGATTATATGTCAATGTTGAAAAATATGGCCAAACTACATATCCGATAAATCTGCAATTGCTGAACATGCTATTCAAGAAAGACATGGAATTGATTTTGAAAACACGAAGATTTTACTAAGAGAAAGAGAGCTGGATGAAAAGACTATTTAGAGAAGCAACCAAAAACAAGAAATCTTCAAATAATCTAAATCCTGGAATAAAAATATAGTTCCTCATTTATAATATTCCATGTCAGTTTTGTAAAGTATACACTGGCCAAACTACATATCAGATAAATCTGCAATTGCAGAACATGCTATTCAAGTATTACATGGATTGATGATTTTGAAAACATGAAGATTTTACTTAGTAAGAGAAATAATTGGATGAGAATACAATTTAGAGAAGAAACTGAAAACAAGAAATCTTCAACTAATTTTAATCCTGGATGCTACACCGTGGTCTAAGAAACACCACGATTTTCATCTAATTTTCGATGCTACCTCGTTGTAAATTTAGTTTCTATAATCCTAAATAAATATTCAATGTAAAATCCCTATGTGATGGTTCTAAATAGTTCAAAATATAAAAGTTAAGTTTTGGCAAAATACTGAGTTTTCAATCAAATATGTGATTCAGAAAGTTTATTAACTGTTCAATGTCTTTCTATAAACCTAAGCAAATATTCCAACATGTAAAATCCCTAGAAAAATTGCATCCGGTTATGGGAAAGTAGTTTTTCTTTTCTTGAGGTTTCCCAGGCCCAAGTTTAGGGTTAATTTAAATACAGTCTTTGGGTTTAATAAGTCATGGTTGACTGTTATTCGTCTTCAATGTTCTGTTTATATTAATTTGTAAAACCATTAATCTATATTATCCTGATTAAGCACCACTTTATAGATGTTACACAATGTCGTAAACAAATGATTATAATACAGTCAAACATAAAAAAAATTACAGAATAGAACCCAAATATTGTTTTATTTTTCAGAAATCTTTTCACTTATAAAAAATTATAAGTTTTTAGAAAGACAGCCTTCAGGAGGTTTCTACTAATATCATTTTAATAGACCAGACTCTTCTCAGATCTTCCGACAGCATTTTGTTTCGCCATCATAGCTAACTAGTTTTCACACAATGTACAAACGTCACTAGTTGTTTGGTATCCCCAAGTTAATTAGATTAGAACGTCTATACTAACTCTTCTTCGCGTCTAGCCGCTATACTTCGTACTTCTTCGAGTTCTTCGTGACGAAGACGTGTTTATCGAATGGAACCGGTTCAATGGGGAATGAGGGGAAGTGCCTGCAGGCACGCACGGCACTGGTCCGCACGCTGTACTGACCAACAGAGCTCGAATGCGAATGGATCTTGCGACCGGTTTCTGAGTTTACTTTTATTTGGTACAATCGGTACAAGTTAGCTAAGATGGCTCTGTTATGATGCTAGAATGCTTGCTGGATATGGAGACGCAAAATGTAAAAGCACGGCTACGCTGCGATCCTTTCAATAGTATTTTATATACAGGTTGTTTCAGGACTAGTTGCACAAACTTTAACAGCTTATTCTTGAGGTCATTTTGAACCAAAAATGTCATATGAATATAGGTCCTATTTATTCTAGTTACCAAAATACAAGAGGTTGAAGTTCCATAAATAACAAGAAATTTTCTAATTTTTGTAATCAAGGTACTTTCGGAAAACAAGAGTTTTATTGAAAAGTCATACCTTATTTGTCTTAATTAAAAATTGTTATACTTTTATTGTATTTTTGTTTCATAATGGATAGTTATAATACTGCTGAATATGCAGATATGATTTTTATTTATGGATTATGTAATGGTAATACCCGTTACGCGTCTAGAGAATACCAAGGCAGATACCCAAACAGACGCCAACCTTCCCATGTTGTTGTTATGTTCTGTGTTTAGAATTTATTTAATTAATTGTATCATTGTGTGTTTTGTTCTCTAAATTGTATTCGTTAATATTAATAAATAAAATTAATTAAGACAAATAAGGTATGACTTTTTAATAAATCTCTTGTTTTCCGAAAGTATCTTGATTACAAATATTAGAAAATTTCGTGTTATTTGTAGAACTTCAACCTCTTGTATTTTGGTAACTAGAAGGAATAGGACATATGTTCTTATGACATTTTTGGCTCAAAACGACCTCAGGAATAAGCTGTTAAAGTTTGTTACACTAGTCCTGAAATACCCTGTACAATCACCTGAGGAATTAAAGGCACTTCAGTCCAATGGTATATAGATTATTTTTTGCACTTCCAACCCTCGTTTCAGCAATACCTTATAATGATTAATTTTAAAGGATTTAAAATACATATTCGTATGTTGAAAATGGATGGCTTTGATAACAACGATAGCACTATTCAAGTTTTGTAGGTTGTCTAGATACCATAAATAAAGTATTTTTGTTTATTTTGAGTGACGTTTCATTATGGATAATTTGAAGAAGACACAGTGAAAATACTGTCGATAAAATCTAGAAAAATATATAAAAACAATTCGAAGCTTTCAGCAAGTGATGTGACAATAAAGAAGTTCAAAAATATACCAAAACTGTGCTGCTAGTATATTTTTCTACGACCACTTAGAAATCTACTCATTGTATATTTGTTGTTGCTAGGGATATGAGGTACATTGCAAGCATCGTGCGAAATGAATTTGTTTTGTGAGTATTTCAATACAGGTCAGCTTATTTAAGTACAGGTGCCATTGCTAGGATACTTATTTAGAATTGTCAAATATTGGAATGCTGAAAGCGAGACAATTTTACAAACTTTCATACTCGTAGGAAATGAGTACCATTCCATGCTCGTTGTACAATATACTATTTTATGAAAGATCAAAAATTGTGCAAGCTATCATTTGGGCGAAATTAGATGTTGAAGGGAATGTTGGTGGTTAGAAATAATACTGATATAAGGAATTTCCCAAAATTAATTACTTTAAAAGAAGAAATGGTGGCTAGTAACCTAAAAAGTCAAAATTACACCAGAACAAGTTGATCAATTCTTAAAATAAATACTGGACAAAGTATTTTTATGGTCAAAGTAATTAATTTTAACAAAAACGTTTAAATATACCCTGTAATATTGAACTGTATAAATCTATTAACAATAAATGTAATTTATATAAAACAATTTTAATATATATTTTACTTGTTGCTGTAGTTACTTGTTTAATTGTCAATTTAATCCCTTGGGATTAAATTTCGAAATTGAAACCCTCCAAGATTAAAACTGACACTTCATCCATGAGAAAGAACAATAAATTAGGGCATTTAAACCCGGAAATACATAAAATATATTATTTATATCCATATTGATACATACAAAAAAATAAAAATTTTGAGTTTAGTAGTTTTTGAGAAACCATAACTCTAGAGATTCACACAGACCGACAAATTGACAGACAGAAAGACAGACACTATTAAAATCGTATTTTTATTCACATAAAACGCACAACCGAATTTTATCATTATTCCTATATCTCCCTTACAGGATATGTCGGGAGGAAAAAAGGGATAATAAGTAATATTTATTTATAAATAAGTGAACGTTTCGTGTGTTTCTTTCGTGCGCGTTCAATATTCCGCAGCGAAGTTCACAAACCACAGATCGATATGTCCAGCATAGTTCCATGATGTTATAAATGATTCAAGGTATTAAAAATATATCATGAAGGTCAGTTAACTCGTAATTACACTGCCGTGTTGTGTTTATCCTATTCTAATATTAACATTAATAATTTGTGTGCTAAATGTCATAGGTTCAAACTCCTTGTTGAAGGTTGCAATGATACCGAGTCGAAAGTTCACCATGCTTCATTTTGTAATTTGTTAATGGCATTATTATTGAACTGCATTATCAGGTTAGGTTAACAAAGTAATTTAATTTTTACATCAAAGTCACTCGGCCGTTAGTGCTTTATTAGATCATTTTACTTTAGCAAGCGGTTTTAATATAACACTATTTGTTGTTCTAATTAATAATAATGTTATTTTTCCACATCCTGTGAGGGAGACAAAAGAATCATGCTAAAAAATTCGATAGTTGTTTTAGGATTCCTTGATTTTAATATTTTTGGGTTTACGGTTTCTCTTTCGAATTATGGGTACTATAATTCATTGAAAAAATGAAAATAATGGGGATATATTTATACAAGAGTAGAAAATAGTATATTACGTACCGTGAACTGTAAGTGATAGTTTTTAGGTCGAGAATGTAGTTTGGGATGTCGAGACCCGTAGGGTCGAGATTTCCTAAACATTCGAGACCTACAAAATCACTTACAGTTCGAGGTTAGTAAGATATTTTTTGCAATACCTGCGTAATTTTAAGAAAAGGAAAAATAGGTATCAAAATTAACAGCTGTCAGATTGAGGTTAAAAATAAAATTTGAATGATATATATTTACTTACCGTCCACGGTGGATGGTAAGTTTCACTTACCATCCACCGTGGACGGTAAGTAAATGATGTAACCATGGAAACCAATTGTGCAATAAAAGTTCCACTTACTGTGTTTAAATTTTGTTATTAATGGGTAAATTACAGTACAAGTATTGCAAAAAGTATATTTTTTGAAGGGATGAGCGTTCCTTGATATTGGTGGTTCCTGTTTCTGCATTGTTTGATAAGAAATAGTGGCGCAAGATATTTTTTGAGACTGTTTTAGGTGTCAAAAATCACTGCTACCAACCCCCAACTCTTTAACTTTTTCCTAAAGAATGCTCGAATTTAAATAGGTTGTATTTTAATCTGCTTTTAATTTATTTAAACTTTTTACAAACGAAACACGATCTATGAGAACCTAACTCTACTTAATTTCCACTATCCGGCTAAAGAGTGACTAGTGACAAAGTTAAAGGAAGTAGGTAATTTTCTCTTCTTCAGTGAGTAGACTGTGTATCGTCTAAGAATCTCGTAAGAAGCAGAAGGTTAAATGTTTCTCTCCTATAAACTGCAGATTCGCTAATGTTTGTGATGACAGATAGCGTGATTTGACTCTGACATGAAGGCCATTTATTGTAAAGTGTGTTGACATGAGAATCCGAATCCATTGTCGCGCGGAAAAATTTATCAAAAGGGCACACATAGTTTTTTTTTATTTTATTTTATTTGGGAAATATATATATATATATATACTTAAGCTTTTATGAAAGCAAATAAACTGTTGCGGGCACAACAATACCTCCCTTCATAGATTTTCTTATCAAACAATGCAGGAACACCATTATCAAGAAACGCCAATCTCTCCAAAAAATTAATGACACATGTCAAAAATGACATTTTTCTAGTGTACTTTTGCATTTTTCTAATTGCACAGGTTAGCAGATTTAAACGAAAATATCAAAATATATTTTTGAACGTGTTGTTAATTCGTAAATGGCAACAGTAAGAAAAAAATGTTTCAAACAACAATTGTAGATTATAATATTCAAAACTGATATTTACTGAGATATTTCAAAATAATTTGATAGGGCTTCAAGTTAACTACCACTTCCGGTTATTGGATTATCAACTGTAATTACACAAGAGCTATTTATTTTGCTGGATAAATTTCTGTTTTCACGAAACCTTGTTACCTAGCAATTTGACAAGAAAACTGTTTTCATAAAGTCACGACACCGTAAGTGGAGTGATTTTATTTTTTAAACAGTTTTCGAGCCAAATTGCTGTCAGGTGACAAGGTTGAGTTGTGAAACTGATTATTTTTTGACATTTCTTTAAACCAATTAAATGCTTTATTGTATGTCACGTGTCTGCGTTTTAACCAATCCTGTCATTATTATACTGAGAATAATGCTCTTGTGAATATTCCCGACAATTTTCTCTGTAGCTTTTTTGTTTTTGTTGACAGATGTCAAATGTCAGATAGTTATCATCAACACAAGTAAAAATGAGCAAAAAAAAATAAATTTAGTGGCGTGCCTGATGATGAAATAAAAAATCTGATGTGGCCAGCACATAACCTCCCGCCCAATACTACTCTTAAACGGTACAAAATAGTATTTGATGATACAGAAACATACCTTATTTGTTTATTTTCTGTTTATATTTGAGAATTTTAATTTTCTTTCGTATATTTATTTAATTTTTTGAATTGTTGAAAATGGAAATTTAACCGTGTTTTTCACGAAAAACTGTTAAGGGCTTCAAGTAAACTGCTACTTCCGGTTGACCAATTTTATCCAAAATCTAATCAGCTCTTCATTTAAATATAAGAAGCATTAATTCACAAAATTGTATTTTTTGGTTTTATATTATTTGAGTTATGCGAGACGAAAAAATTGCCACAGACTACACACATACATACATACAGACATCAACGCGAAAATAGTAAAATCGTATTGTAGGGACCTTAAAACGTGCTTATTCATTGAAAACTCACTACCCAATTTTTTGACCAAAAACAATACCTCCCTTACCTAGAGGTAGGCGGGAGGTAAAAAATAATCTAATTAAATATAACTCGAGAGTTCGATAAATTAGAAAATAATTCTCCAGTATCTTTCTCAAACTTGTCGCCATTTGGCAATAGCCACTCAAGCCCTACGGGCCTGGCAACAAGTTTTCGAAAGATCTGTCAAATTATTTTCAATTTATTCTCACCCTCTTGTTATATTATTACTGAAAATAAAATGCTCGAGTGTAATTCGGCGAGATAATTTAACGAAATTATTTATGAAAAGGTTTATTTAAAAGTACAATTGCTGAAAATACAATTATTACAAATCTTATTTTGGATATATAATGCAAATGACATTAATGTAGTTAGTATTTTAATTTGGTTGCTAGGAGAAGGTAAATAACGTTTTATCTCTTTCAAATAGTTACCCTCCTATTTATCCGCTGTCAAAACGATAAAAATATATTTTATTTATGGCTTACTTTATAATAGAGTTAAATTATCACCAAAAACTAATCAGCTCTTCTCAAAGTGCTACAATTGATATATACAAATTATCCAAATTTTCAGTTTAGTAGTTTTTGAGAAACCACACATACAGACAGACACAGACATCGTCGTGAAACTATTAAAATCGTATTCTAGGTACCCTAAAATTGCTCATCCACTGAAAACTCACTACTGAATTTTTAGTATGACTCCTACACCTCCCGTACAGGATGTGGCGGGAGGTAAAAACGAGCCTGAGACAGATAGACGTTGTAAGGCCACCCTTCTCTGTCTAACACTTATTTGTAGAACGGTTGCTATGTAAAAACAGTACAGCATTATCCAAAAGTGATAATAGTATATTATACATTAAGGGAGAGAAGTGTATGATTTTTTCCCGCGGAGTAAATTCAAGCACGAGTCGTAGGCTATTTTTCACGGCCCCAATATTTATGATGGTTTTTATGTATTTCAAAATTACTTGAATTGTAATATAATTTATGATAGTTACTTTTGATTTGTTTAATTTTGTTCATTTTTCACATTTTTGAGCTTCACGACGGGCGAGAAAGTGCACAAATCTCTCGTAGATATTTTCTATCATGATTTTGGTATTATAGAAACCGAGTTTCTCTCCCGGACGCAAAAAAAATAATATTTAATAGTGTTATAGTTGTAAGATGACTAACAAGTTAAATATTTTTATTTAATTCCTAGAAAATAATTTTATATTCAGCATTTATTTACCAGGATCTAGATTCTTGATTAAAAATAAATGCATACTAAAATATTTCTTGTAATTTGCGGTTAACTTTCTGGTATAACAATCACGATATTATAACTAGTTTTATGTTTTATTACTTTAAAAGCCAGGCTTGAAGAAATGGCGTGCTGTATTTATTTAACATTCTGCAGGAAATGAAAATTTTTGTCACAGTAAATAAACTTCAAATCTAAATTTATTCTACGAAACCGAGACCGAATTGTGTGGCTATTATAATAATTATTTAGTGGAACACATTTTTACTCTTATAGTATAAACTATCGAAGTGAAAAATTCAGTTTCACTCACTCACCGTGAATAAACATTTTAATAGAGCAGCCATGATGCAAACATGAAACTAACCTATCTTTAAATTGCATTTCAGTAATTACATCACATAAATAGCCGTGAAATTATACGAGTTTTATAAATATTAATTTCCTTCGAACATAATACATTCAACGTGTAAACTAAAATACCTAAATTAAGCAATTATACTGTGTTAAATATTTCAGAAATAATTACAGGTTTGTGATCTTACACGACGTGGAATTTGTAATTTTTAAACGGGTTAACTTTTACAAATTTCCAAAAATTGCCCGGGGTTAGTCATTATCTATCCACAAGATCAGTTAAGTTTCAAAATTGTGTGTGGTTAGCACATAACGTCCTGCAAAATGATCCACTTCTTATTTCATTATTATGAGATTAAGGACTTTATGATGTCTGTGTGTGTATATGAATGGATGTTTGTACATATGTGCAATAACTAATAAACAAGAAATTATGAAGTAACTTCAAAATTCTAAATTATTTGTTAAATGCAATTACCAGCCGACAAGTTGCGTCCCCCAAAAATGTTAATATATTTTTCTACAAAAAACTAAATGGAATAATATTTAATGAGTCTGATGTGGCCAGCACATAACCTCCCGTATAAACAACTATTCAACTTATTTCTTTATACCTTACGTAGACGAGATTTATTATGAAGAGTGTGTGTGTGTATGTGAATGGATGTGTGTTCGAATGTGCAATAACTTATAAACAAAAATGCAACTTCATAATATTAAATATTTGTGAACAGCGGTTACCAGCCGACAAGTCGCGTCCCCAAAAATGTTAATACATTTTTCTACAAAAAACTAAATGATATAATATCTAATAAATTTGTTGTGGTTAACACATAACTTCCCGCCTAAACAACTACTAAACGATACGAACTAAAAGCAAATTGTAGCTTGTTATTTTACATTTTTTTTATTAAAACAAAATTTGCTTTAACTCAATTATTTATTGAGATATCATCAAAATACTTGATAGACCCATTAAGTAAATAAAATTTGAAAATGATATTTCCATTTACAATTTTATTTCTACGGTTACCAGCCGTCAAAGTGTTACTGCCTGAAGGAACATTTTCTATAGCACGATATATTATTTATTTATTTACTTTCAATATGTATTATTCACGATTACATTTTATAACACAGTTAATACAAACTTACAAGTCTTATATATCATGTTATACTTAGATATATAACTCCTTACATGTCCTAGAGCAGTGGTTTCAAACAATTGGCTTTGGGGAATTAACGTTTTTTTTTTTGTGTGTGAAGTGCGTTTACTGGCTGTCAACTGTTCATAAAATTATGACTGCTTTAAAAAAAAATTAAAATAAATATTTCATCACGCCTTTTACCCATTATTGGTGTGGCACTCTGCTTACGCAGATCTCGGTAGTGATATATTTTAGCGTATAACCACAGGGGTAAATTTAACTTGGCAACAGTCAGCAGTGGGATTCGAACTGAGGATCTCGTGATTCACAGCCCGAAACGTTACCACGGAGCTATTTACCCCTCTGTTTTAAAGTATAAATATTCAAAGTTTTGAAAAACTTATTACATTATTAAAATTAATTAAATAAATATATCGTCAGACCTTTTACACATTTTGGGTGTGACACTGTGCTTTCATAGATCTCGGTAATTGATATATTTTTACTCAGCTGTAAAATCAAAGCTTATTTACTCAAAAACGTAATTTCATTGCATGAGTTGATGTACCTGTTTTTCTATTTTGTTTGACGACTTCTGCATCGGTGTACAGTAAGTACGGATCGAAAGTACAGTCTGAGGTACAAGTACAAGTAGTAAAGAGTAAGACACATAAGTTATGAGTGCTTGCACGTGCCAAGGCCATACGCCTTTCAAATTTGCACGAATTGTGTATTTATAAATTCGTACACTTAAAAAACTTAGTCGCCGCACCTGACTACATAAACATAGGTTTAGAATATCAAATTTTCGGGTTTGAAATTGCAAATTTTTAGACAAAACTCTAACAGAACTAACATAGAATAAGTTTATCAATATTTGAACTGTTCATATTATTTACTAGAGAAATAAAATAGTAGTTTATATATCAAGGGAGTAAAGTTCGTGATTATTTGTCGAGAATGAAGATTGAATCATGAGGGATGCATTTGCTTGAGGCAAATAATGAAATTTTACTCACATGTTATGTACAATATTTTCTATACAATCGGAAAATATATTATTTAATAAAATAAACTATTAACAGCATGTATATATCTGAAAATTAGGGCAACTTCAGTGCCGAAGCACATATTAAGTTTTATTTAAAATTGAAAATTAGAAAAAACTGCAAAAAATTATTATATAGGTTAAGTTTATACATCTGAAGTTCAATGTTTTACCACGAGTATGGAATTTAGTTGCCGAGGCCCGTAGGGCCGAGGAAAATAAACTATGTGAGTGATAAAAAGGAACTTCAGTGCCGAGGTACATATTAAGTTTTATTTGAAATCTAAAATTCGAAATAACTGTAAAAAAATTACAATATAGGTTAAGTTTATACATCTGTCAGTTGTCAATTGAAACTGACAGTCAGTATTGCCAACCGCCAGAAATGAAGTTATCGTAAATAACACTCAAAATTATGTTTTGTCCTCAATTTCGCCATCGGAATTTATGAGTTATTTCTTCTTACAAATTTTGTTTCATGTTACGTCCAAATTTACTATAATACGTCAATATATCTGCCAAAATTATCCTAAATGTACAATAATTATTTAACGGTCGCCAACACTGGGATGCACAAAATCGTCGTATAATGGGTTACTTTAGTGATGAAAATAAAATGCCTCCCATATTGTAATCAGTACATTGTTGAAATCAATATGAGTGTATTGTTGTAATCAACATGAATATATTGCTGTATTCAATATAAGTACATTGTTGTAATCGATATGAGTATATTGTTGTAGTCCGTTCATTTTTGTAATCAAATCATTTTTGTCATCAATATACTGTTGTAATCAGTACATTATTGTAATCAATTATTATTATTACAATTATTGTAATGAACGCAAAAATAGTTATAAAACGTTTTGATGAACTGGTGAGTCAAAGATTAACGAATGATTTTAATATGAATAAGAAAATGTTTTGGCAAAGTGTAAAGAGATTGAGAGGTGGGAGTATAAAACTTTAGAGCCGATTTCAAATAAATGTATATTTATTTAATGCTAGAACAATATTGAATATAATAGCAATGAGCAAGACACGCACCCAGAAGCACGGGTTAATCGCGCTTTGCTATAACTTGAACATGATTTATAGCCATAAAAACTCTTATCAGAAATTCCACTACCAACTGCGTAACAAAAACTCTAGCACCTGTGCGATTCATTCAAGCAATCCCACTCAAACGTTGTGAAAGGCATGGGTATGGGTATTGCGTTAGTCGCCTGCCCTGCACTTGGAGTCTCTGCTATCGCATGTGCGCAAAGGAATTTGATTTATGCAAAGCCCACGGCCTACGACAACATAAAAGCGAGCCGCTAGCAGAGTGCACGCCCCAAGAAAGGTTTCTTTGAGGAGATTTTACAGGGGAGGACTGAACAAGACGAAAAATTATGAAGCAGTAAGAATAACTAAAAATTTAATGAATGTATCGTCTTTAAGTTTAATATTTAGATTTTTGAATATTTATGTTATAAGATGATTAGATTTTGGTTGAAATCCATCAACCAGAAGTGGTAGTTTATTTGAAGACCCATTAGGTAGTTTTGGGTATCCACAATTGTCAAATAATATATCCGTAATTCAATCGTTATTTATCAATTATTGATCTTTGTTACTGTTGCTAATGAAATAATAATGAGAGTTCGATGAATTAATATTATTTATTTGTTATGTCAAATTCAAATCTTACCTGTGAAAAGAATAAATTCAAAATGACTATTAAGTAATTTTTCCACATAAAAAGCCAAAGACACTAGTTTTCTAATTTTTCATGCTTTTATTTTCTTTATAAGCTTAAATTTAAGCTGAATAATTGATTTGATGATTTTCTGCTAAATGTCAAATCACTTCAAATTTTGTTACAACAGTACATAGTTTAGCGATGGTTGCTACAATTTGTCTTTGATAAACAATTTTTTGTATTTGTCAGAGCAAAAATTCTACAAACATTTGACGAAATGTTGCGGATAAAGTAGTATTCTAGTCGCATGTAATGGCTATTACTCATTCGAATGATTTAAAGCACTCGCGTTCGCTTGTGATGCAAACTTCTTTCTCATGAGTAATAGCAGACATTACATGCTCATTGAATAATATACTATTATCCAACATTTCTCAATTAATGTGTCTATAACTATGGCGATGTTATACAAGGAAAGTAATATTACCCACTAGTGGGTATAATTTTGAGAAAAGTCACTAGTGATTAATTTTCTATTTATAACAATAATAGTAAACAACACCTTGGTAACTATTTCGATTGACTTTTTAATTTAGAAAATTTAAAAATAATATTTCAGTAGTAAATTTTGCATTTATTAAGAGATGTTGGATTAAATGTTATACTTCACATGTGGGCAAAGTGAAATTATACACTCGATAAAATTATCACACGAGTGTGCTAAAATTCTAGTTCTACTTAAGTCAAATCATCAAAATCATTCATATTTTAATAAAGAATTTCAATTCTCAATGATTTAAAATATAACCTTTTAAATCACAAACGTCGAAATTTATAATTTTCATTTAATAGATAAAAGTTGGTTATCTTATAAATTAAATTAAATGAAAATGAGAACTAAATTAAATGATTGCATGATTGCTTACATTTGATAATACATATTTATTTTTTAAATTAAATGAAAATGAATATGGCTGCATGAATTCGGCTTAATTGAACTATAGACTAAATAGTTTGTGACAGTGGTTAGGTCTCATATTGTCACAAAAAATCGGTTAAGAATCGAGCTCATTTCAGCATCAATAATCGTGCGAGAATACTTAATTCTAACACCGAAACCGAAACAAGTAAATCGTCTTTTCAAATCGAAGCTCGAAGCAGTAAAACAAAACAGTACGCGATACACAACTAACATTCTATCGCCGGTTCTACAGTAGAAATCCCAGCAACCTCTGGTCCGTTGCACGTAGCATGTGATGGTGTTAGTTGCATGGTCGACATTACCAAGTAATTGCTTTGGCATTGCACTAGGCTAGCACAGCGCTTCGCAGTTCGTGATGTAAAAGCGCATAAACAATTCATGGCCATGTGAAAACGCCACGCTGAACGCCAGAAACAGAAGTTAGATGGTAGGTTCGTTATGTACAAGGCAGAGAAATGGGTAATTTTAAGCATAAATGTTAATTAAATCAGTAATTATTTCTCATTTTGATTGTTTTGTAACTGAAATAATTGATTTTCAATAAGAAATATATGACTTTTATTTGAAATCGACACTAAAGTGCTCGAAAATCGACATTAAAAGCTCAGAATTCGCAGTGAGATTATTCCCGGGAATAATTTTTAGAGCGTTATTCTTAGTATAATAATGACAGGATTGGTTAAAACGTAGACACGTGACATTCAATAAAGCATTTCATTGGTTTTTAGAAACGTCAAAAAATAATCAGTTTAGTAATTTTTAAGAAACCATAACTCCAGAGATCCACACAGAGTGACAGGCAAACAGACATACACACAGACATCATCGCGAAGCTATTAAAATCGTATTCTAGGGACACTAAAACGTACTTATCCACTCAAAACTGACTACCAAATTTTTTGTATGATTCCTATACCTCCCTTATAGGATTTGGTGGGAGGTAAAAATTACATATCCTATTGGAATAGTTTGAGTACTGCTGTTGGATTATCAATTCATCTATTTATATTGCAAATCATTATTTTTTAATAACTTCACAATGACAGATTTATAAACTCGTTGTTAATTAAATTTATATATAAAAACTGACTACTAAATTTTTTGTATGATTCCTATGCCTCCCTTACAGGTAAGTGGCAATATGGTAAAAAGGTAAATGAAGACCAAAACAGGCAAAATGATATAAAGCAAAACCCTGTTAGTCGTTTCGTCTTATTTGCTTGACTCTTGGCAATTTCATGGCCTCCCTTACAACAATCATCCATGCATTCCCATCATGTATCTATGCAGTACTTATTTGCGCCCAGCATAAGTTAACCACATGGTACATAGCAACATACGTTCATTCGCACGCACATTCTCTTCGCACGCGATGCCAGAGAAGCATCGAAGCAGACAAGGTCAGGGTACAAGATACACTGATCAGAGCTGTACAAGTGTTTGCAAAAACAACAAGAGTGCCTATATATTTTATCCGGACTTGGGAAGATGCCGTCTGCTGAAGCGTTGGCAATTGTGGTGTGGTTCACCTTGATTTGAACCAGTGGCGCCGCTGGCTTAGAATAAGTTGAAGTTGTGCTCAGTTGAATGGGTAATTGCTTTGGATTCAAACACAAAATTTATTGTGGGTACCACAATACCTCCCGCCATAGAGTTCTTATCAAACAATGCAGGAACATGGACCACCACTATCAAGAAACGCTTATCCCTTCAAAACATTGCGACAAATCTTGTCAAAAAATGACATTTTTTCACGACATGGTACGAAACCCCACCGTTCTTCTCCCGAAATAGTGAGGAAAATGTGTTGTTCCTCTCTAGAGAGGAAAATATAGAAGTGTTACTAATATGAATGTTATTTACAAAAAATTATTATAAAAATTATGAATAGATTCATAATTTTATTGAAAATCCTTATTTTAGTGATATACATACTTTAAATTATCTTACAATTATATCTTGTATTTTTCTTTTTCTTATTAAATCACAATTTGACAACTTATTAAAGATATTTAAGATTGGTTCATTGGCAACACTGCTACACCGCCTTGTGTCTGATAACCTAACTTTTAATGTGTCAGTCTGTCAGTTGTGTTCTCAAAGTGTATTTTAGGTCCGAGCAAATCGTTTTTAGAAACATGTCGTGAAAAAAATGTTGTGTCTAACACGAGAGGAAAGCTCTTCTTCCACTCTCGTTCGAAATGCCTCACTCGCTGCGCTCATGAGGCAAACTTCGAATTCGAGGGGGAAAAAGAAGCGCTTTCCTCTCTAGTTTGACAAATAACTATTTTCAACCGTTATTTTTTTCAAAAGCATAAATTAGCAGATTTAAACGACAATATCAAAATATAATTTTTCTTTAACGTGTTGTAATTCGTAAATGGTGACAGTAAGAGAAAAATATTTCAAACAATAATTGTAGATAATAATATTTGACACATTATTCTAATAACAAAATTTTATTTAAACCATAATTTACTGAGATATTTTAAAATAATTTGATAGGGCTTCAAGTAAACTACCACTTCCTCTTATTAGATTATCACCAAAAACTAATCAGCTCTTCTGAAAGTACTGCAATTAATAAATACAAAATATTCTATTCAGTTTAGTAGTTTTTGAGAAATTGTAACTCCAGAAATCCACACACATACAGACAAACACAGACACACACACACACACACAGACATCGTAACGAACCTATTAAAACCGTATTCTAGGTACCCTAAAACAATTGATATATACAAAATATCAAAATTTTCAGGTTAGTAGTTTTTGAGAAACTGTAACTTCAAAGATCTATACACTGACAGACAGACAGACAGACAGATAGACAGATAGACAGATAGATAGATAGATAGATAGACAGACAGACAGACACACACATACGCACACGGACATCATCGCGAAACTATTAAAATCGTATTCTACTCACTACCCAATTTTTAGCATGATTCCTATACCTACGTGGTGGGAGTTAAAAATAATTTAACAAATGTTGTTTACCTGTATTAATAAATTGCGCTAGCTACTTAAGTATATTAAAAGCTTTTAAATAATGTTATTTTGTATTAAAACGGATAAATATTAATGGTATTATAAAGTTTTGGAGTTGAAAAAACATATACGAGACGGAGAAAAATGAGCCATCATATCTTACAGACACACAAATCTGTTAACTTGAGATTGGAGTGATGCCCAAATTTAATTATGTAAAGGCGTACATTAATCATCAAATTCAATGAAGAATAGACTGGTTTAGGACATTAAGAAAACATTCATAAATACACTAGACCTACAGCCAAAATTTTACTGAAAATAAATTTCATTCAAAAACGACACTATAAAAATAACCAATAGTTAAAAACCTAGACTACAAAATACAGGACCTCTATGAATTATGGTATTGTGTAATCTGATAATTTGTATTGTATTGTAGATGTATTGTAAATATATTGTTATAGGAAATGCATTGAAAGGAATGGATGGTATACGTATTGGTGGACGTATTCAGTTTATGCTGATGATAATGTTGTGTTGGGTAATACTGAAGAGCAGTTGACAAGAATTGTGAGCATAAATGAAGTAGGGAAAGGTTTAAATCTGTTACTGAATATTGATAAATGTAAAGTGTTGGTGTTTAAGAAGAATGATTTGGTGACTGAATATATGTAATGTTTATATATTTGGGTAGAATTGACCGGAAGATTGAAAGGCGGGTGTCTGCAGGGTGAAAGGTATTGGGTGCTCTGGGTACATTTGCTCGAAACATGAATGTATCTAGAGATGCTCGATTGAGTGTTTATAATGGTGATAGTCTCTACTGTTTGGTGAATGTGAGATTGAGAAGAATGTTGTTAAGAAAGTGGGAGTGAGTCAGTTGAGGTGGTTTGGACATTTCGAAATGTTGGTGAAACTATTATTTGCGGGTGAGATTGAGGGTGAACGATTGTGTGGGCGTCCGAGGAATAAGTTTTAGGTATGATTGATGGTTTGTTGCGTTAACGAATGAATGAGAAATAACAAGAAAGTTAGAATAAATTGAAAATAGCATGACAGGTTTTACGAAAAATTGTTGCCAAAAAATTATTATTATGTTTTCAGCAATCGTGAATTATTTTAATCCTGTTTTTTTTTTTTTTGGAAAATTACTTTTGGACAATCGTCAGTTGTACTATAATAGGTACTAGAATTGTATGTCTTATGATTGTTAAATAATATTATTACAAATTTATTAACTTACTTGTTAATCCTTCTCGATAAATTAATGAATTTCCTGAACGTTTGAAATATCACAAGCAATAAATAATTCTTCTTGACAATTTCTATTAAACTTACTAGATTCTAACATTAGAAAATGAAAATTTCGTTAAGATTAGAATACCAGGATAGGACAAAATGACCGTTTATACAATTTGAAATGTTCTTAGTCACAGACATTCTGGGCATTCTAATGTTAAGTTAACAAAGATTCTTCTTCGTTTTTGAAATTCAGTTTTAGATCTCTGGTTTTAGATACAGAATGTAGAACTAAGCAATGCCTAAATTTAACGTGAGCAACAAACTTAAGATATAAGGATTCCTTAGTAATAAGTAATGCTTTGTAAAGTTTAATTTTAAGGAAGGGCGGTTCATCTGGGCATAAATGTTTCATAGACAATAAATAAAATAAATGAAGTGCGATTACCGACCATCAATTCACCCTCTCCCCCTTCAAGACATAAGCCTTCTTAATTAAATTTGAAATATTTTCGCCTGGCCCTCCCAAAGCCATTGCCTCGACAACAAAACAAAACAACAACAATCGCCAATCCTCATTCCAGAAGAGATGCAGTATACCAACATCGTTGTTGATCATTGCATCTCTGTCTCGCTTAATGCATTGTCTGCAGTGGGAGTGAGTCACACGATATATCCTTGACTCCTGCCTGGTTGACATTGGCCGCTGCGTTATGTTGCAATCCTGCAGTGCAGTGCTGCCAGACGGTGCAGTTTTTATTGCGATGTTGATGATGGAGATTGAAAGGAAGGAAGTAGGTTTGTATGAAGATGGTAAGCGGACTAACTACTTGTGGACATATGCTAGTTAGCAATGAAAATTTTTAATATCCAGAAAAGAATAATTAGGTGTATTGCCGGTGTTTCTACCAGAACACACTGTAAACAAATATTTGCTGCGCTGGAAATACTTTGTCATCTTTGTATATCTACGAATTTGCTATTTTTGTAAAAATTAACATGAATTTGTTTAGGCTCAACAAGGATTTGTACTCTAACATGTAAACAAGAAACCAGGATAATTTAAATGTATCAATTCACAGATCTACTTCTTTTGAAAATGGACCGTACTATAGTGCAATCAAATATTATAATGCTCTGCCAGCAAATATCAAGTAATATAAGCAGCTTTAAACATTCTCTGAAATTATTTTTAATAGATAAATGTTACTACCATTTAAGTGAATTTATATTGTAATCTTCATTGTTTTTTTGGACTGCGTCTTGTATATTTTCTTTGTACTTTATAGACGACAATAAATTATTATTATTAATGAGTGGATGTTTGTGAATTTATGTGAACACAAACGACTATACTCTTCAATGGTATTCGAACCTGCGACCCCTGCCGTGTCAGGCTAGTGACATATCCACTATGCCACTGACATTGGCTAATTTATTTTATCCAACACCTCTCAATAAATGCTGTATAACTATGGGGATTTCAAACAAGGAAAGTAACAGATTACCCACTAGTGGGTATAATTTTGAGAAAAGTCACTAGTGAGTAATTTTCTATTTATAACAATAATAATAACACATAACACCTTGGTAACTACTTCGATAGACATTTTAATTTAGATAATTTAAAGCATATGTCACTGTCAAATAATATTTCTTTAATAAATTTTGCATTTATTAAGAGGTGTTGGATAAAACGTTATACTTCACACGTAGGCAAAGTGATAAAATTATCACACTCAGCCTTCTGCTTTGAGTGCTAAAATTTCTCTCGTGGGTAATTCCTTACTTTGCCCACTTGTGAAGTAAATAACTATTATTGATTAGATTATTTACAACGATTTATCTATTTATTTTCCATTTCTTCCTATTTTCTTTCTATCTTATCTATTAATATGCAAGTTAGTTAGTAAGTTGCTATTGCAAGTTTATATTTTGTTGTCGATTCAAATACTATACTATACTTATTCTATTTATTTTCGATATCATTCTATGTATCTGTTTTTCTGTCTACCTGTGTTATATATTATATAAATAGTTATTTATGATATAAGTGTTAAAAGTGACATTTTATGAGCAAGTGGGATAATTTGTGAAACGAGGCGAAGCCGAGTGAAACAACCTCACGAACAAAATAATTAATTTACTAAAAAATGTAAAATAATATTTTGATAGGTAAGGTTATATTTGTTGATTTATTGTTACAAATCGTTAGCAACGTGTTAAAAGTAACAATAACACGTTGCTATGTTACTTTTAACACTAGTGTTGAAAGCAACTGTTAAAAGGATCACTTTTAACAATGGTCCTAGATAAAAATAATTGTAAAATGTATAGGTACAATAAATTGTACTTTTCGTGTATTATTATTATTATTATTATGGGATCTACAATTGCAGATGATATACCAAGCTTTTGGGTCACCCTGTAACACAGGAGCAAGTGAAATTTAGTAATGGTCTTAGACGAACAGACAATATAAATGTAAATTTAGATTTCTTGAAATATCGCAAAAACAAAATTTCTGTAAAATGTCCAGGAATACTATTAAGTTAGATATGGTTGTATTTAAACGTTTTTCGAATTTGTACTCATCAGAAATATGTTTATAATAAATCAAACAAGAAGTTTTTCCTCGCCAGCAATAATTTATTTTATTTAACTGTTCTAAACATATTTTTTCCATTGTAATTACTTTTAAAATTAAAAAAGGCATAAAATTTCTTCTTACGTTTTACGCATTTTAAATAAACATAACACGTATAAAATAAATAAAAATACAGCAAAACCATTAAAATAAATTGGAAAATAAATTACTTCTCAATAAAAAATAAATCAGCTTCATTATTGCGTTTCGATTCTCGTTTGAAATTTAATTAAAATATCCACGAACTGACAAAATTAAAACTAATTATCACAAACAGATCAATCTAGAATTTATCTCAATGGTTTATTATATTAATTGACACTAGAAAAACAGCCAGTAACTAATTTAAATTGGAAGGGACATAAATTATTCTGCTAAATAGAAATTACAAGATGTCTGATGTCTGGGACTTGGTTTATATTGATAAACTTGTATAGCAAGGTACGAGTTCTTGATAAACTAGTTATACATGTTGCTATACTCCAATTCAACTTAGAAAACTGCCTTTAATAGACAACAGATGATGTATTTGCAGCTGATAGGTCGAGAGAAAAACATTTGTGTCGCTGGACATTATTTTAAAAATATATTGAACACGTTTTTTTTTCGATTTTTAATCCGATACTTTTTGAAATATTTCATTGTCCATAAAATAGTATATTTATATTGTGTATCTAGTCCGAAAAGTGATATATTCCCGGACGATGGTGCAACACCAGGAGTCCGAGAAGTTCACTTTTCCTACGTGGTACACATACTATTTTTCTTTTCGATCGGTTTTATATTCAATAATTACTTATTTTATATTTCATTTATAAACGTCAGACAATCAACGAGACATAAATATATTGCGTTGTTTTGATAAAAATATCTGAGGATAGCGTATCCATGGTTTGTTTATTTATTTTCACAAGCGTCAAATTTATTTGAGAAACTAAATCGTTTGGGAATACTTTGCCAGTGTCCGGAAAAGATATTCCCGTACTGTTATTTATCGTAACCTAGTAACGACACTAAAATACCGGATTAATGCACTTTGCGGTTCGAAAACACATAGAAAAGGAGTCAGTTTTCGTCTGATCGAAAAAAAAATCTGTTGTGGGCACCACAATACCTACAGCCATAGATTTCTTATGGAACAATACAGAAACACGGATCACTATCAAGAAACGCTCATCCCTTAAAAAAAAAAGAGTTTTCAATTATGACACATGTCAAAATATGACATCTTTTCAATTTTTCAACATTTGTTTTGTTTTTATCAAAAAGCATAGGTTTCCAGATTAAAATGAAAATGTTAAAATATAATTTTTCTTTAACGCGAATAACAAATTTTATTATTTCTTCAAACATAGAAAATATAATTATTAATCATAAAAAAATATCCAAAACTTCAAAAAATATTCTGTCTTTCCAGCATTTCTAATATGCTATTTTGTTATTTTTGTTTATTTGTTTCAGTTTTAACTGTCAAATTATTGAATTACATCCTAACTATATTTCATGATATCATACTTTGTCCACCTCCGGAGTAGAAGTAGAATTTTTACTCCGGCGGCGACAATATTAAAATTCTGCTTGTTGAATATGAATATATAACAACGTTGTAAAAGTACGTTTGAAGAAAAATTTGTTAACACTCTCCGTGGTTAGGAATTCACTATATGCTATAGTTTTCTGAAACGTAGTAAACAAATAAATGTTTATCATCAGTATTGTTTAAATTTCTGCATAAAATGTAATCGGCGTCTAGTTAATGTCTGCTAGCTGCAGCTATAAATATCGCATTTTTCCCAATAACACAAACAAGAATGAAGTAAATAACACGTATAGTTTCCAGGTATTCTTCTATAGTCTACACCAACAACGTTATCTTCAACAAGTTTTTGCCAATTCAAATTAATAGCTTTCTTCAATACAAATTACAACAACATTGAATGTTATCAGTATAAACAACTAATTTAAATAGTAGTCACTAATGAAGAAATAAAATAGGAATACACCTTTTCGAGAAAAGAAGAATTTTATAAACGTTGGAACTAATCTTCCTTGTCCTTTTGTCTTTCATTACCTATGGGTCGTTTTATTTCATAGTACATTTGCGACAACAAAAATTTAGCTAAATAAAATACTACAGGTTACAAAAGGCAACTGATTTACATTATTCTTTCATCTTCGTTCTTATTTATTTTATTTACTTATCAAAATAATTGACACCATCTATTTTGGTAGAATATGTAGATAGTTAGTTACTTAAGAGCCCAGAATCATATCACTTAATTTTTTAATAGGTTCAATTAAAAAAAAAATTTGAATATGGCACTGGTTACTTGCCGGTTACGTGTTTGATTGGTTTCAAACTATGACGTCATACTGACCGAACGGTTACTGAAAACGCGCGGTAGGTTTTGACATGAATCAAATTTGACAGAAAACATAAAAAATATGCCAGCGTACTAGTTAGAAATCATAACAAATGAAATTCTACCAATCATAATATTAACCGTTGGACGAACCGAGCTCTCGAGCATGTGGCTGATTTGACATACCAAAACTGTCACCGTTTACGTATGACACCAGTCGAAATCAATTGGTTACTCTATTTACTAACCACTCTTGTGACCAACTACTAACCGGAGCCAATCGAAATCGCCTTTGGTAGACGTTAAGTGGCCAATGTCGGACACTTAATTTAAAGATTCCTTAAGTCAATTTAAGTACTGAAATTTGGCTGGTGCAACGAAATTTTTATATTTAAGGATTACTTAGAATTTTAAGGAAAGTGGAACAACAGGGCATTAACCTATAAAAGTTTTCAATGAAAACTAAATCGGATTGGCACTATTCAGATCAAATTTTCTATTCATTTAAGAGGAATCTGTTTGTTCCAAAAAAACATTTTATTAGTGCAATTACAAAAATAATCTCAGGCGCCCCTCTGCCCCAGTTCTGCCTACGCCACTGACACTATCCACAATCCCTCACCTCCAAAACAAACTCATAATCTTACGGCATCCAAAGTCTAAAGTACTAAAGTTTGCGGTATAAAAATAAATATTTCGCCATCGGTCAGGAATGCCGACGGCGCGGTCATGTTGTTGACAGGACACAAAAACAAAACAGGAGGGCAAGGAACGTCCTTTACTCGCGAGAATTGCGACACTCTGATATCGAAAACCCACCGAATTGTGTTGGAGGTCAGAGTTCGAACCGAGGTCGCGGCAAACGGAAGCGCAAGGATGCATTCGCATGGTAATGAAGCCACCGGATGTGCCTTTTACTTTTTAGAATACTGAATTTTTATTTGTTCACTGTTTTTATTATAGAAGTTGGTTTTAAAGTGACTTACCACTGTAGATATTTTGGACAGCTATGATTGAATGAATAGACTCACCTGAAACAAAATAATAATTATTGTAGCTATACATTTTTAATTTCTTATACATAGTTATCTTCTAATCATCAATGACAAGGTCTGTGTGGATGGATTTATGTCCGCAAGTTAATTTTGGACACAGAAAAGAAGCAAAAAATGGACAGACCGTTTTACTGCAAATGTTCTGTAAAAATTAATTATACTCAATTTCATCTTACAAAATTTAATAGTTATTTCCGCAATTAGTGGGATATAGATAAGATTATCGTACGCATGTGAAAGTTCCACAACGAGGCAATAAAGTAAATTTGAGTATAACATAAGTGCGATATTTATGTAGTATCTCTTTATTTACCATTGTTTGTAAATTTTGTAAAATAGTGAAATCGATATGTTATCATTGATATATAATTTTAATTAATTTCAAATAACGTATTAACAGGCCAGAAAAGATGCACTAGTGCGGTAATGTAATTATCAGTCTGAAAGAAGTGGGATATGTAGGATATATCACACGATCATAGATAATTAGTATATTATTATATGAAAGATCATGATAGTCATTATTCACGAAGAAAAGAAGAAATCTCGCGAGTGAATAATGACTATAATCCCGAATTTAATATATTTTTCTACTCCTGTAAATTCGGAAACCACTTTTGAAAATGATAAATTCGTTGAAAACACAAGTTGAAAAACGTCAACATACAAATACAAAATGACAACTGACTACATGTCAACTGTCAGACGGCTATCCACATCACGTCTTTAAAATTCACTGTCGTGAATTATGGGTATTATAATTCAACGAAAAACATGAAATAATGGGAATATTTTTACACAGGAGTAGACAAAGAATATTTAAAACATGTGTGTGTTAGAGCCTAAATTGATGTATGGTTCTGAATGTTGGGTGTGGATGAAGAAACATGAACGACGTAAAACTACTGTGGAAATGAGGTATTTGAGAATAGAATGATATTGTCTGGAATACGTTGTTGTATGGTGAGTGTAAAATTGAGAAGAATGTTGTTAATAAAGTGGGAGTGAGTCAGTTACGATAGTCTGGACATCTCGAAAGATTGAACAGTTGAAAGGGTGAACGATTGTGTGGGCGTCCGAGGAATAAATTGTTAGAAATGATCGATGGTTATGTATGAATGTGGACGAAGCGAAAGTGGTGAAATGTTTGTAGGAGATTGATTGTTGGTTGACTGTGTTTTTGGGTGGGATATAGCGTGTTAGATTTCAGAGAAGAACTGTATATAATACTCGTATAATTTAATAATCATAATTACTATCAAAACAAACAAATCACTGAAACTTCTATACCTATATGAAACATGTGTCAAGTGTAATCAAATTTAGATTTATAAATATAAGTAAATCGTATAATACCCTAGCCATATTTGTTTTTACTAAAGCAAACATTCCAATCCAACAAATACCTATTCGTTGGTAGTATTTCCTCTGCGGAACTAAGCACCGCAGTGAAACAATGGCTCTGCTCGCTGGTCGACCGCGCGGAGTTCACGATGAAGGCCAAACTCACACACTACGCACTCGCGAGGTAATTAGTGTGGGCATATTAATCATCCTGGCACAGAATTACACACAGCAACGCTGCTGATATGCACTAAGATAGCCAAACACGGAGAGCAGCCTTACATGCAAAAGAGGAGGTGTTATGTAATGCACGATTTTTGAAGGGCAAGCGTGCGAAACTATTTAGAAACACCAGAATATTTCGTACAGTAAACCAAAATACATTAGATGGATACTTGGGTTAGATAAATAAACACCGATATAACTATTGGAGGAAGAAACTAAACAGTACAAAATGAAGACAGAAGCAAAGGCCTTACATGCAAAAGAGGAGGTGTTAGGTAACGCACGATTTTTGAAGGGCAAACGTGTGAAACTATTTAGAAACACCAGAATATTTCGTACAGTAAATCAAAATATATTAAATGGATACTTGAGTTAGATAAACAAATAGAGGAAGAAACTAAACGGTACAAAATGAAGACAGAAGTAAGGTAGAGAGCAATTAAGTATGAAGAGAAACTAATAAGGACATCATGGAAAAACCTGGCATATGATTGTTGGGTAGAAATATCAAGAAAACAAGAAAGAATGCAGGAAAAGAACCAATGGGAAGTAAAAAGGACCAAATTTTATTAAAGTAACGGGCACTCTACGAGCGATATCGAAAGACATTCTACGTCAATGTGGACGAAATTATACGGAGAGACCAAGCTATACAAACTCAGTTAATAAGAGAAAAGCTACTAAATCAACTATTCCAATTGACTACAAACAGACCACTATGTATAACAAAAGACAACAAAAATTTGAAAATAAAAGCAAGATTTAGGATAGGCAATAAAGAAAATAGAAATAATTACTGGACCAGAGATGATGACAGACCATGCAGAATATATGGGAGAGACTTTGAGACAACAAATCACTTAAGAAGCGACTGTACAGACCTAAGAAATGACAAATCAACACAACAGATACTACGTGAAGAATATCCAGACACCGATTGGATGAAGAGAGTTTACCGAAACAGACCAAATATTTGTACTTAGTATTAGATTTTACTATAAACAAATATAATATCACTAAGATAATGTAGGAATTTGAACACTGCAAGATAATAAATAAATTATTTACTACTACTACAGTAAACATTCCCAGTTATATTCAAGTTAATAAAAAATGAAGAGCAACTTAAAATACTTGAAATACTAAAATGTAGGACAAGTGAATGAATTATTTGTATATTTGTGTAGTAGGTTAGTATGGACGTATTGACTGGAAGTCTGCAGGGCACCAAGCTATTGGGTACTCTGGGTAAATTTGCTTGATACGTACATGTATCTAGAGATGCTCGATTGAGTGTTTATAATAGTGAATTAGTACCTACATTGATGTATGGTTCTGAATGTTGGGTGTGGATGAAGAAACATGAACGACGTATAACTGCTGGGGAAATGAGGTATTTGAGAGGAGAATGATCGTATCCGGAATACGTTAGTGTATGATGAGTGCGAGATTGAGAAGAATGTTAAGAAAGTGGGAGCGAGTCAGTATCAGGTATATAACAGCAAATAAATTAGTTATTCAAAAAGATGTAAAATAATATTGGAAACACAATTTTTGTTTAAAACTTTTTTTATATTTTGTTAGAAATTAAAGTTCTCGGGGAAGTAATACGATGTTAAAATGGATTCTGCCAGCAGTGGGATTCGAACTGAGGAGTTATTTACTCCAGTCTAACAATAATTTAATTTGTCTTAGTATTGTAGTAGTCTTCCTCATGTAATATAAGTAATCTACATACAATTCACAAAATTCAAGTACACATGACGCAACAATAGTTTTTCACACGCACATAATACTTAACAAACAACAGAGCATCGTACACACAACAAAAAGAACAATTGAAGACTTTCCCTAGTACATAGTTTCTCACAATTGCGATAGAGATCTTCCCTACCGACATGACACCTCCTAGGGCAGTCATGCAAGCATTATTCTTCACATTTTTACTTTCTTATACGTACAAATTTCTTGCATTTGAATAAGCCACTCAGAATTATCAAAGAACTTTTTCGAATGCTTTTTTCACGTGACTGAAAGGACTGAAATTTTGACAGTACATTCCTATAATGACATGGATAACCGCTAAGAAAAGATATTTTGAAATTTCATACCTAAGGGGGTAAATTGGGACACACCAATACGTTTGTGAATATTTCAAAAAATTTATTTATGATCAGGTTTAGGTCACATTCAGAATTAGTTACGTGAAAAAAATGGAAGCGAGAAACGAAGTGACGAGTTTTCTTCGACAATGTACTGACATGGAAGCGAGAAAGGAAGTGATAACAGAAAACAATAAATTATTTTTTTTTCAAAAATAGAATAAGCTCAGAGAAAAAGTTTCAAATAAAAGATGTTAGCAATAATATTTGGAATATAAAATGTTATTTGCACTTTTCTTGTACATGCTTCTAATTTTGAGAAAAACTACATTATATATTCAAGAATATATTTCTATAATCTTAATTAAAATACAGATTCACACACCGATAGAAAAATTTGAAACTCACGGAATATCCTCACTTAAAATTGTAATTTTTTTTATTACATTTCTTTATAATATAAGCGCTAAGAAACCCATTGTAGCAGAGCGCATCGTCAGATCTCTAATATTATTCGAGATACGTCGATTTTTGGTATTTTTCGAAGTGCAACTTTAAGGGTCTGTAATTCAAAAACTGCACGAGATATCTAAAAATTCTCTTCAGTTTAGCGTTTCTGGTGCCTTATATAACAAATTAGCAAATTTTTAAATTTTTGAATTTTTTATGTATTTTTGTTCAAAATTTCGATCGGCGATAACTCGACAAATATTAAAGATACACATTTGCAGTGTTCACCAATCGATTCAGCTCGTCGAAATACATAAGTATGCAAAGTTTCATAAAAATTGCTTTACAGGATGGCAAGTTAGAGCAAAAAGCCTGAAAATGGCGTTTTTTGTCCCAAAAGTCAATAGGTACCCCTTGACGTTTGGGCTGAATTTTGCCATTTTCAGCCTTTTTGCTCTAACATTTCAACCGGTTGTCCGAATTTTCTGAAATTTTCAGGGTTTATGTATTTCGTCGAGCTGAATCGATTGGTGAACACTGCAAGTCTGTATCTTTCATATTTGTCGAGATATCTCCAATCGAAATTTTGAAAAAAAAATCAAAAATTTTCAAAATTTTCAAAATTTACTAATTTATTATAATGGCACGAAAAACACAAAACTGGAGAAATCTTTCGATATCTTGTATAGTTTTCGAGTTACAGCCCCTTAAAGTTGCTCTTCAGAAAATTTAAAAAATCATCATATCTCGAAAAATATTAGAGATATGACGATGCGCTCTGCTACAATGGGTTTCCTGGCGCGAATATTATAAAGAAATGTAATAAAAAAAATTTACAATTTTCAGTCATAATTAGGGAAATTTCCGTATTATGGAAAATATTACAAATCGCCATATTTCGATAAATATGAGACATATTACAGTGCGTACTACAGCAATGAGTTTATTCATGTTTAAATTATACATAAGTAATAAATTTCAAGTTAAGTTTGGAGGAGTATTTAATTTATTTTCCGGATTTTTATACTTCTTGAGATGGCAATGCTATCACACAAGAAATGAACATCCTGTATTAAATATTACTTATAATAAAAGTAAAATCAGTTTTTTTTTTTAATAAATAAATAAAGTATTGTGCACGCTACTGCTCTCCATCCAGGCATAGGCGAAAGGTGTTGTCTGGAATTTCAATGATTATATTTTGGCAACCGAATAAATTATTAACAGCCGTTCTGTCATATATAATACGTAATATAAATAACGAGCGATTGAATATGAATTCTTGACAGATACAATTTTAATAAATTATAATTTTTTAGGTTGCAATAATGATCAGTTTCCGCTTTGGCCAATAATAATTGAACACGTGGAAACAAAAATGTTACAAAAAAAACTAGTTAAACGTTATTAAACTAAACACAAAGTATTCTATTACCAACCCACACAACTCAAGTTGAACATCTGGGTAATTTAAATAAGTGAATCAATATTAAATGTTAATTACATATACATTTACATTTCATTATCACGTATTAATTAATTTTATTAGATTCTTGTTATGCTCTGATTCTCGATATTTAATATAACGTGTTAATTAATATTCTCAACCATAAAAGTAAAATGATATAATAGGAACAATGAGACTGCGGGAATTGTAGTAACTAATAAAAGTAAAGGAAACTGAAAAAGGCAGGAAACAATTGAAATGATCTCAGTGTTGTTGTTTCCCGCGTTTGTTAATTGTTTGCGACCTCGAAGGTGAAGGGTATGTTACACTACAACAGCAGTACTCAAAAGTTTACGACAAATATTTTAAATAACAAGAAATTAGCGGCATTTTAGAAGATAGTCCAGAAAATAAATAACAATATGGTATAACTAAATAAAAACGAATGATATCAACATAAAACTTGATTTACAAAGTTACAGGACTACACTCTATTTTTCAATGTAATCGTCATAGCTGTCAAAGTATTCATTGTAACGTGGTATCAGTTTTTCTACTGCCAAAAATCTGTGCTAGAATGTCATATATTCTTTATTGAGGTCTTCATCGTTTGCGAACTGTTTTACACCCAAAAATTATCTTCGTTTTGGAAACAAGTGTAAATATAAAACTGTTTTATGAAATGTCAAATATTTTTCGTTTTTGTTTACAATTTTTCTAATAATAGTATATTATTATATGAGGTATTATGATAGTCATTATTCATGAAGATAATCCGAGTGAATAATGACCATAATCCCGAATATATACTGTACTTTTTCTGTTTCCTGTAAATTCGTAAATCACTTTTGAAAATGATCGAAATTCGTTGAAAATACACGTTGAAAAACGTCAACATCAAAATACACAATGAAAATTGACTATATGTCAACTGTCAGACGGTTGTTGCTTGGTGATCCACATTACGTCTTTAAAATAAGCGTGAATTATGGAGGATTTCTGGCTCTGTGATTGGTCGATAAAAGTGAATTATAACTAAAATATATTTTTTCTTCAAACGTCATAAAAGTACGTTGTTATGTATTTGTATTCAAAAAGCAGAAGTCCAATATTGTCGCCGCCGGCGTAAAAGTGTCTCCTTGGCAACACATTTACGCCGGCGGCGGACAAAGTAAAATATCATGCAAAATAGTAAGGTTGTAATTCAATAATTTGACAGTTAAGAATAAAACAAATAAACAAAAATAACAAAATAACATATTCTGTGGCAACTAGAAATACTGGATAAGGCAGAATATTTGTTGAAGTTTTTAGCATTTTTAATGTTTTAATGTCTATTTTCTATGTTTGAAGAAAAAATAGCATGTGTTATTCGGAGTAAATGTGCCTTTGTATGCTTCGCATGTAATTAAACTTACATGCTCAGCACACAAATTATCACATTTACTCCTAATAACACAATATACTATTTTTAACTCCTTTATAAATATATCCCCATTATTTAATTATTTTTTTGATGAATTATATTACTATAATTCACGATAGTGAATTATGATTCATAATTCACTGTTCTCGACCAATCACAGAGCCAGAAATCCATAATTCGCTGTTATTTTAAAGACGTGATGTGGATCACCAAGCAACGGCCGTCTGACAGTTGACATGTAGTCAGTTGTCATTGTGTACTTTTATGTTGACGTTTTTCAACGGGTATTTTCAGCGAATTTCGATCATTTTCAAAAGTGATTTCCGAATTTACAGTAGTAGAAAAAGTATAGTATTATATTCGGGATTATGGTCATTATTCACTCGGATAAACTTTATCTTCGTGAATAATGACTATCATAATCCCTCATATAATAATATACTATTAATTTGATTGATATATCATAAAATCTTAATATTTCTCTCATGCTATGTACCAAATTTATTTTTTGTGTTTTTGGGTAGCTACGACCTGACGGTTGGTTCTGAGCAAAATTGATAAATAGCGCGCTGATATATTTATATATTTAACTGTATTTTCAAAAGAACACTTCCAAAATGCAGGAGGTAAAACACCGCTAAAGGAAATAAGGGTTGAATTGAATTCCAAAATAATTCTCAATCATCAAACATATCCCCTCAACTGGCAAAGGTCAAAGAGTAAAGCACCATCAAATTACAGTCAACAAAAGCGCAAAAAATTGAAAAGCAACTGAATAAAAACGAAGGCTGTGTTTGTCGGATTTCTTCTTCTTTTCAGTGAACTCATAGAAGAGCCGAGCTGAAGCAAGGCTGAGAAACAACAGGTTGTTTGCCGTGTTTTTGGTTTTCTTTGACACGTGGCCCACTCAAGCGCGAACTGAAAGTACGGGGCACGGGGGGAGGGGTTACGAAGCGTGAGAGTGCGTACACTACGGTTACAGTGCGTGTGTATAGCTTGTTCGAGGATATAGTGAATGGGGTCGTACACTAGAGTCACAAAATAGAAAATAAGTCTTTTATATTATGACTAGACCCAGAAATATCGTACTGGATATAACAGAAGTTTAAAAAATATTAATTATTATTGAGAAATTTGAGTTTTAAAGACCTCTACAATGACGTCAAAGTATTATGGCGCATATCTATCCTATTCTAAATTATTTGTACTTCTCTTATTATTGAATAGCTGTTTGATTTTCAGTGTCAAAATACTAGGCAACTAATTTGAAGGATTTTTGTTTCACTTTGAATTCAAATATTTTAAATATATACAATAGTTATTTACTTTACAAGTGGGCAATTCCACTTTGTCCACGTGTGAAGTATAACGTTTTATCCAACGTCTCTTAATAAAGGCTAAATTTATTTAAAAAATATTATTTGACAATGACATATGCTTTAAATTTTTTAATTAAAATGTCAATCGAATTAGTTACCCAGGTATTGTGTGTTATTATTATTGTTATAAATAAAAAATACTCCCTAGTGACTTTTCTCAAAATTATACCCACTAATGAGTAATCTGTTACTTTCCTTGTTTAAAATCGCCATAGTTATAGAGCATTTATTGAGAGGTGTTGGACAAAATATATTATTTATTTCTAACTAATAAATATTACTTTAAATCGACGCAACGAAATTAAATGCTTGTTGAATGACATAGATTAGCAAAATTTATCAGTGGTAATCAAACATTTGACTAAAATAATCTTACAGTTTATTTATGTTTCTTCCAGAAATAAATGGAATTCATGTATATTTTAATTATTTACCATGAAAAGGTTTTTCTAAATCCATTTAAATAATTTTCCGCACAATAAATTAGAACATTCATGTGACTACAATTATTTACAATCTCTACTGTTTGAGATCCACCAAGACCTCTACAATGACGTCACAACATTTAAAAAAAATCATTGTGGCTTAATGAATAACAATTAATACTTTTTAAAAGTGCAGATAGTCTTCAATTTAGATATAGTTCCATAAAAAAAAATTTAATGGTGAAAAACCCCAACAATAGTTGTATTTTATATTTTCAATTTTACAAGGTTTAAGTATGCTGACTAGATTTTTGTAGAAACGCATCAACAGGAAATGGTAGTTTACTAAAAGGCCTATTAGATTTTCTAGGTACTCAATAAATGAAAAAATCAAAAGGAGTAAATTAAGCAATATTTTGAGACTTATACGATATCCTCATTCAATTCATGGTATCTTTGGTCATCTACACCAACTATTTGAATTTCTTTTCAGAAATACATTAAATGTTATTTATTGATACAATACACACAGCTTTTAATGGAGGCTATTTTTCGATTTTCAGCGAGATAAAATAGCAAAAATTTTATGATTTTGTTTGTGTTTGCAACAAAATCGTAAAGTGTTATCTAAATTTGTAGCTTGCTATAATAGTAAATCAGATAACAAACTGAAAATTGTAGATTCATTCATTTAGTGTGGGAGATATTTTATGGGATTATAAAACTATTTTTATTCATTTTTGTTATTTTTATTCGTTTTATAGGCTACTCCACTCTGTAAGTGCCTTGTAAATAAATAAATAAATATTTTAGCGGATGTCTCATTCAAATGCTTCTTTCTTAAATTAAATTACTCCTGTGACATCAACTATTTACACATTATACTAACAAGCAAAAGAAACAGAAAAATGGTTTTTCACGAAAATAAACGATTGATAGAAAACAACATTTTAATTAAAAATACGAAACAAGAGAATTTCCAAACGATAGAGACTATGTCAATTGCAAAAGAATGAAGAATATTTAAGAATAATAGAACAAAATATAATAAGGATATTATTAGGAAGGAGCAATAAAGATATCAGAAAAAGAATGCACTATGAAATAGAACAATATTAGGAAAATATAACAAAAAATCTGATGTGGCCAGCACATAACCTCCCGCCCAATACTACTCTTAAACGGTACAAAATAGTATTTGATGATACAGAAACATACCTTCTTATTTGTTTATTTTCTATTTATATTTGAGAATTTTAATTTTCTTTCGTATATTTATTTAAATTTTTGACATATATTTCACTAAGAAAACAGCTTCACAATCACAATGACATGTGTCACATTTCGTAAAAAATTGAAAATTTTCCATGGTGTACTAGGAATGCAAGATTTGTGAAATCTAATTTCTTTATATTTTATTATCTCTAAATCTAATGAAAATTATTAAAATTAGTGTAATCAAAACAAATGTAGAATTAAATATTCTTCAACTTTCAAAAATATAAATTGTTTAAAAAGGAAATTTAACCGTGTTTTTCACGAAAAACTGTTAAGGGCTTCAAGTAAACTGCTACTTCCGGTTGACCAATTTGATCCAAAATCTAATCAGCTCTTCATTTAAATATAAGAAGCAATAATTCAAAAAATTGTATTTTTGGTATCATAGTATTTGAGTTATGCGAGACGAAAAAATTGCCACAGACTACACACGCACACACACACACACACACACACATACATACATACATACATACATACATACATACATACATACATACAGACATCATCGCGAAAATAGTAAAATCGTATTGTAGGGACCCTAAAACGTGCTTATTCATTGAAAACTCACTACCCAATTTTCTGACCAAAAACAATACCTCCCTTACCTAGAGGTAGGCGGGAGGTAAAAAGATCTGACAGCAACTAATCTGATTGTTTAAACATTCACACACAATTTTATGGCATATTTTCTGTGATTATTGAATCACAAAAACGTGAATAGTTTCTGTACTGATCAATTTAGGACTATAAATAAGAACTTATTTAAAGAGAAACATAAGATATTTATTTAAAAAATATAAAGGATGTTCCATTTTAAAATACTAGGTTGTATACCATTGCGTGAAAATGGAGCACCCGGTAGAAAAACTTATACTGCAGATACATGGACATTTTAATGCAAAATAAACTTTATCTAAAAATATTTTCGGTAATATTTATAATAATCGCCTAAAATAAAAAATACAGACCGATGGAACAGTATACGTTTCTTGATAGGGGTAATATTGGATATTAAAGTTCTGATTCAATCTGGGTATATTCTAGCATGCATATAGAATAAATTAATGCTTGAATATGTTTTGTATACAACTATTTAAACTCAAACTATTTACTGAGATATGCCAAAAATCCTAATAGGCTTGTAAGTATAATACTTCTGAATGAATTAAAATAAGTAATTTCAAAATGAAATTCTAAGGACCTATCATAATATCTCCCTTACGTATATTTGCAGGAATAAAACAGTTAACTTTTGGAAAAGTAAGGTTGGTAATAGTTGTCTACAATCTGTAATGTCACCAGAAATAGTTTAAAAATACAGCTCATTCCAGCATGAATAAGTGTGTGAAAATATGTCATTTTAATCTTCTAACAATGAAGGTAAACCATCAAAATAATTGTAAGAATTTCTTAAGGAGTGACGTAGGAACTTATCTTATGTATGGATTCAGTTTTTGATTGGTAACCAGATGAAAAAACTGGTTTTATATTTTTTTGTTTTGATTGTTTGCCCTGTTCATTTGTTTGGGACAAAAAGTACTTACGTTTAATTGAATTAGCTTAATTTAAATAATGAATTTATATTTTTTCGTCTTAGAATTGTTTGGAGCATGATTGGTTGAACTTGAATGTCGTTATAAATATTTGATTTTGATTTATATGTACTTATAGATATGATAAATGATTCGAGCTACATCTGGTAGTCGACATAATTATTTTAATGAATATATTTCAAATTATCTTCAAGGAATTTTGAGTAGGCAACATATGGTGCAGAAAATGTCTTCTAAAATGTTCACTCTCGTCTGTCTGTATAAAGATGAATGTGTGTTTGTAAATTGGTTCGTTATTGTAACAGGTACCTCGTACTTGGTACCAAGAGGTAACTGACATACGAAAGGGTTTTACTTGATTAAATAAATAATCAAGGGTAGCGTAGTTGCTGGCCAACTCGGGATATTTTAACACGATTCCGAAGAGTATTAAGAAAAAGACTTCTGGTCAAATGGCGGGAAATATTTGCGCAGGCGGGAATCAAACACGTATTCAACAATAACAAAATTATACAATATTCAATAACGAACAAGCAAAATAAATTATTTAAATCACTTTTATTTGAAATCGGCACTGAAGTGCTCAAAAATCGTCATTAAAAACTCAGAAATCGTCACTAAAGTAACCCATTATACGACGATTTTGAGCAACCCATTGTTGGCAACCGTTAAATAATTATTGTACAATTAGGATAATTTTGGCAGATATATTAACGTACTATAGTACATTTGGACGTAACATAAAACATAATTTGCAAGAAGAATAACTAATTAATTCCGATGACGAAATTGAGGACAAAACACATAATTTTGAGTGTTATTCACTTCTCGAGGTTGGCAACACTGTCTGTGAGTTTCAATTGACAACTGACAGATGTATAAACAACCTATATTGTAATTTTTTACAGTTTTTTTCGAATTTTTGATTTCAAATAAAACTTAATATGTACCTCGACACTGAAGTTCCTTTTTATCACTCAACAGTTTATTTATGATGATTTTTCAAGTACGAAGCAACTAAGTTTTCCTAAGTAAAACTTGTCAGATAAAAGCGGTGTCATTCACGAATAAACATACAGAATCTTTCCAAATATAACTAAAGTAAATGTAGCATTTTACGTCCAACAAAAATATATTAAAAACCCATAAGGTTTCGTAAGAACCCACAACCAAAATTATCTCAATAGTTTCCCACACTATACTTTTACTGGCACGCCATTCGACGACTTGGCCGTACAACGCACTTTTACCAATTTCGATTTCAATATGAACCTGTTCGTCGTACCTATGTATGTAATGTACAACTTGTACTTTTTCACTGTGGAAATTATGACGAAGATTTAAGTACAGTATAAGAATGGGGTCTTTCACCATTTATGAAACTTTAACTAAATTGAAGACTGTCTACACTTTTAAAAAGTCTTAATTGTTATTCATTAAGCCACAATTATTTTTTTTAAATGTTGTGACGTCATAGTAGAGGTGTTGCTGGGTCTAAAACAGTACCGATTGTAAATAATTGTAGTCATATATTTTTTTTACTTATTTTATTATTATTATTACAATAAAATAGAACATTTATGTAACAAAAATTATTTAAATCTCTACTGTTTTAGATCCAGCAACACCTCTACTATGACGTCAAAACATTTTTTTTTAAATCATTGTGGCTTAATAAATAACAATTAAGACTTTTTTAAAGTGTAGATAGTCTTCAATACAGATAAATTTTCATAAAAAAATATTTAAATAAATGGTGAAAGACCCCATTCACACAGTAGCGACACACAATATTTTATGATCCCAATATTTCATTGAAGATGGCCGCACAGAGTCAGCTGATTGGCTGATATCTCAGTAATCATACAAAAGAGAGTATAATATAGTCAAATGTTTCTGTCAAATATCACAAGCCGTAGTATTTCTTTCATGTTCAGTTTGTAAAATGAGTGCAAAACAGAGAGGTAAACTTATTTGTACCATGAAAAATTGTAGGAACTTTTATAGTGCAGGTGAAACAATATTTTCCGACGACTACAACGAAAAGTACATAAATTCACACGCTAAACTATTACTGAAAGTTGGTCATTGCATATCACTAGAAATGCTATGTGATATGAAAGCTCGTTAGACAATCAGATGAGTCCGTAACTGTGTGATATGATTGAACTAACCTAAAAATTTGTATTTAAAAGTTTGACAGTTGCAGATAACTTGCTGAATTTACACGGATTAAAAACGTTAGACCTTGATTAATCAGATTTTAACATAATTTTTTATGAATTCTGATAGCAATGATGTTCACATAATCTGTTTTAATATTTTTATGTAAATTTTATATTGTTCATTTTTTTTTACTTAATTGTGGTCGTTGGAAATGTATCGTATACAACAATTACTGAAAGGGTGTGACATATCCACCTTTCAGCACTAGTTCTAAAATATACTTATTTTCTACGACCACTTAGTAAACTGCTCATTGCATGTATGTTGTTGCTAGAGATATGAGGTATATTGCAAGCTTCGTGCGAAATGAATTTGTTTTGCGAATATTTCAATACATGTCATTTCATTTCAGTACATGTTTCATTGCTAGGATACTTATTTAGAATTGTCAAATATTGGAATGGTGAAAGCGGGATAAATTTAAACTAATTAGGAAATAATTTCGTGGTCGTACAAAAAGTATATTGTACAACTAGCATGGAATGTCCATTTCATACTCGTATGATTTACTGCATTCGCCTTCGGCTCATGCTACAATCTTTCATACTCGTAGGAAATGAGTACCATTCCATGCTCGTTGTACAATACACTATTCCGAACACTGAGTATTCCCGTACGATTTAGCTTTTCAAATAAATTTGACGCTTGTGAAAATAAATAAACAAACCAAACAAAATAAACAAATTTTAGTTTTTGGTCTCATTTGCAACTGACAGCTATTCAAATTTGTCACCGTATACAGCTACCATCAATATAGATCTGTGTGAATTCTTATACTGTGTTTAAAGCACGGAACAAAAAAAATACCCATTTTAGAAATCAACAGAAACTGCAACATTTCTAAGACGAACAAAACCGTGTGCAACATTCTTAGAAACGCTACAATAAATATTAATAACCATAAAACATACAATTTAGTCACTAAAAAACAAAATAGAACTCCCCGCATATGTTGCAGCCCGCACACTGCTACCAAAACAAAAAACAAACTATCTAACGACACCTGCCTACTAGATTCGCTGCAGTTGCAGTTCTGGGGGCGGCAGGTGTAGCTCGAGGCCAAGGTTACCGTGTGTCACCCCCCTGACCCCCCTGAAAGGCGAGACGTCATTGTTAGCGAGATTTCCTAGTCCTATTCTAGGTCACGAATCAAAATTTGACCATGAATTTTGCACCTGACGCCAGTGCAACCTGGCGGGAAATTATAGAATTATGCAGGACGTCCAGATAGACACGGGCAGGTGTTGAAATTGTTCTGATTTACTTAATTCTGCACAGTAAAAAATTTATAGTAAACATTTTTAGTCCCAGACAATCCACCGTTAATTTTTGTTAATTTAAGTTTCAAATTTGTCAGCAAGTAACAAATTATTTTGGTGTATTTCGTAACTAAATATATTTGTAAAAATAGTAATTATTAAGATTTATTTTTATGTGCTTTTGACTAAATATTTTAGTAATTATATTGAAACAGAACAATAAATCATAGTTATTATAACAAATTAAGTTGTTACAAAGGATACAAACTTTCTTTAACAATTTCAAATTGATAAGTTAGCTAAATTTACTTGTTATTATTGACGAGTCTATTTCTTTAATTTGATAAATTCAGCAAATAAATAAAAACAACAAATTTTCTTGTAAAAAATTCAGAATTGACAAAATTTTAATTTAAAAAATTGTCATATTTGTCCAAATTGTCAATTTATCACAATGTATTTGTCAGTATTATCTAAAAATATTTAACCACAAAATGAACAAATCGCAAATCAAATTTTTTACTGTGTGCGAAAAATATGCCCTAATTAATTTAATTGAGAAGAATGATTGTGAGCATAAATGAAATAGAGAAAAGTTTAAATCTGCTTTTGAATGTCGATAAATGTAAAGTGTTGGTGTTTGAGAAGAACAATTTGGTGACTGATTGTAATGTTTTAGTGAATGGTGTGAGACTGAAACATGTAAATGAATTTGTATATTTGGGTAGTATGTTTTCAAGAAATGGACGTATTGGCCGGAAGATTGAAATGCGGGTGTCTGTAGGGTGTAAGGGTGCTCTGGGTACATTTACTCAAAACCTGAATGTATTTAGAGATGCTCGATTGAGTGTTCATAATGGTGTATTAGTGCCTACTGGATGTTGGGTGTGGATGAAGAAATATGAACGGCGTATAACTGCTGTGGAAATGAGATATTTAAGAGGAGATTGATCGTGTCTGGAATACATTGGTGTATGGTGAGTGTGAGATTGAGAAGAATGTTCTTAAGAAAGTGGGAGTGAGTCAGTTGAGGTGGTTTGGACAACTTTAGCGATTGTCGAATGAAAGGTTGGTGAAAGTAATATATGTGGGTGAGATTGAAAGTGAATTATTGTGTACGCGTCAGAGGAATAAGTGAAGAAGAATAAACGAGCATGTATGAATCGCACTATGAATGTGGACGAGGCGAAAATGGTGTATCAGAATAGGAATATTTGGAGGAGATTGATTGTGATTCTGGGTTCATGCTACCCCACTGAGTGGGATATAGCGTGATGTTATATATGTATGTATATATGTAATGTGCTTTAGAAACTAACTGTTGGCACTATTTTGCAAGTACTCGTAATTATGTAGTTTTTAACTAGTGATACAAATAACTATTACCTAAATTTGCAAACCCACGTTTATTACGTATGAATTTGACGGAATTAGTGTGAGAACAAATTCGTATTCTTCAACTCGCTTCCTCTGAAATTAATTATGATTCTTTTGTTGTGCTGTTTTCGTTTCGTTAATTTTGTATTAATTAAACTTATAAATATTGTTTACTATTTACCTGTTTGAAGAAATGGAAATTTACATTTGTAATTTTAATGTGAATGACATTTTATTGCAACAATTTTCCATTAATTATAAAATCCATTAAGTGAATGGATTGCGCGACATGTCTTTAATGTCACTCATAAATTTGTGTCAGGCGTAATTTTCGTTCGTATTTTATCCAAGAATTCGTGGTTGTATGATACACATTTGATTCTAGGAAAATTAAAGATGAAATCATTCGTACATCCTGAATGGAATCTGTGTCGGCTTTGGTATATTTTAATGTTAATTCAAAGAATTTTAATAAAAAAAATATTGTATTTATTTATACTTCGCATATACAGAAATATTTCTATTTATTTATAAACTTTGGAAAACAGTTCTTGCAAAATTTATGTGTGAAAGACAATTGTAGACATATTAAATAAATTAATACAATTATTTAAAATCTTAAAGAGTGTTAGACTCATAACGTAGAGCTGATTTTTAAAGATGCAATTCTAGCGTCAAAGTATTATTTATTCTTTGTACTTCTCTTATTATTGAGCTGTCAGATTGTCGAAATGTCAAATGGTTGTCTATTATTTTGAAGATTTTTGTTTTTGAATCCGTTATCAAATAACACAAATCACACTTGTTTAAGAATTCGGGCGAAATGAAAGGTCGACACAATGAAATTAAAGACATGTTGAAAGACATAGTTAGCAAAAGTGGTTGACTAAAATAATCTTACAGTTTATTTATGTTTCTTCCTGGAATAAATGGTGTTCATGTATATTTTAATTATTTACCACGAAAAGTTATTTTAAATCAGTTTAAATAATTTTCTATAACACTGTTTTGGAAACTACGCATTCTACAACTAAAAATTGTTATGGAATCACTAACATTCCATACACAGCGTATGTAATATTTTCGACGAATCAAAGTATTGTTATTTAGTGGTAAAGGATAAATATTTTTGAAGAATTATAATTTGTTAATTAATAAATTTTGATGTATAAAAACATAAAGAAATTTAAAAAATAAGAATTAATATAATACTGATCTACGGTGACCCGCATCACGAGTATGTATTGAGAAACCTTAATCCGCATCAAATGAAGAGTAACAATTGTCACTGCACTATTGCGCGCGCATCCTATACCTTGTGTACTAGGTTGTCATGACAACCCGTGCTCCCCAACCTACAAGTGTAGGTGATTATTTTTTGACGTTTCTTAAAACCAATGAAATGCTTCATTGTATGTCACGTGTCTGTGTTTTATCCAATCCTGTCATTATTACACTGAGAATAATGCTCTAGTAATTATTCCCGGCAATATTCTCTGTAGCTTTTTTGTTTTTGTTGACAGATGTCAGATATCAGATAGTTATCAATACAAGTAAAAATGAGCAAAAAAGATAGATGATTATTTAGTGACGTGCCTGATGATGAAATAAAAAATAATCTAATTAAATATAACTCGAGAGTTCGATGAATTAGAAAATAATTCTCCAGTATCTTTCTCAAACTTGTTGCCAGGCAATAGCCACTCAAGCCCGTAGGGCTTTCATCATCAGGCACGCCACTAAATATATCTTTTTTGCTAATTTTTACTTGTGTTGATGATAACTATCTGATATCTGACATCTGTCAACAAAAACAAAAAAGCTACAGAGAATATTCTCAGCAATAATCACAAGAGCTTTATTCTCAGTATAATAATGACAGGATTGGATAAAACACAGACATGTGCCTGGCAACAAGTTTTCGAAAGATCTGTCAAATTATTTTCAATTTGTTTTCACTCTCTTGTTATATTATTACTGAAAAGATGCACTTGTATTATTTTGCGTTATAGATGGTTTGTTAAACAATTCTTGACATAACTGTTCATCTGTTGATGTAGTTATTTTATTTAAAGTATTTCTAATAAATTTAATTAGATACGAATAATAATAATTAATATGATTTGATCTGTAGAACCCCTACTATTTGAGATTCACAACACACGACAATTCTGACATCACAACATTTTTAAATAATCATTGCGGCTTTATGAATAACAATTAAGACTTTTTAAAATTGTAGATAGATGAGACTTCAATATAGATAAAATTCCATACATATTTTTTTAAAGTGTAGTATGTCCCTGTTAAAATTTAGTGTGGACTTTTCGCACGCCACTGGGTGCAGTTCGAAGGGTAAAATCATGGCCAGCGTGATTAGACAAAGTGTAGCGTTTGTATAATGATGTTAGCGTTTATCCTGATTGCACACACGAACCTAACAGACTGCACAGACTAACAGAGCAACAGACGAAAGCCAGATGCTTAAACAGCTTTAGTTTTTGTGAACTTAAATCGTTTCTTTGCCGATTATAATAATTCTGGGAAAAATTGCGCTCCAAAAATTTTACTGATTAACTATATAATATTACAAAATATAATAATAACAAATTTGTTGTGGATACCACAATACCTCCCCCCATAGATTATAAAATGATGCAGGAACACAGACAACCACTATCAAGAAACGCTCATTCCTTCAAAAAAATTAGTTTTCACTTATGACACATGTCAAAAATAGACTTTTTCCAAGCGTTGTTTTATTATTTCAAAAAGCACAGGTTAATATAAAATATAATTTTTTCTACGACCACTGAGAAATCTACTCATTGTATGTTTGTTGTTGCTAGGGATATGAGGTACATTGCAAGCATCGTGCGAAATGAATTTGTTTTGTGAGTATTTCAATACAGGTCAGTTCATTTAAGTGCAGGTGCCATTGTTAGGATACTTATTTAGAATTGTCAAATATTGGAATGGTGAAAGCGGGACAAATTTATTATTAAAATGTAATAAATTTTGAAATAATATTGCGGTCGTAGAAAAACTAAAGTGTGCAACTCGCATGGAATGTCCATTTCATACTCGTAGGAAATAAGTATCATTCCATGCTTTCTTTAACGTGTTGTAATTCGTAAATGGAGACAGTAAGAGAAAAATGTTTCAAGCAATCATTGTAGATAATAATATTTGAAATATTAATATTAACCATAATTTACTGAGATATTTCAAAATAACTTGATAGGGCTTCAAGTAAACTACCACTTCCGGTTATTGGATTATCACCAAAAACTAATCAGCTCTTCAAAAAAGTATTCAATTGATATATACCAAATATCAAAAATTTTTAGTTTAGTAGTTCTTGAGAAACCGTAACCCCAGAGATCCACACAGACTTACAGACAGACAGACACACACACAGACATCATTGCGAAACTATTAAGAATCGTATTCTAGGTACCGTAAAACTGAAAACTCACTAACATGATTCCTATACCTCCCTTACTAGATGTGGCGGGAGGTAAAAAAAAAAAATATCGTGGAATACATTTTGCCGTCGAACATGTACAAGCCGTTGAACTCGTTAGACTGGAATTAACTCTCCATTGTAACTAATACACGTACGACAATGTTTCTCACGATCTAACAATACCCCGAGTTAGAAAAATGCAGGATTATGGATACAATTTTCTATAAATAAAAATACTTTTTGCTGGTCATAATTACACCAGACTTTTTGTATTGCATAATAACATATAACCGCAAATTAGAGTCCAATGCAGTAGACGCCAAGGCAAGCCAAGCCAACTCTGTTATTCCTTCCTCTTTTATTTTACTCATTAAACGCGATGTGCCTGCCATCTGCCGGCCGCGCGCTCCGTCGCGGATTTTTCGCAAATGCTCAAGGCCAAGAAGCCACGGAGCAAGAGCCACACCTGTTGGTGGCGCTGTTTTTGCAGAATTGAGAGGTGGACGGAAATGCGCGCTTGAGAGGAAATTATTAGCCATGTTTTTACTTTCTTATACATAGCAGGTCTGTTCTTCATTTTCTTAAACTATATATTATTAATAATTTTACATATTATTGGTCCTTATTCCATTCACAAACTTTTCTATTTCGCTGGATAGCTTTATTTGAAATGGCCTTTAAGGTCTGTGACACATTTGCTTTCAGCAATGAATTTAATTTCAGGAATAAGAAAAAATCGCAAGGAGCCAGATGTAGCAAATAAGGAGGCTGAGGGAGCACGGTCATCTGATTTTTGGCACAAAACTGACAAATTAACACAACTCACTTTTTGCGTTTGTTTCTATGAAATTTTATGTTGTATCGTTCCTGAAAATTGCACATTTCAAAAATCGCTCTAACACTTAAACACGTTGCACTCAAATCACAATATCAACAAACCAGGAACATGTGGTTATGCGCAAGGCAATGCTGCCAACCACATATTACTAAATATGTCAGACTATTTTCTGAACAATTTTTCAGTTTTTTTACTTTCTTATACAAAGTATTAGCAAGTATTGGAATCATGAAAAAATTGCTAACGCGATTTTCTCAGAAATACATATTTTGAGGTCCACTGAATTCGTTTTGACATACATACATACATACATACATAACGTCACGCCTTGTCCCACTTAGTGGGGTAGCACGAACCCAGAAAAACAGTCAACCAACAATCAATCTCCTCCAAACATTCCTATCCTGACACACCACTTTCGCCTCGTCCACATTCATAGTGCGATTCATACATGCTCGTTTATTCTTCACACTCGGAATCATTCGTTCACGCAACAAACCATCAATCATACCCAACCAGTTATTCCTCGGACGCCCGCGCAATCGTTCACCTTCAATCTCACCCTCATATATTAGTTTCACCAACCTTTCATTCGACATTCGCTCAACATGTCCAAACCACCTCAACTGACTCACTCCCACTTTCTTAACAACATTCTTCTCAATCTCACACTCATCATACACCAATGTATTTCGTATACGATCACGTCTCGTATACCCACATACTCCTCTCAAATATCTCATTTCCACAGCAGTTATACGTCGTTCATGCTTCTTCAAGTTTCATAAATGAAGAGCTGAGTAGATTTTGAATGAAATTGAAAAACCGGAAGAGGAAGTTTACCAGACACACAAAACAATAAATTACATTTTCTTCAAAAATATAATCAGCTATGAAAGAAAGTTTCAAATGATGGTTGGATTACAAAATGTTATTTGCACTTTTCTTCTAATTTTGAGAAAAACTAAATTATATATTTAATAATATACGCGATCACTCACTCAATTCTTCACCGATGAGGACGAAATTTTCAGCTCTGAAAAGGAAATTGATAGGGCTTTGTGACAATCGAGTTGAACAACCCCCTTAAGACAGGATTTTTTGGAGCTGCAAGCCTTCAAACTTTGAGATTTTTCTTTGCTCAGACATGACATCACATAAAGCGATTTTTCAGGGGGTCGGGGGGAGCAAATCTCTTCGGGATTTTTGTAGAACGTAGAGGAGGAATGTATCTCCAGAGGGAATTTCCAGATTTTGTTTAACATGTCCCTGAAAGAAATGCCCCACATTTTAAAAACAGTCATTTTCTTGGTTCGGCCAAGTGGCTCGAATTTATTTTTGAGCAGTGTATAATATAATAATAATTAAACAGGTTTAACATCTATCAGGCAGATTCACAAAAGGCATTAACGCTAACTCAATTTTTTTAACATCTGTAAGTTTGTTTCTAAAATAATTAAATTAACAAAATTTTATACCAATCATAACTACAACCTTAGTTAAAATAAATATATTCTGAGAATAGAAAATGAAGTTACGACTAATAATAAAAATGAAGTTAGCGCTTATCCCTTTTGGTAATCTACTTGCATATGTCAAAATAAAGTCATACGCAAGGAACAAGTCATACGTTCTCATTTGGTTTTTTATGTACAAGAAATTAGTGTGGTGACCACACCATATTTTTTGTTTTGTTCCCATATTATTAGACTTTCATTTTGTTATCAACCAAATTAAAATTTAACAGCAATCGTAAAAGTGTTAAACAGTGAAAATGAGTGTCCGCTTCTTTCGGGCCACCCTGTATGTGTCACGTCCACAGAGTGCGCTGGTGTTGGTCTCCACCCAGTGACATTCACATGCTGGCTATTTATACAGTGTCTATTTTTCGAGACAGTGTCCACAGCCAAAATTCGTCAGCAAAGAAAGCGAAACAGAAAGTAAAACTTGCTTCGTTGTTATTTACTCTCTGTCCGGGCAACCAGTCACGGAATGAGGTTATTCATCATCAACGCGAATTTTTATTCACGTTTTACCACTCATCATTTCAAACAAGACAAGTTAGGGATTTCTGGTGTCCTTAAATCCGGAATTATGATGAAATCATCACGCTATTTATACATTTTGTTGTAAATATCACAAGCTCTGCTATCACAGATCCTGTATATTCCACTTAGTGGGGTAGCACAAACCTGGAAATACGGTCAATCACCATTTTTTTTATGAATCTTTATCTATATTGAAGACTATCTACACTTTTAAAAAGTCTTAATTGTTATTCATTATACCACAATGATTTTAAAAAAATATCATAGTAGAGGTGTTGCTGGATCTAAAACAGTAGAAATTTAAATAATTTTTGTTACATAAATGTTCTATTTTATTGTAATAATAATAATAAAATAAGTAAAAAAATATAAGACTACAATTATTTACAATCTGTACTGTTTTAGATCCAGCAACACCTCTACTATGACGTCACAACATTTAAAAAAAAATCATTGTGGCTTAAATGAATAACAATTAAGACTTTTTAAAAGTGTAGATAGTCTTCAATTTAGATAAAGTTTCATAAAATAAAATAATAAAAAAAATGGTGAGAGACCCCATTGACTCACTTCCACTTTCTTCTCAATCTCAAATATCTGATGTGCCCAGCACAAAACCTCCCGCCTAATACTACTCTTCAACAATACAAAAAAGTATTTGATAATACTGAAACATACTTTCTTATTTATTTATTTTCTTTTTATATTTGAGAAATGTTATTTTATTTCGTATTTTTATTTAATTTTTTGACATATTTCACTAAGAAAACAGCTTCATAATAACAATGACATGTGTCACATTTCGTAACAAATTCAAAATTTTTAAGTGTTTCCATGCTGTACAAGGAGTGCAAGATTTATGAAATCTAATTTCTTAATATTTTATTATCTCTAAATCTAATGAAAATTAATAAAATAAGTGTAATCAAAACACAACATTCAAAATAACATAAATTGTTGAAAAAGGAAATTTAACCGTATTCTTCACGAAAAACTGTTAAGGGCTTCAAGTAAACTGCTACTTCCGGTTGACCAATTTTATCCAAAATCTAATCAGCTATTCATTTAAATATAAGAAGCAAAAATTCACAAAATTGTATTTTTTGGTATTATAGTATTGTATATTTTTATGCTGATGTTTAACGAATTTCGATCATTTTCAAAAGTGATTTCCGAATTTACAGAAGTAGAATAGTTATTTGTCAAACTAGAGAGGAAAGCGCTTCTTTTTCTCCCTCGAGTTCGAAGTTTGCCTCATGAGCGCTGCGAGTGAGGCATTTCGAACGAGAGTGGAAGAATAGCTTTCCTCTCGTGTTAGACACAACATTTTTTTCACGACATGTTTCTAAAAACGATTTGCTCGGACCTAAAATACACTTTGAGAACACAACTGACAAAGTGACACGTTAAAAGTTAGGTTGTCAGACACAAGGCGGTGTAGCAGTGTTGGCAATGGACTAATCTTAAATATCTTTAATAAGTTGTCAAATTGTGATTTAATAAGAAAAAGAAAAATATATGACATAATTGTAAGATAATTTAAATTATGTATATCACTAAAATAAGGATTTTCAATCAAATTAGGGATTTATTTATAATTTTTGTAATATATTTTTTGTAAATAACATTCATATTGGTAACACTTCTATATGTTCCTCTCTAGAGAGGAACAACACATTTTCCTCACTATTTCGGGAGAAGAACGGTGGGGTTTCCTACCATGTCGTGAAAAAAAAGTATTTGCAAACTTCATCTTCGTGAATATTGACTATCATAACCCCTCATATAGTAATACATTATTGTCCACTACTGAGTGTGGCACTCTGATCGTAGCAGATCTCGCTGTTTCTATTTTCTCTATGACAATGAAAAGCACACATTTCTAATTATAATTTCGAGCATACAGTATGAACGCTGCATTCTGTACAGTGTTGCCGGTTCTATTCGCTAAAGAGTATAGTCTAATAGCAACAGGAAGTGATAGCAGCGAGGTGGAACAGCGCGATAGCGCAGAGCAGCGTTGGAGCACGTAGTGCGTGGTCGCACTGCGGAACTAAGTACACTATGTTGTATGTAGTTGTTGTGTGCAGTGTATAGTACCGCCCTTTACCCTTGTTGGGGACAGTGGCGGCTCGTGGACAGGGGCACACTTAAGGGGAACCAAGTTTAGGAGAATGATTTCGTAGCGTTTTTCGTGAATTTTATTTACAGTGAAGGAATAATTAGAATTCTTTCAAATTAAGAGAATATTTTAATCATGTTTTGATGTACATGTGATAATTTTTTCAAGTCAAGCTGTTGCCTATGAAAGGTCGACACGGTTACATATTTTTTAAGAATGCGAACTAAATTCCAATCGAAAAAGTTAAAAATTGCATTTTTTAGGGGTATTTTTCCCGTATTTTTGTATTAAATAATAGTTATTTACTTTACAAGTAGGCAAAGTAAGGAATTACCCACGAGAGAAATTTTAGCTCACGAAGCCGAAGGCTGAGAGATAATTTTATCGAGTGGGTAATTCCACTTTGCCCACGTGTGAAGTATAACGTTTTATCCAATACTTCTTAATAAATGAAAAATTTATTAAAGAAATATTATTTGACAGTGACATATGCTTTAAATTATTAAATTAAAATGTTAATCGAAGTAGTTACCAAGGTGTTGTGTGTTATTATTATTATAAATAGAAAAATACTCACTAGTGGCTTTCCTCAAAATTATACCCACTAGTGGATAATCTGTTACTTTGCTTGTTTAAAATCGCCATAGTTATAGAGCATTTATTGAGAGGTGTTGGATAAAATATTTTTGACAATAATATCATCCCAGAGTTTAGTTCATGTTGAGCGTAATTGAATAAAAAATATTCAAGCAAATTTTAAGAATGATTGGTCGATAACTTTGTAAGTTAAAGTTAAAGCTAATTGAAAATAACTCGTTTCAAAAAAAGGCGTTTGAAATTAAAGTCAACGAAAACGAAAAAATCGAAATAGAATAAGAATTCCCACCATACGTAACACTCGTTGTTGGTGCAGTTGCAAAGAGGTTGACTCCTGAAGATTTCACACACCACATTTTTTAACAAAAATTATACAATAAATCACACACGTAACCATAGTACTACAACTGCTCACTTCACATATGTTATACAGCTTTTAATTACGCATATAACCGTGAAAACTAGACTCAAATATCTCTTTTATTTCAGGAGAAACGGCGATTTTAATGTACTCAGCAGGAATTACAAAGCATGGTGTTATTTGTACAGCAGGAACAAATCAAAAAAAGTAAATACGGTATTATATAGACTTAAACTTGTAGAATCCAAAGGTGTCATTGAAATTCCAATATCTCAAACAGTTTTGAAGTTATTGCACGTTAAAAGTGCCAGCAGGAATGAAAAATTTTCATAATTATAATTTTTCTAAAATTTTTTTTACATATTATTCCTTAACCCTCAAATACTATTATATGATGAAATATAGCGATCGCACTGCCGTCAAATGGCAACACCCACGGTATAAAAAATTCACAGAGTAACGACAATTTTGATTTTTATGTCGCATCGACCTATGATCTTGAGCCAATTTTATTTCACCTGCACTTATAAATTTTTCAGGCTGCAAATAATTTTATCCAAAACTATGGTGATTTTATATAAGGAAAGTAACAGATTACCCACTAGTGGGTATAATTTTTAGAAAAGTCACTAGTGAATAATTGTCTATTTATAACAATAATAATAACACACAACACCTTGATAACTACTTCGATTGACATTTTAATTTAGAAAATTTAAAGTATATGTTACTGTCAAATAATATTTCTTTAATAAATTTTGTATTTATTAAGAGATGTTGGATGAACGCCTTCGGCTTCGTGTGCTAAAATTTCTCTCGTGGGTAATTCCTTACTTTGCCCACTTGTAAAGTAAATAACTATTGCCTCTTTGTTTTACACTAATTTTATGAACTTAATCTGAAAGAAATACTGTGGCTTGATATTTGACAGATACAACAGACACTGACACTAACACAGTGTACTCTCTATTTTATTGTTACTAAAATATCAGCCTATCAGTAAATATTGACCAGCCATCTTTTCAGTAGCGCCCCACTCAAATATTGGCATCGCGAAATATTTGAAGTGTCGTTACTGTATGATTTCTTATCCTGTTTTCGCAGATCTCAATGAAATATTTTTAGCGTGACCCAGCTGTCAAATTGCAGATGTTCTCACAAAAAATATTTAAACATTAAAATGAAGAGATCAATGGAAGGAATTGAAAAATTCTTTCGGCGATAGGAAGTCAAAGTGAACATCAGTTCAAATAGAGTTTACACAAATACAGGAAGTCTCTCAAGAACAACATTTGCGCAGTAAAAACTGCATAAAGTGCATAAAAATAGCAAACGGTGCGCCTCTAAGCAACAAATGTTGCTTTAATTTTCTTGGAATGCCACCTGTCTTCTTGAGCGTCTTCAAGAGCTCGCTGTAAGCTACACATTCAGATTTACTAAAAATATTAATGAATCTATGTTCATTTATATTTCAACCTGTTCCAGGCAATATATTGCACATTTTGATAACCTTTTCAAATTATTTCAAAAATTCTGATGCTCTTCGACCAGTGTGCATTACATAGGTCGTCCTCAGAAGTGAAGCGTCAATGGAAAATAAAAAGTAATGTTTAACATATAGTTGTCAAAAAAATATTTTGACATGCTTTTTATTATTTTTCTGACAACTAATAACATTTTAAAGATTACTTTGTATTTTATATTGATGCTGAGGATAACTTATCTGTAGTTCAGTAAATTGTTACATTATCTGGAACTACACAATATGGCCCAATTATTTAAACGAGGATTGTGGTTATAATTTGAAAAATGTTTATAATATCTGTACAAATAAGAAAATTTAATACAAGTTCATTTACCATTGACAACAAATACATGTTAAGAAAGTACTGCACAATTTCAGATTTCACGAAATATCACTTAAATTGGCATATACTTTTATTGTATTTCTATATAATATAAACCCTAAGAAACTCAATGCTGTAGAGCGCATCGTCATATCTCTTAAATTTATAGAGATATGGCATTTTTTCGGTGTTTTTCGAAATGCTACTTTGAGTGGCTGCAACTCAAAATCTATTAAAGATATTGAAAAATAGACTCGGTTCTGTGCGTTTCATGCATTTTATTACAAATTAGCAAATTTTGAAAATTTTAAAATTTTTCGATTTTTTCCCCCATATTTTGATAGGCGATAAATCAAAAAATATAAAAGATACAGACTCGCAGACTAGACCATTCGATTCAGCTCGATAAAATACATAAGTATGTAAAATTTCATTAAAATTACTTAACGCTTTATAGAGTTAGAGCAAAAAGTGTAAAAATGAGGTTTTTGGCGAAAAACGTCAAAGGGTACCCCTTGACGTTTGGCCTGAAAAAGGCCATTTTCAGACTTTTTCTCTAAAATTTCAACCCACAATCCGAATGTTCTGAAATTTTTAGGGTTTATGTATTTCGATGAGCTGAATCCAATGGTTTAGTCTGCAAGTTCGTATCTCGTTTATAATTTGATATATCGCTGATCGAAATTTTGAAAAAAAATTTCAAAAATTTTCAATTTAAAAAAAATTTGTTATTGTGCTATAATATGCACGAATAACACAAAACTGAAGAGTATTTTTCGATATTTTGCGTAATTTTTGAGTTGCAGTTCCTCAAATTTGCACTTCGAAAAACATCAAAAACCGGCATATCTCGAAAAATTTAAGAGATAAGATGATGCGCTTTGCACCAGTGAGTTTTTTAGGGTTTATATTATACAGAAATACAATAAAAGTATGTGCCAATTTTTAGTGATATTTCGTGAAATTGAAGTACAACTGTGTTTAAATGAGTAAGAATGTTTTACGGACGCATTAATTAATATAATAATAGTACTGTATGTAACAAGTACATAATTTAGGTCTTTATTGGACGAGCCGAATTTTATGGCAGAGCGAGCGCAGCGATCGAGGCTAATAAATAAGGCGAGTCTCTAAAGTCCGATTATGTACAACTGCATAGAAAATATTTTCTCTTAAAATATTATTATGTCAATACCTATATTTAAAACATTTAATTGCATCTCAAAGTGTGCTTCGTTGTTATGCATGTGTTGCTTTTGTTTAAAAAAGTTATTTATCAAATTGTCAAAGTGAAAAAAGTGTTGAAATGGATGAAGACATTGAAGACGTTCCAAAATCTCCTTAAAACAGAGCTCGTAGTACCAGCTTTTATATTTAATTAACAAACTCGAGCGTTTTATAAAAATATACATAGTAAAATAGTGCCATGAACATAATTCCTTTTCCTAGTTCGTCTATCCTTTGCGAAGACATACAAGGTCCTAGTAGCTACAAATTACTGACATACAGTTATGAGAGTAAGTTAACATTTGACAGGCTTCAAAACAAACTAATGCTTTCTAAGTTTCAACTATCGAGATCAGAAGGAGGTGAAGGTATTACTTAACCGTTTTATTCTTCAGGTTACCTACAAGTAAAACTGGGATTGTTTTTGTATTATTGATTGACATTTATTGCTGCTTTCAAGTATCAAACGCTTATTTGATTTTTCTCTTAGCAAGAATTTAGAATACGGGTGCATGACAGAGAAGAAGGCGAAAAAGATATTATAAACCTCACATACTTATAATTTTGCTAATAGTTCTGCTTTGATGCAAATAATTTATTAATTTGTTGCTATAACTTGAAAATTTAAATATTTAGGCATTATACTGTCAATCAATAGAGAAAGAGCAGCAGAATGAAAATTGATCTACTCCAACAAAAAGATCTAGAGTTCATAAAAAGCAGCGTTACCCCATAGAGGTGATAAGCCACTATATAATTCAATTTATTTATACATTGCAACCCCTATATTTTATGTATATATTCAGTAGTAAAGTTGTTTTTAAATCATCCTGAATATACAAAAGGAAAATAATATTTGACTCACCCAAAGAGGCAGCGAAACGATGTTAAAAGAAATATGGAAATTGAATATTGTAGACTTACCTGAAAATAAAACAAAATATTAGTCAAACAGAATAAATATAATACGTAAATAATAGTTATTTACTTTACAAGTGGGCAAAGTAAGGAATTACCCACAAGAGAAATTTTAACATATAATGCCGAAGGCTGAGTGTGATAATTTTATCGAGAGGGTAATTCCACTTTGCCCACGTGTGAAGTAAAACGTTTTATCCAACATCACTTAAGAAATGCAAAATTATTAAAGAAATATTTTTTGACAGTGACATATGCTTTAAATTGTCTAAATTAAAATGTCAATCGAAGTGGTTACCAAGGTGTTGTGTGTTATTATTATTGTTATAAATTTAAAAAATACTCGCAAGTGGCTTTTCTCAAAATTATACTCACTAGTGGGTAATCTGTTACTTTTTTTGTTTAAAATCGCCATAGTTATAGAGCATTTATTGAGAGGTGTTGGATAAAATATTTAGATATTTGTATATTTTGAAAATGGAATTTATTCTAAGAGGCGATAGTTGAGGAGAATAAACCATATTAGTTGACTGCGATAACAAAAATACTGTCAAAGTGTCTTTGGTTATAATTTTCATTATTTTTTGTATATTCTTACACGTGTTTTTCATGTGATCTGCATTAAATCCGATAAATTATTATCAAAGATAAATAACAAATAAATTCACCAATAGTATTATAGAATATTTTGTTTGTTATGTTAGGTTTGTAATTAAAGTTTGACATAAGAGTCTGTGAAATAAAATATTGACATAAGAGTCTATAAAGTTTAACTTTAGCTACTACTTTGGCTAACTTCGCAAAGCAATATCGTGTACTTTAGTATCAATTTCGAAGAAAATATGTTATCACAATGAAGATAATACAGCAAAGAAAATATTTCCAAATACAGTCTGTGAGGCGAGTGCTTTATCCGTAGCACTACAACTACAATAATTATCTATAAACTAGTTTAGTAGTTCAACTTAATCGCTACATGTCAATATGCATATTAATACTTTCTATTTATCGCTTTTAAGAAAGTGAAAAACGAATTGAATATTAATCTTTTCTACATAAGTCTATTTATTTACATACAGGCTGATTCTCAGCGTAAGGAAAAGATTGTAAAAATAGCTAAATCATGTTTTATTCTCTAAAATTTTTGAAAAAAAATTAATAACCAGATATTGGTTACACTTAAAAAATTTTGCGTTTTGCGTATGTTATAAAATCACTTAGTATTTATCAAATTATTATCAGTAAAAGCTTGTATAACAAATGTAGAATTGAAATGTGTAATATAGGGATTTCAACGTTATTTTTTTGATATTCCACATTTCAATTCAACACCCAGTATATATAAATTGTTACAATTGCAATTGAAATATTTATTATTTAAAAAAAAAATCTTAAGAAACTGATTTACTTATGTCTTGTCTTATAATGGTACAAAAACCACAATCTTAAAAGGATTAATTATTGATTGTGCAACACTGAAAGCTGATCAATTTCTCAATACAATCAGATCATTATCTGATCAAGATCATCTTCCGGTTTCTGTCGATCACGAGATTTTCTCTCGTATTTCACAAAAGGAAAGTTCAAGAAGACTGAAATTACTACAGCCCAGATGCGTATTTCGAAACTGTTTCAAATAAATATTGTAGATAATATTATCCTGCGTGATATGAATTTATTTTGCATGAGTTATCTTCAATACTAGCTAGGTTCGAAAGGGTAAAGAAATCTGATGTGGGCAGCACATAACCTCCCACCAAATATTACTCTTAAATGGTATAAAATATTATTTTTTGATGATACAGAAAAACACCTTCTTCATTGTTTATTTTCTATTTATAATTCAGAAATTTAATTTCCTTTCGTATATTTATTTAATTTGTTGACATATATTTCACTAAGAAAACAGCTTCACAATCACAATGACATGTGTCAAATTTCAAAAAAAAAAAATTAAATTTTATGTGTTTCCATGGTGTATGGAATGCAAGATTTATGAAATTTAATTTCTTTATATTTTATTATCTAATGAAAATTAATAATCAAGACAGTTGTAAAATTAAATATTCCACAATTTTCAAAATAATAGAAACTGTTGAAAAATTAAATTTTTTCACGACATGCCACCCCATCGTTTTTCTCCTGAAATCGTGAGGAAAATGTGTTTTTAGTCTTTCTCTGCGCTCATGAAGCAAACTTCGTGCTGGAATGGGAAAATAGCGCTTTCCTATCTAGTTTGACAATTAACTATTATTGATGATACAGAAAAATACCTTCTTATTTGTTTATTTTTTTATTTATATTTGAGAAATTTAATTTTCTTTCGTATATTTATTTAATTTGTTGACATATATTTCACTAAGAAAACAGCTTCACAATCACAATGACCTGTCACATTTCGTAAAAAAATTAATTTTTTAAGTGTTTCCATTATGTACAAGGAATGCAAGATTTATGAAATTTAATTTCTTTATATTTTATTATCTTCAAAACTAATGAAAATTAATAAAATTTGTATAATCAAAACAGATGTCAAAATAAATATTCTCCAATTTTCATAAACATAAATTGTTGTAAAATTAAATTGAACCGTGTTTTTTCACGGAAAACTGTTAATTGAACTACTACACATTTAATCCCAAATCTACCCAACTCTTCTGCGAAAGTGAAACCTGGTTGCAGTCAGGTAGGAGTTGTTAACACGCACCGCGGTTACAAAGTAGGATCGGCGCAACCGAGAACTTGATTCGCGCTGGAAAGTGACACCGATTCTCGTTGGTATCGCGTACCGCAGACGAAATATGGGACAACCGCTAATTTCAGACTTTTTATACAACGTTGAAAGTGATGCTGACTTCATGTCGTCTTCACTGACTTCTTGACAGCTCATGATGATGGTTTCGCTACTTGTATTAGCACTGAAGAGCTGTTGTTGCATGACGTCGTCATATAATGGTTTATAGTGTGTTTATATATTAAGGGAGAGATGTTTATGGTTTTTTCTCGTGGAGTAAATAATATAATCTGGTGTTGGCACCACACTACTTTCTTATACAAACCAACTGAATACGTATGATTTGTTCCTTGCGTTTGACTTTATTTTGATAATTATTTGACATATAGATTTATACCTGTTTAATTTTTCGTTCTCATTGTTACTCTGATTTAATTTTAAAATATTAATTAAAATCTAGATTTAGACTTTAAAACTTTCGAAGAATAACTAATAATACAAATATTGCTTTTCTTTTATAATATTTCAAATGACATATATTTTTGACACTTCATAATTATTTAACATATAGATGTTTAAAATGTTTCCATTGTAACTAAGATTACTGAAATATATTATTAAATATATAATTTAGTTTTTCTCAAAATTAGAGGCATGTAAATAACATTTTATGTTCCAAATATTTTTATACTAACATCTTTCATTTGAAATTTTTTTCACAGCTGATTCTGTTTTAGAAGAAAATGAAATTTATTGTTTTGTGTGTCCAGTAAACTTCCTCTTCCGGTTTTTCAATTTCACTCAAAATCAACTCAACTCTTCATATTTTCATGAAACTTATAAATTTCAAGTTTCGTTTATAAGATATTGCGCACACGGACATACGGACATCCATCCATCCATTCATCCCGTTACCATTAACAACGGACGCGAAATAGGATTTAAAAAAACAATAATTTTGACACTTGATAATTTAACACCAATATAAAGTAAGTTATAAAGAAAAAACTATTTTATCATTTATAAAAAAAGAATGAATATGGAAGGTAACTTTTTGAAAGTGATAAAACGTTTCTCCTAGCAACCAAATCAAAATACTAACTACAATAATGTAATTTGCCTAATATGTCAAATATATGATATATAATAATTGTATTTTCAACAATTGCATTTTTAAATAAACCTTGCCATAAATAATGACGTTAAATTATCTCGCCGAATTACACTCGAGCATTTTATTTTCTTCGGATAAATTTCATTTTGACAACTCAATCTTGTCACCTGACAGCAATTTGACTCGAAAACTATTTAAAAAATAAAATCACTCCACTTACGGTGTCGTGATTTTATTAAAACAGTTTTCTTGCCAAATTGCTAAATATGAAAAAATAATGTCAATTCTCATCTGTATGAAACTATGCACATTCATCCATTCACTTATATGCACACACACACACAGACATCCCCGTGAAAATTGTAAAAATGATTTCTACATATATACATACATACATAAAATCACGCTATGTCACACTTAGTGGGGTAGCACGAACCCAGAAACACAGTCAACCAACACAATCAATCTCCTCCAAACATTCCTATCCTGGCACACCACTTTCGCCTCGTCCACATTCATACATCCTCGTTTATTCTTCACACTCGGAATCATTCGTCCACGCAACAAACCATCAATCATACCCAACCAGTTATTCCTCGCAAAATGATTTCTAAGTGTAATTAAACATGCTTATAGATTAAAATCCCAAAATCCATTTTGGCGGAAGCTAAGCGGCCTTTAGAAAGAATTATTTCACACGCTATATATGTAGGAAGTATGCAGTACATAAAATGCTCATACACATAACGTTCACATCTCAAGTGTGGCCCGTTCGCATTTAAAACTAAAACGTCCTTGCCTCGTGGTGGCTTTAACCATGCCGTAGTTTAATATATCTGTCTGAAATGAATCCTTGGCAATGCATTTTAGGAAGAGTGAAACTATTTGTGCAGCGTTTGTTAATCATGTCGACAAGTCGCGCTCACATCTGATACAAGAAATCGACTATTTTTATCTTAATGATGCGGAGAATTATTTCGTAATGTTGTGTACACAACATGTGCTGTGCGAACACGCCATTGACACTTGGGTTCAATAAAATTTACATTATTTGTGCCCTTGAGAAAAGTGTCGGCTTACTAATTGATCACGAGATATTTATACTTTTTGTGAGTTGCAAAAATGTGATGTTATTTTTAAAGGACGACAAACACGAAAAGAATCGGGTTACGAAATGTTGGGTAATTCATAATTTTTAACGAAATTTACTTCCAAACTAAATTTACATCAAGTTATCCAAATGATAAAGAAATTTTTGACGCTAATGTTAAGTAAGTCTTAAAATAATTTGAAATTATGTGCACTTATTAAAAACAAAAAAGAATATATAACTAGGCACCAAAATACCAGATTTACTGTGTTTGGTGCCGAGTTGAACACATAATTTTTATGCCAATTTTAGTATTAATTTAGTGATTATTTTATATACATATTTTGAAAGTTATCGCTATCAAATTACTTTGCCAGGCGTTTGTTAAACGATTGCTATGCGTTTGTTGAACGGTTGCTATGTAAAACATTTTTACAACCTAGGCATAAAAGTGACACTTTACAGATTATTAGCAGTCCGTAAGGTGTCAACTTTAATGTCCATTGACAAAACAATCGTTTTTCTTTTTGGCTTACTTTATATTGGAGTTAAATTATCACTAAAAATATATTTAATGTCAAAATCTACACAGCAGAGTGCCACACCAATAATGGGTAAATGGTATGATATTTTTTAAATGCAATTTTATTATATATTTTGAATTTCTAGTCACTAGCCGTAAAATCGTGTTACTCCAATTAATAAAGGATCGTTCTAATCCTCACAGTAAAATGTGGAGTATGTAGTTGTGGTACAATGGTTATAACGCTTACTCCACCGTAAAACAACACAATCAAAACATTATGCATTGATTTTTTGGCAGAATATTCTACTAATAATTAATAGGTGATAGCTCTGCAATTGTAGATCTTGTAAAATTCTTATAAACCCTCGTAGATTATGCTAAGTTATACGAAAGAACAACGTTCTTATTTTAGTAGAAATTTTGCATTTCTATAGGACAAGTTTTCGTTAAAAATTGGTTAATCTCTTATGCAAAAAATAAACTAGTTTCGTACAAAGAAACTCGTTTCTGTTTCCCCTTAAGCATTTTTATTTCCTAATAAAACATGAGATTTTTACATGCGCACATAGACGCGTTACAAAATGACGAGAACGAAATACTGTTCCCTTTATTTTTATATATTTTGGAGTGTTCTGTTGCAGCTTTTGAACGCATGTAATAACGTTATAGTTTTATATTTTTTCTTAGGCTGCTAGTCATTGTAAACTTAACAAGAATTATATCACTATATACTACTTTTATAATTCAACATGTTTTGAATACATATATAGACTGTTTTTATTGCTAATTAATTCGCTAAAGCTAGACTAATGGGGTGTATAGTAGCGGTCATCAAAATCAAAAGAAAAATAGTTATTTGTGAAACTAGAGAGGAAAGTGATTCTTTTTCCCACTCGTGATCCCTGCGCTCACAAGGAAATTAAAGAAATATATCAAATAAATAAATGTCACAGATTTTTTCAAAGAAAACAAATGATTGTGTATATTATTACTCATCTATTTTTATTGTTGTTTTGTTGTATTACATTTGAATTTATACTGTAATATTTATTTATATTTTTCTTATATCTAAAAATTTTCATACACATACTGTACATTTAATATATAATGAAAAGGTTAAGTGTAAGAACAGCGTAAGCTGATCTTTGACCAAATAAAATAAATAAAATAAAAATTTATGAATCCCTCATATCCTTGTTTCCAAATGATCTGATGTTACCAACATAAAAAATTTATAATATTTCTTATTAGACTAATAAATCAGTAATTTCTTTTAATGAATTTATGACAAAATCGTCACAAAAAATAATGTGTATCAGAAGTCTAGAAAATATTTTAGTGCTCGTAAATAACAAGCCTTGCCTTCAGATCGACCTGCTAAAATGTATTAGCACTTGTAAATGTGCCGTTTTTGGACTAGTTATATAAATAACTATTTCTTTAGATTATTGAAGTTTTTTTGCAGATTTAACAAAAATCGGTGAACATTTTATGAACTAAATTTTGTTAAACGCGGAGTTCTTGAAGGGTCCAAAAGTATATTGAAATTTGGAGCAGGAAGAATTTAGAAACCCATATTTTATTTTATTTATTAATTTATTGACAAATTTTGGGACAGAACGTTTCGGGTGCTAAATGCAACCATCATTAGATGTGTTTTTCATAATATTAACAACAAATATTTGTTGTAATAACAATATATCGAGCTGATCAAATCTACGAACGACTACATGGTCGGTGGATGATGAAAGATTTTGTTATATTTAAGGTGTTTTTGCTGTAGAATCCCGCGAATTGAAAGTTTTCGGTTGTCATTAATAGGCGTCAAATATTGTACAAAAAATAAATTTAGATAATTGATAAAGCAATTCGTAAAATTCGTCGATACGCAGAGATGTCGCAACACATGATACACATTTTACAGCATTTCACATGATTTCAACATAATAAAATGGAGAACTGGAATGCTACTAACCTGTTTTCGAAACGCTATCAAAAATTTGCCTTGTAACAAAAAGCAACAAATGCTGCTGACTAAGAAGAAATTCTAATTTAGTACAACACTAGACGAGTTGTTAGTAAATAATGTTTGTATACTACAGCTTATCGAGTACTTTTAAAATCAGTAAAATTTACAAAAGTTTTGTTTGAATAAACTCATCATGCAACTGTTTGTGGTTTCGAAAGATAATTTAAATTTAAATAAATAGTAGTTATGTCAATTGAAACGTGGATGATAATTAGTTTATTCTAATTATGTTTGTAGTTGTACTAGATAAACGAAGCATTATTTAATTGTGATAACATTGACTTAGTTTAGAACGAAACATTGCTCTTATGATAAGAACTTATTATTAGCATGAAACAAAATTATTTGTAAGGGAAATATTGAGAAATTCCAATAAATATAGACAATTTTACATTCCATATTTAGAATTTGACGATTCTAGTTAAAAGTTAATTAAATTTTGGTAGTCAGACGTCAACCGGAAATGGCAGTTTGTATACTTGAAGGTACATCACAGTAACCTAGACCTAGACAGTAACTAATTGATTTACTATTTTGTATATCTTTTTGAATACCTATGACATATTTTACTCTAACTCAAATATTTACTAAGAAAGGTCTTCATTTAATCTACTACTTCCAGTTGATAGGTTGCTACTAAAGTCTAATCGTTTCAGATTATTCAAATCTTATTAATCAATTCATTTTGCAAACATTTCAAAAATTACTTTACAAAACAAGTAAAACAAATAATAAATAAACATCTGCTTTATTGTCAAAAGTTGTTTGGAATTCAAAAACACATACAATAAGGCCCATTTGATTTCCTAAATATTAGTATTTCATGGAAAATTAAGCCCAAAGACGACAAATATTTGATATTTGATAACAGATTTAGCTTTATTTGTAAGTGTTGTATTATATCCTATTATCCTGAATTAGGTTTCAGCTGCTCCTAGGTTTAATATAAGCAAAAAAAGCAGGTTTAGATACAAGTATTTAATCAATGAACATCTAAATAAGACTACAATAAATAAAACATCTTCTTGTTTTGATTTTAGCCAACCTTTCGTCAATGTTTTCAAAGAGCAGGTCGATAAAAAGTTATTCTCAATGGTCAATATAGAAAGCGCTGCAAATGATTGTTGTTGAAGGGTAGAACATAAGTATTTTTTGCCCTTTTTATTGCTGAGAAAAATCGCACGCCCGATATTTCTCGCCTCGCCCTTTAGATCCGCGAATCATCAGGCTTTAGCCTATGGAGCCTATAGGTTTAATCAGGTCCTCAGAATAGGCCTCATTACATTCAATTTCAATATTGTATTTACACATTTGTTGTAACGTGAATAGGTAAAAAGATTTCCAGCATTGCAGTAATTATTTTTAAATGTTTTCCTTTACATTGTACACTTTTGATAGGAGAGTTATGCTATGGATTACAATAGTTAAATCTAAAATCAATCGCTTTGGGTATAGTTTGTCGATTCGATATAAAACTGCTGTGTACCTGATATAGATCCACTGGTATCCGATCTGGCATGGTGAGCAATTATCGTCTGTCCAGCAACACTTCCATAACCCCCAGGTATGACGGTCATACCCCTAGCTGCATGATGTTGTGTATGAGAATTTAAATCCAAGTCCCAAAACTCAATATCAACATCGCCGATATCTGTAGACGCTAAAGAATTAGCAGGGGACATAACCATAGCCGCAGACGAAGATGTTACTTCTGGGCTACTCTCGTCAGCCATTTGAACCCGGACTGCTTGCAAGCCTGACCATCTACGCTTCATGGTGACGAAAGAGACAAAACAGTTCTGACGAGAAATTAGGTTATTTGTGTCGTAACATCGTACACAAGAAAGTCACAAACCACTATGAACTGTTTAAGATAATCCACAAACTAAACAACAAAGTCACTGTTTCCAAAACGAAGCACACGATTACGTAAAGAGTCACAACACAAAATCCAGGAAAGTTGAATGGCTGGCCTTCACACTCGATCCCGATCGGCGTTCTGTTTATAGTCCGCAACAGGTAAGCTGCGTTCGACTCAACGACCGGCACAATAATGGTCCGTATAGTGACTCCACTCGGCGGCAATGGCAGTGTGCGATGACGTCACAGCAGGTCTCTTACCTTACCTCGAACGAGCTCACCTGAGCTCCGAGGACGGCCGAGCCAGGCCGAACGAGCACGAAGGCTCAGTGTCAGGGGCATGCAGACAATCTATTTTATACGGAATGATGGAGGTTATATTTGTAACAAGCGATGAATGGAATTTATTGAGACGCCAGGAATATGAATCGAGAATTGAGAGCACTACCTGGATGAGTGTTTACTACACTACTATTTTATCTTGTTTGGGTAAACTTAAAACAATTATTTTGATTACTACATACCTAATTAGATATGCATGTACAAATGTTCAATAATTTAAATAATTCTAATGTCAATGTTTCCAACTAACTAACTAAGTTATGAAGTCACAGAGACCGGCAACTTAACTACGGACGCATTCCGTTCTTATTGGAACTCATCAGCGTGGTGTAACCCACCAACTCTTTTAGAGGCAGTAAACAAAATTACGTTGTGGGCAGCACAATACCACCCGCCATAGATTTCTTATCAAATGATGCAGGAACACGGACCACCACTATCAAGAAACGCTCATCCCTTCAATAAATTTACTTTTCACCTATGATACAAGCCAAAAATAGACATTTTTCAAGCGTTGCTTTGTTATTTTAAAAGCATGTTTTAAACGAAAATGTAAAAATATAATTTTTTCAACCTGTTGTATTTCGTAAATGGAGACAGTAAGAGAAAAATGTTTCGAACAAAAATTGTAGATAATAATATTCGAAATATTATTCTAATAACAAAAATTGCTATTTAACTATAATTTACTGAGATATTTCAAAATAACTTGATAGGGCTTCAAGTAAACTACCACTTCCGGTTATTGGATTATCACAAAAACTAATCAGCTCTTCCAAAGGGGATGCAATTAATCAAAATTTTCATTTTAGTAGTTTTTGAGAAATCGTAACTCGAGAGATCCAAATAGACACACATACAGGCCTCATCTCGATAATATTAAAATCATATTCTAGGAATCCTAAAATGTGCTCGTCCACTGAAAACTCACTACCGATTTTTTAGCATGATTCCTATACCTTACAGGCTTTTTGACCCCTGAGTTTAAATCTCCTCCACGAGACCTTTAATACCAAACATGGTAAGATTTAAAAAACATTTATAAAAAACAATTGACAATCGTTCAAAATAACTATGAGACTTTTAATTTGATACCAAACATGGTAGGATTTATAAAATAACTTGATAGGTCTTCAATTAAACTACCACTTCCGGTTATTAGATTACTTCCAAAAACTAATCAGCTTTTCCAAAGGGGATACAAATTATATATCCAATATCCAAATTTTCAGTTTAGTAGTTTTTGAGAAACCCTAACTCCATAGACATCATCGCGAAAATATTAAAATCGTATTCTAGGGACTTTAAAACGTGCCCATCCACTCAAACCTGATTACCGAATTTTAAGGATGATTCCTATACCTCCCTTACAGGTTGTGGCGGGAGGTAAAAAGTAAAATATATATTAAATAGCTTTTATAGAGTTACAATTATTATTAATATTTTTACACAGTTTACATCATCGAATATTGCGCTCAAATGACAGAAAGACATGTGGGGCCTTCAAATAATATCAAGATATTTCCTCCAAAGATGCCGTGGTCGTTATCAAACATACGCAAAAGATTCGGGAGTTCTTCAAGAATACTAAGTTACCAGGAGGATTTACCAACAATACTTAATAATTCTATGAAAATAATATTTTTTTATGAACAATTGTAAATATGATTATTTATACTTGAGACAGTACTAATTGTTTAATTAATCAATTACATTCAATTAAAAATCGTAATTAAATAATAAAATAATAATTAGCATGAAATAGCATTTTGGGTATATATGAAACGACTTTTGACAAAAACATTGCATCTCTTATTGAAGTTATTGGCATTATGAGGGGATACGGATTAATAACAATATTTCTAATAATTTCTGCGGTCTCATCAGTCTACACTCAAGACATCGTGGATCTAGATGATTGGTAATTATAATTTTAAGTATTTTTCACCTGCCGCACATACATTGAATGTAGAATTAAAAAGTGATTTCAATGTATTGCTATTTACTTTAAAGCAAATATGTAAATAAAAAGTTGTTTAGAGTTTAAAATTGCATGCAATAACGCCCATTTGTTTACCTAAATATTAGTATTCCCTAAACATTAATCAAAATAAATAAATACTTATTAGAAAAATTGTAAGATGCCTAATTAAACAAAAACGAAGAATATTCGACATTTCAGAAAATATCTCTATGTTAAATAAATAGGTAAATCTAAAATTGTTTTTTGCACTTCCGGGTTTAATTTATTCTTCCTTCTAGTGTACTGAAGTGTCAAATATAATATCGGAAAAGTAAATTCACAAAAGGGATAACACTAACTCCATTTTTTTTGTTACTTATATCTTCATTTTTTATTCTCAGAATATATTTATTTTAACTAAGGTTATATGTAAGTTTGGTTAAAGTAAAGTTTGACACATTTTATTAGCGTTTTTTAAAATATTTTTTGTGCAACTATTTAAATTGAAGACTATCTAAACTTTTAAAAATTCTTAATTGTTATTCATTAAGCCACAATGATTTTTTTTAATGTTGTGACGTCATTGTGGAGGTGTTAGTGGATCTCAAACAGTACAGATTGTAAATAATTGTGGCCTAATGAATAACAATTAAGACTTTTTTTTAAGTGTAGATAGTCTTCAATTTAAATAAAGTTCCATAAAAAATAAAAAAAAATCCTTTCGTGAATCTGCATGTAAACAAGTAACCACAGCAACAAGTAAAATTTTTATTAAAAATATTTCATAAAAATTACATTTATTCTTAATAGTTTTATGCAGTTGCTAACTACAGAGTATATTTAAACGTTTTTGCTAAAATTAATTACTTTGACCATAAAAATACCTTGTCTGGTGCATCTTTTGATAATTGATGAACTTTTACTGTACTCTTGACTTTTTAGATATTATTTCTAACCATCAACATTGCCTTCAACATCGAATATTGCACCCAAATGATACAAGCTTCCACAATTTTTAATTGACCATAAAAATACAGTTTCCGTTCCGTGTATTATTGTATTTTTTTATTGTCACAACCTACAAAATTTGTATAGTGATATCGTTGTTATCAAAGCCATCTCATTTCATTTTGTTAATTATAGTAAATATGTATTTTAAATCATTTAATATTAATCATTATTTAAAATGTATTGTGGACTGAAGTGCCTTTAATCCCTCAGGTGAATATTTCCCTCGCCTACGGCTCGAGAAAGTGTTACCCTTAGGATTAAATTATAAACTTCAGTCCCTTGGTATTTAAACTACTATTATAAATGTCAAACATTTTTTGTTTTTGTTTAATGTCCATGTAATTAATATTAATTTTATCTACGCCCGTGAATTAAATGTCACACCACTCATTTTCATGAGTTAAGAGCTTCATTACCGCACTCGTACAATTTATTATAAATGTTGTCAACTTGTCAAAAAATAAAATCAAATTATTTGAATTTTTAGTAACTTTGGGTGGGCGTAGATAACAGTTATTTACTTTACAAGTGGGAAAAGTAAGAAATTATCCACGAGAGAAATTTTAGCACACTCGTGTGATAATTTTATCGAGTGGGTAATTCCACTTTGCCCTCGTATGAAGTATAACGTTTTATTCAATACCTCTTAATAAATGAAAAATTTATTGAAGAAATATTATTTGACAGTGACATATGCTTTAAATTTTTAAATTAAAATGTCAATCGAAGTAGTTACCAAGGTGTTGTGTGTTATTATTATTGTTATAAATAGAAAAATACTCACTAGTGGCTTTCCTTAAAATTATACCCACTAGTGGGTAATCTGTTACTTTGCTTATTTAAAATCGCCATAGTTATAGAGCATTTATTAAAAGGTGTTGGATAAAATATTTTGATAATGCATTATTAATATACTTATGTGATTATATGCGTATCTTAATAATGCTCTTATCCCACTTATATCGTAAATATCTATTAATTTAATTTATTTAATATGTATGTAACCAAAAGGGCCTAATTGCATGCATTTTAAAATTACAAACCATTCAAATTTATTTGAATTATTCTTTCTATTTTGTACTGTTTAAGAATTGCTTAAGCCATAGGCTATTTGTTGGCCACCTCAGATTTTCAATTATTTCAATGATTGTATGTAATGTATAGTTTGGAAGAAGAAAAATATGTGAGCCCTCCAAGTACTATCAAGAGATTTCCTCCATGGATGCCAGGATTATCAAACATATTCGAAGAATCCAAGATCCCTTCAAGAACACAGAATTACCAGGAGGCGTTCCCTGAAGATTTACCGGAAATAACGCGACATTCTTTAGTACAAGACATTAAAACAACGTTGAAAAAAAAAATGAGAGGTGCATATGATAGTGTCAAAACATTGCTTTCACGACTAGTACCTGTAAAAAAGATAGATAAAGATAAAGACAAAGATAAAGACAAAGATAATGACAAAGATAAAGACAAAGATAATGACGACGATAAAGACAAAGATGAGAAAAAGAAAAAGAAGAAGAAGAAAAAGAAGTCTGAGACAGATTCAGAATCCAAAAAGAAAAAAAATAAAGAATTGAAAGAGGCCCAAAAAATATTTGATGAATTTTTAAAAGATGCACTTCCCAAAAAAAAAGATAAGGATTCTGATTCTGATTGATCATGCAGAATTCTGGTGATGTTACTGATAATTTTAATATGGAAATACAATTGTTTTGGTATTTTATTAAGGTATAATTCATTGTATACAGAATTTGAAAATAAAATGGTTATACTGTTTAACATGCTTCAATTATTTTTTAAGTATTAAGTTACATTAAGTTCTCAAAACATTTTGAACGAATTTTATTTAAATTAATTATTTACACTTTAACTTTAACAAGACGTGCATCGTAAATTCAAATAGCATCGTTTGTAATGCCGAAAAATGTTGTTAATTATTGTAGCAATATTTCCCAAAAGATTTCTAAGGACCTTGCAAGGAAAGTATTTACTAACTTATACTCTATTAGGTAGATTCATAAAAGGTGTTGTCATTTTCCATTCTCAGAACATAATTTTTTTAACTAAGGTTGTAATCAAGATTGGTTAGCATAAAATTTGACACATTTTGATAATATAATTAATTTAGAAACAAAGTTACAAATGATAAAAAAAACTGCCCATATATGTTCTCTAAATATTTTCAGGAATTAATCTTCAAAAGATGGTTTAAGATACAAAGTATGAAATCGCAGAACCCCTTATAAGACCCATGAATCAAAAGGATGTCAGGGTTGCATTGGACAATAATACTAAACCTCTGACAATTTTAATGAGAAGTATGAGAAGAATTGTTGGGAGATTGTCAGAAGAACTCAAGCACAACTTTTGAAGATAATACCGAAGAATATTCGAAAAGGTTTCAATTTATTTGTAGATAGGTCGATTTGTATCAAATTAAATATATATTGTAGAATGATTTTTTATACTTGAGAGAGTACTAATTGTTTTATTAATCAATTACATTTAATTAAAAATCGTAATTAAATAATTAAGTAATAAATAGCATGAAATAAGAATTTGGGTATATACGAAGCAATTTTTGGCAATAGTATTGCTTCTCCTCTTGAAGTTAACAGCATCATGGGGAGATGCGGATTAATAAGAATAATTCTATTAGTGTTTGTGGCATGCTCTGCCTATTCTCAAGACATCGTGGATCTGGAAGATTGGTAATTATAATTTTAAGTATTTTAAGTGTTTTTCACCTGCCGCACAAATACCGAATGTGGAATTGAAATGTTAGGTATACAGATTTCAATTTATTGCTGTGAACTTTTACCTATTTACTTTACAGCAAATATGAGCTGTTACGAAACTCTTTTGGGTGTCGTAACAGCTTTGTTATAGAAACAAAATATAAAACAAAGTTGTTCAGAATAAAACAGGCCCATTTGGTTACTTTACAGTTATTATTTTACGATACATCAATCAAATTAAAATAAATATGAGCATTGAAAAATTAAATAAAAACTGAAAATATTCGACATTTCATAAAACAGATTTAGGTTTGTTTATTGCAGGGTTGTATTGCTTTCTATAGTTTTGTAGAAGATTGTAATTGTATAATGGCGAATTTGAGAGTTCATTTCTTTGCTTGTCTTTATGTTAAATATAAAGGAAATCTAAAATTGTTTTAAGAAATGTTAAACATTTTGTGTTACAATTTTTTCTAATAAATATTAATTTTAATTTGATTGTTTTATAGTAAAATACTATTATTTAGGAAACCAAATACACATTATTGCTCGCATTTTTAAATTCTGAACAACGTTGTTTTCTATTTTGTTTCTATAACAAAGCTGCTACTATACCAAAAAGAGTTTCGTAACAGCTTAATCGAGTGTATAATAGAGCAGTACAATTTATATTTTCAAGATTGGTAACTCTACTGAAATGTCATATGTCAAAAAATATCAAATGTCACACTTTGCTAAATAAATAAAAACAAATTGAAATAATGTTATTTTTGTATAATTTTGAATATAAAAACAGAAGTTAAGAATAATAATAAGAAGTAAGAAAAGGTAAGGTTAGGTGTTGAATTTTCAAACGTCATAAAATTCCCTGAATATTGAAACTTGATTTTTTTAATAAAAAGAGCATTAAAGGCATAAAATATAAACAATAGCATAAAGAACTTGTTTCATTATTGTAGTTATTTTGTTCGAAGTACCGGGTCACTCCGCTACGCGTCGTTCATCTCACAAAATAAAATGACAATTATAAAACGCGTACTTTAATATACTATTATTTATAATTTTGTAGAAATAGATACAGCAATAAAAAAAATCTCTATACGCCAGATTTCAATTCTACACTATGAAGGAGTCAAAATATTCCATGATTTCAAAATTAACTTTGTTAAATTATGAATTAATTAGATTTTGGTACCAATCCATCACACCTTAAGGCCTATCAGGTTTCATTATTTATTATAAATAATATAATATAAATCTTGTTATATTCAAACTTATTTGAGTCAGTCCTTTTCTATTTTGTACTGTTTGAAAGTCAATGATTGTTTGTAATATATAGCTTTCAAGAAGAGAGATATGTGGGACCTCCAAATAATATCAAGAGTTTTCCTCCATGGATGCCAGGGACGTTATCAAACATATTCGATGGATCCAGGAGTCCTCCACCAATACAAAACCATCAAGAGGCGTCACCTAAATATACACCGGAAATAATGCGACGTACCTTATTGAAAAAAATTGACAAAACAATGAAAACCGAAATGAATAATGCGTTTCTGAGGACAGCTGAAAAACTAAAACGGTACCGAAGCAAGAAACAAAAGATATTGAAAAAGCTGAGGAAGCCGAAGTGGAAGAAGAAAAGGAAGAAGTGGAAGAAGACGGTGCAAAAGGTGAAGCAGCGCATCATGCCGAGGAAGCGGAAGATAAGGATGAAGATGAGGAAGAAAAAGACGCGGATTAGCAAGAAGAAAACGAGGATACAGCAGAAGACAAATCAAAGACCAAGACCACAATTACCACTAGAACCAACACAAGAATTACCACCAGAACCAACACCAAAACGAAAACCAAAACCACATTTTTCACCAAAACCGAGACCACAACCTCCACCAGAACCAGCACCAGAACAATCATCAGAACCAGCACCAGAATCACCACCAGAACCAACACCAAAACGAAAACCAAAACCACATTTTTCACCAAAACCGAGACCACAACCTCCACCAGAACCAGCACCAGAACAACCACCAGAACCAGCACCAGAATCACCACCAGAACCAGCACCAAAACCACCACGAAAACCAAAACCAAAACCAACACCAAAACCAGCACCAGAACCAGAACCAGAACCAGAACCAACAACGGAACCACCACCAGAACCAACAACGGAATCAACACCAGAATCAACACCAGAACCCGAACAACAATCAGAAGAACCACCAGAACCCGAACAACAAACAGAAGAACCAACAGAATCCGAACAACAAACAGAAAAACCACCAGAATCCGAACAAAAATCCGAAGAAACATCAGAGGAAGAAAAAGAAGACTCAGAAACCAAGGAAACAGAAGATTCTCCGAAGGACGAAAAATCAACTAGTGAATGAACATATTTTTAAAATTAAAATTTGGGACATTATCAAATTATTATTTTGGTATATTTTTAACGTTTATTCATTGTACATATAATTGGCAAATAAATTATTATACACTTTTAACATGATTTAATTATTATTTAAGTAATTTGTTACATTACTTACATATTTCCTTTTCAAAGTTCTTGAAAATTTTAGACGAATTTCAATTAAAGTTATCACAAAATAATTGGACGTTTTTAATTATTTATTTGCACTAGTGTGAAGAATAATTAAACTTTAATCAAACATCTTTCGTAAATTCAATCAATATTGTCTGAAATTCAGTAAAATATATACGCACAAAGCTTTAACAATATTGTTAATTATGGTAGTAAAATTTCTTGTTAACTTCTAAGAGATTTATGAAGATCTATCAAGGTATGTTTTACAATTATAATTTACCAATTTATACTCTATATATTCTCTGAAGAATTTAAGTGATCAATCTTCGAAAAATGCCTTAAAATATAATAGAAAAGGAACCAATGAATTTAATCTCAAATCACCAAAATTATAAGTCAGCAGATCCATGGATCAAGTGGTTTGGGTATACAATCGACAGCAATACTAAATATATGAAAATAATGAATTTTATCCAACACCTCTCAATAAATGCTCTATAACTATAGCGATTTTAAACAAGGAAAGTAACAGATTACCCACTAGTGGGTATAATTTTGAGAAAAGTCAAGAGTGAGTATTTTTGTAATTATAACAATAATAATAACACACAACACCTTGGTAACTACTTCGATTGACATTTTAATTTAGTAAATTTAAAGTATTTGTCACTGTCAAATAACATTTCTTTAATAAATTTTGCATTTATTAAGATGTGTTGGATAAAACGTTATACTTCACACGTGGGCAAAGTGAAATTACCCACTTGTAAAGTAAATAACTATTTTCTAAAGGAATGAGTACCGTAAAACCGGGATAACTTTGATCGAAATGGGAAAAATTATATTTTCCTAAATAATTCTAATCAGCACGTAATTTCAACCGCCAAACTATAAATATAATTTTTGTGAATGATGTCTTTTGTTAGCTGATGTAGTCAGTTGATAGATCGTTGGGTAGTAAATTAGACATTAGTATTCGATGAAAGTATTGTAGTACTTTTGTCAAGGAGTGTACAAATGTCCGTTGTTTATACGTTGGTATTGTACGAGAACATATGGTGCATATGAATTATTTCCGGTAACATAAGCGGCTTCCTACATTTCAACTATGTGGAATAAAATATCAAAATAATCATGAACTATACTTTTATTTGAAATCGGCACTAAAGTGCTCAAAAATCGTCATTAAAAGCTCAGAAATCGTTACTAAAGTAACCCATTATACAACGATTTTGAGTAACCCAGTGTTGGCAACCGTTAAATAATTATTGTACAATTAGGATAATTTTGGCAGATATATTGACGTACTATAGTAAATTTGGACGTAACATGAAACAAAATTTACAAGAAGAATTAACTAATTTATTCCGATGACGAAATTGAGGACAAAACACATAATTTTAAGTGTTATTTACGATAACTTCACATCTCGAGGTTGGCAACACTGACTGTCAGTTTCAATTGACAACTTACAGATGTATAAACTTAACCTAAATTGCAATTTTTTTACAGTTTTTTCGAATTTTAGATTTCAAATAAAACTTAATATGTACCTCGGCACTGAAGTTCCTTTTTATCACTCACATGGTTTATTACGGGCCTCAGCAACTAAATTCCATATTCGTGATAAAAAAATTGAACTTCATTGCCTTGATACATAAATAATTATTTCAGGTACTTGAATCTTTAATGCCCGTGTGTTTGTATGACCCATTGGAAACACTTACACTTCCCGAAAAAACATTTCACGAAAATACAAATAACGAAAATACATTTCTCGATTATACAAATGTCGAAATTTACGATGAGGAATCGTACATTTACCGAAAATACAAAAGTCGAATGTGTAGGAAATAATACAAATGTCAAATGTTACAAATATAGTGAGCAATGATTACAATACGCCATTTGGTATTGTTCGCTTTCGACAAATGTATTTTCTGACGACCACTACGAAAAGTACATAAATTCACACGCTAAACTATTACTGAAAGTTGGTCATTGCATATCACAAGGAATGCTGTGTGATATGAAAGCTCGTTAGCCAGTCAAATGCGTCCGCAACGGTGTGATATGATTTTATCATACGACTAAGCGAACTAACCTAAATATTTGTATTTAAAAGTTTGACAATTGCACAAAATTTGCTGAATTTACACGGATTAAGAAGGTTGAATAATTTTTGGTGAATAGCAATGATGTTAAAATAATCTGTTTTAATAGTTTTATGTAAATTTCATTTGGTTTTTTTCTTAATTGTGGTCGTTGGAAAAATTTCGTGTACAACAATGCTGAAAGGGTGAAATAACCAACTTTCTGCACTAGTTATACAATACCTATACTATTTCGAGATTTGTAATATTCAAAAAATGTTTTTTCGAGGTTTGTATTTTCCCAGTGATTCGACAAATATGTTTTCGAGATATGTAACATTCCTCATTTGTAATATTTGCAACATTCGACTTTTGTATTTTCGGTAAATGTACAATTCCTCATCGTAATTTTCGACATTTGTAAAATCGAGAAATGAATTTTCATGAACTACTTTTTGGATAAATGTGGTTTTGGTCATAATTGATTATTAGACACACAAAACAATAATGAAGAAACATTTTCAAATGAAAGATTATTATTCTGAAAATTATTTCAATCTTTTCTCAAGAAAATCTAGTAGCATCATGATGTAAAACATACCATAATCATAAACCACCCACAACGATTCTTGAGAAACTCTAGAATACTAACTTAACCGTATTCATAAACATGGGTTATAACTGCAACTAATTAAACAAATGACAATAAACATGCCAATGACACGTCATATTTACTCATAAAACATAAATGAAATCACCTTTGCTGCTGTGGAATCAAGATTTAATTTGAAAACACTATCTTTCACAAAACGTCATGGTGAAAAATTGTAAAGGAATACTAAATGTGTTGCACCATAAATGTTCTAAGAATTGAAAGGAATTCTAAACTTGTTCTTAAACGGATTCTGGAAAAACCACGAGTACAACATTTGTAAGAACTTACACACAACAAATTTTTCTTTCACTTGAGTTTAAAATATTTTAAAATGACTTTAGAAAGCTTTGACGCATCGGACTGAATCATGAGATCTTCAGAATAACATATTTGGGAACGGCAAATTCAATAATTTGATATGCCTAGAATATAACATCCCGTATAAAATAATATATTATTATATGAGGGATTATATTTGAAAGATTTGAAGAATATTTAACAACAATAGTAAATTATTATATGAGGGATAATGACCATAATCCCGAATACAATACTATACTTTCTCAACTTCTGTAAATACGGAAAACACAATGATCAAAATACGTTGAAAACACACGATGAAAAATGACAATATAAAATAGACAATGACAATTGACTACATGTCAACTGTCAGACGGCCGTTGCTTGGTGATTCACATCACGTCTTTAAAATAACCGTGTATTATGGATTTTTGGTTCAGTGATTGGTCGAGAAAACTGAATTATAAATCATAATTCATCGAAAAAATTTAATAATAGGAATTTACTTATACAGGAGTAGAACTCAATTTCTATGATACCAAAATCATAACAGAAACAGACAATTTCATATCTGCGGGAGATTGGTGCACTTTCTTTCCCGTCGCGAGGTAAAGTGCTCAAATAATGTGAAAAATGAACAAGAATAAATAAATCAAATATAATTGTCATAAATTATATTGCAATTCAAATTATTTTGAAATATATTAAAGCCATACAAAATGTTGTGGGTTGTGGTCGTGAAAAAAATAGTATATACACCGCAGGAGAGAAGTGTATTTTCCTCGTATCTTTTTTACTCCGCGGGAAAAATCATACATTTCTCTCCCTTAATGTATAATATACTATTATCTACGATCGTTGATAAAAGTGACCCTTTTAACAGTTGCTTAGCAAGTTAAATGGTAATGGTGTGCAAAGTAACATAGCAACGTGTTAAAAATGATTTTATTTCTAAACAAATAAATATATTTTTTTTATTCCTGTATATATTCCCATTATTTATATATACGACAATGAATTATGATTCATAATTCACTCTTCTCAACCAATCACAGAGCCAGAAATCCATAATTCCCTGTTATTTTAAAGACGTGATGTGGATCACCAAGCAACGGCTGTCTGACAGTTTACATGTAGTCAGTCATTGTGTATTTGTATGTTGACGTTTTTCAACGTGTGTTTTCAACGTGTGTTTTCAACGATTTCGGTCATTTTCATAAGTGATTTTCGAATTTACAGGAGTAGAAAAAGTATAGTATTATATTCAGGATTATGGTCATTAACCCCCATATAATTTTGTAGTTAAATACTCTTCAAATGTTTCAAATATAATATGTGGAAAACTAAACTTTGTACTAGTTATATTTGAACCATTTTCTTCTAAAACAAATATACGAACTTTTGTCTGTGCATATTGACAATTAACAAACAGTTCGGCTGGTTTTTAGAGATCAATATCATTAAAATTTGGCCATTTGCCTTTTCCACTTCATTCTAAATGAATATAGCAAGCCCACGCGTATTATTCAGTTGAGTAGGAACCAAATTTATCTACCTGAGATCTTTTGCACAGGATGTTTGTTGAATTTAAATAAATTTCATATCATTTGTTGAGTATCGGCGTAGAATTTCAGTTTGCTACCGTTTGAACTTAAACATTTGGTATATTTTTAAACTTATTTACACACAAAAATGGTACCGTGAAATTTAAATATTTGTCATTAAACGGACAATGAACGAATTTATAATTATGCGAATTAATTTATTTCCAAAACCGAAATGAAAATTCATTTACAAACAAAAACATACAATGAAAATTAAAATCTGAACTTTCGCATACCCGACATACATAATAGTATATTCTACAACAAGTAATGGAATGGCAAACTCAAATAAATAAAATTAAAACAAACAAACGTAACCATAGTAACTGAATCAAGATACTTCATATATCGCGCTAATATGCGGCTCTGATTCGTCGAAATTATTCCAAATACAGCGTATGGAATGATAGTTCTTCCAATACAGTTTTTAGTTGTTTCCAAAACAGTGTTATAGAAATATTTTTAAGAAATATCTTTAATATATTTGGAAAAGAAAATTTGTATTTAAAAGTTTGACAGTTGCAGATAATTCGCTGAATTTACTCGGATTAAGAAGGTTGGACCCTGATTTATCAGATTTTAACATAATTTTTGGTAAATTCTGATAGCAATGATGTTAAAATTTCGATCTTTGAATGAGGCTTTCTACAAACAATGTACTGCCATCTTGTGGCAAAAATTGGAAAAGAACATTTTTAATAGCTAACTTCTCGCGTGAGAATGTGCATAAGCTGTTTTAATATTTTTATGTAAATTTTATATAGTTTTTTTTTTTTGTTTTACTTAATTGTGGTCATTCGAACAGTATCGTGTTCTTTCGGACACGCCTCCATCCATCCATCCACACAGACGTCATTGAGGACTCAGAAATTGTATTTTAACAATTAATTTGTTTTGATTCGAAATATTCAAAATTTCCAAGTCAACCAGCACTATTTTGATGGCCAGTATAGTACTGTACATATAAAAAATTCTTTCGTCTACCTGATACAGTCCTAATTCCATCTCGAGTCCGTTACTCAAGCATTTTACCTGACGCGTTAGCTTCGCCACCCTTATACTGCGTCAAATAAACCAAGTTGCTGGACGTAGTCATAAAAAACAGTACTTCTCTAGTCGTTTAGTTCAAGTCTATGGCAAATATTCAGTTTTCACAAACGGTGATGGCAATAAAAGGGAAAATATCGGGATGCTCTCTGGACGTTTCTAGGTCACTTTGGGAAAGTTGAGGGACTTGCACAACGGTTTGAAAGACGAAGAATTTTTATAGTACGTGGCTAGGTTTCTTACTTTCTTATACACAGTAAAAAATTTATAGTTTAAAATGTAAAAAAATTTTAGTTCCAGACAATCAACCGTTAATTTTTGTCAATTTAACAAGTTTCAAATTTGTTAGTAAGTAACAAATTATTTTTGTGTATTTCGTAATTAAATATATTGACAATTTGTTAAATAAAATTTTTGTCAATTCTGAATTTTTAACAAGAAAAATTGTTGTTTTTATTTATTTGCTGGATTTACAAAATTTAACAAATAGACTCGTCAATAATAACAAGTAAATTTAGTTAACCCATCAATTTGACAGTTTGTATTCTTTTTTAACAACTTAATTTGTTATAACAACTATGATTTATTGTTCTGTTTCAATATAATTACTAAAATTTTTAGTCAAAAGCACATAATAATAAATGTTAATAATTACTATATTCACAAATATATTTAGTTACGAAATACACAAAAATAATTTGTTACTTGTTGACAAATTTGAAACTTATTAAATTAACAAAAAGGTGGATCTTCTGGGACTAAACATTTTGTTAAAATTTTGACTATAAATTTTTTACTGTGTTTATTTTATTTAATACATTTTTATCGAGCATTATTTTGACCATAAAACCATTTCCTGTATCTAATTTTTCTTTGAAATTATACATTTTTAATCAAGGCACTTGAAATCAAACACTGATTACAGCAGATGGCAGATAAAATTGGTACATGATGTGTTTTGTAAATTCATGGCACTGATGATTTAAAGAAAATTACCAATAAACATTTCCGTTATTTTTTCGGTTTCAGGTAGAGTAAAATTATAAATATTAGTATAAAAAAATGCATAAATTTGTCCTCTACAATAAACTATTTAACTTTTATAAAATAATTGGAGAAGCAAATAATTTAACATTTCAAAAATAGCATTGAAAACGTTATGGTGCGTATCCATAATAATTCACGGTATATTAGTATAAAATTATGTATTAGTACAGTCGATATATTTGCCTAAAAACTCAATATTTTAAAACATCTGGACAAAGGGTAAAAACTTACTGAATCCTACCTCGATCTAAACATCGAGCGCTTTAGAAAAGGAGAGAAATAGCTCTTCTCCCGAGAACCAGGCTATCTAAGGGTAGTGGCTGTGACCTTGGCCTACAACAGGTGTTTAGGGGTAAACAACCCTTATAGGTTGGTTTTAACCCTTTCATGTTTCCAGGGATGGAATGGTGAGACGGGTTTTTGAAGGTAGGGCAATTTCAAGCTCATCTGTTCTCAAGAAAAACATACAAATTTAAATATTTTATGCTTGATGCAGTTTTAGAAGAGACCAACTTAAGCCCGGTTGCACCTACATTAGTTAAATTTTAAACTTGGTTTAAATTAATAAAAGCAAATCGAAGTTATATATGTCATATGGAGCGGTTAAGTTAAAATGTTAACTAGAACTAATTCTTTTCTATCCAAAACTACTCATCTGTGTATTTGGTCGAGATGAGTCCTTCGATTGTCTATTATACATTCCATACCGCATCTAAAAATAACTCAACTTCAGTACGAATTTAACCAGGAACTCAGCTATAGATAATTACACGGAGTGTACACGCGACTAGCGAAAAAACGCAAGGTTACCAACAAACCGACATGAAAAACGTGTAGCGCAAAATGGCGGACCGCGCTGGTGAAATAATACATTATTTCGACGAGAGAACGAAATATTAGAGAATGTGATACACAACTTTTCTTATAGTTATGAATCTATACAGATTACACAGCCCCACAAAACAAATTTTCTTTTTGGAACTCTTAGTCTATGATTCATTGCAATTTGTTATTGAAGCATTCTCAAAATTGGAATATTTTTATTCATATGATTATTTTTTGACGTTTATTTAAACCAATCAAATGCTTTATTGTATGTCACGTGTCTGCGTTTTAACCAATCCTGTCATTATTATACTGAGAATAATGCTCTTGTGATTATTCCCGGCAATTTTCTCTGTAGCTTTTTTGTTTTTGTTGACAGATGTCAGATGTCAGATAGGTATCATCAACACAAGTAAAAATCATCAAAAAAGATAAATTTAGTGACGTGCCTGATGATGAAATCAAAAAATAATCTAATTAAATATAACTCGAGAGTTCGATAAATTAGAAAATAATTATCCAGTATCTTTCTCAAACTTGTCGCCATTTGGCAATAGTCACTCAAGCCCTACGGGCTTTCGTGGCTATTGCCTGGCAACAAGTTTTCGAAAGATCTGTCAAATTATTTTCAATTTATTCTCACTCTCTTGTTATATTATTACTGATTATTTTTTTATTTCATCATCAGGCACGATACTAAATCTATTTTTTGTTCATTTCTTACTTGTGTTGATGTCAACAAAAACAAAAAAGCTACAGAGATTCTTCCCAGGAATAATCACAAGAAATTATTCTGAGTATAATATGACAGGATTGGTTAAAACATAAACACGTGAGATACAATGAAGCATTTCATTGGATTTAAGAAACGTCAAAAATAATCAAATAAAATATAACTCGAGAGTTCGATAAATTAGAAAATAATACTCTAGTATCTTTCTCAAACTTGTTGCCATTTCGCAATAGCCACGAAACCCCTACGGACTTTCGTAGCTATTGTCTGGGAACAAGTTTTCGAAAGATCTGTGAAATTATTTTCAATACTCTCTTGTTATATTATTACTGAAAATATTTTTGCACTGCATTTCTTGTGTCGAGTCAATTATGAACAAAATTCATTTCCTCGTATTGTCATAAATTGTTTCTTTGTTTTTATTTTCTAGTTCATTATTAAAGAAATAAAAACAGAAGAGAAAAGATAAATCAAGAAAAATATATAGCAAAAACACAGTATAAGAATTCACACAGTAACGATACTTTAAATATTTCATAATCCCAATATTTCAACTAGATAATTTTATCAGCTTCTGCTTTTAAGTCTATGCAGTTTTATTTTTGCCAAAGCAGATATTTAAAACCCTGTGTATATAAACCTAAACCAATGTCAATATTTAATCTTGCCCAACATAAATTCTGCAGTTTAACACAGTTATTTATAAAATATACCAGCAGATTCTGCAACTTCTTTATTCGTAACTCGTTCTTTTGAACGGTCTAAGTTGTCTTCATAAACTGTTCTAGGCACGTCCTGCAGTGCCTTGATCTTGAGTTTGAAATCCGGCCAATTATCCACACAAAATAATTTCAGTTTATTACCGCACTGTTTCCATTGCGCGCTCCAAGTAAAATCATTTCGCTATAGCTATTTTTGTCTGCGATTTTCATGCATTTCTCGTATTTATGTTTTATTGGCTATGTTACAAGCTGAAAGTAATACTCGGTGCTTGTACAAGAGACCTATATGGTTTTTACTTTCATGATCTACTATGGATGCTAGTTCTGTTCCAGATAAAATACAATGTAAGTTGTTACTGCAGTTTTTAATCATGTCCTTTTCTACATACATACATGTTAAGAAAATAGAGGTTAAGGCTGTAAGGGTGGATAATACATACCAAAACAATAAAAAAGTTCATATAAATATACATCCGGAAATTCCTAGTTACATAGCTATAACGATTTTAATAATTTTTTCTGTTCTATGCAACTCATACTTTTAACATTACAATAAAATCATAGTGGCCGTTTACAATGGAAAACAGTCAATTATAAATTATATAAAATTGTGTAACAAACAGTAACAATAATTATGACAAATAAGGAAAAACAAAAGACTAATTGTTTTCCATTGAAAACGGCCTCTATGTTTTTATTGTAATGTTAAAAGCATGAGTCGTGTACGACAGAAAAAAAATAGCTATAGCTCTCAAACTGGGCATTTCCGGATATATGTTTATATGAACTTTTTTTTATTGTTTTGAGATGTATTTTTTTAACATCCTGTATAGCTTAAAACAAGAGTTGCCTTAAAATTTGTATATCTTTATAGTCAGTAATAGTATATTATACATTAAAGGGAGAGAAGAGTATGATATTTTCCCGCGGAGTAAAAATGAATACAATACGACATTGGAAAAATACACTTCTCTCACGTCTCCAATATTTATAATGTTTTCTATTTAAAAATTGTTTGAATTGTAATATAATTTATGATAGTTACCTTTGATTTGGTTTATTTTATTAATTTTTCATAACAAGTGCCATTATTTGAGCACTTTCCTTCACGACGGGAGAGAAAGTGCACAAATCTCCCGTTGATATGAAATTGGCTGTTTCTCATAATTTTGGTATCTCTCCCGGTCGTGAAAATAGTTATTTACTTTACAAGTTAGCAAAGTGAGAAATTACCCACGAGAGCAATTTTAGCACACGAGGGTAATAATTTTATCGAATGGTTAATTCCACTTTGTCCACGTGTGAAGTATAACGCTTTATCCAACATCTCTTAATAAATACAAAATTTATTAAAGAAATATTATTTGATAGTGACATATGCTTTAAATTTTCTAAATTAAAATGCTAATCGAAGTAGTTACTAATGTGTTGTGTGTTATTATTATTATTATAAATAGAAAAATTATAACCACTAGTGGGTAATTTGTTACTTTCCTTGTTTAAAATCGCCATAGTTATAGACCATTTATTGAGAGGTGTTGGATAAAATATTATTGTTATAATTGAAATTAGGCGAATAGAGATTTTAATGCTTTTATTTTTTTTTATTGATGTATTTTTTTTATCTATGCATTTTACAGGAAAACTGTTTTATACAATGCCAAATATTTTTCGGTTTTGTATAATTTTCCATGGCATCGATACAATTTTTTCTTTTTAATAAATACTAATTTTAATTTAATTAGATATGTGTCGGGAAATACTAAAATTATGGATTTATATTTTTGCGATAAAGAAGCAATATAAAAAATAGAATTGAAACTCTTAAACGCCACATTTCAATTCTACACTCGATGGTAAAATAGCTATTTGTACAACAAGTAAGGAAAAGTAATATTTTTCCGTATTACGTGTGAAAACACACCGTATATGGAAATTAATACTTTTCCTACGTGTTGTAAACAAGATTTTTTATACTACCGTTTGAAAATAGTTATTTTAAAGTTTTGAATTTGATATTGTTTGATTTCTGTCATTTTGACGTTTTGAAAAACTAGGGACTCGTAGATAGCATGTCAAAAAAAAGTAATCTCAGAAGTAGTTAATTTAAATAGTAATACTTTCTCAAACAAATCTCGAAATGTAAGACTGTTACTGTTAATATTTACAATAAATAAAGTTTTTGTTACAATAATAATTGATTTACATTTCCGCACTAGTGCGTAAAAATACAACTTTTCCTAACTCTTTTGAATATTGAAATCAAACACATTTTCAAACGGTAGTTTAAAAATACATTGCTCAAAAATAAAATCGAGCCACTTGGCCGAACCAAGAAAATGACTGTTTTTAAAATGTGGGGCATTTCTTTCAGGGACATGTTAACCAAAATCTGGAAATTCCCTCTGGAGATACATTCCTCCTCTACGTTCTCCAAAAATCCCGAAGAGATTCGCTCCCCCCAACCCCCTGAAAAATCGCTTTATGTGATGTCATGTTTGAGCAATGAAAAATCTCAAAGTTTGAAGGCTTGCAGCTCCAAAAAATCCTGTCTTAAGGGGGTTGTTCAACTCGATTGTCACAAAGTCCTGTCAATTACCTTTTCAGAGCTGAAAATTTCGTCCTCATCGGTGAAGAATTGAGTGAGTGATCGCGTATAATGTACCACCAGGTAAGTTTCACCGTCTGAGCAAAACTTAGAAACAAGTTTTCATCATCAAGTGCACGAGAACCCAGCAACCCAAACAGAAAGCGAACTCCACGTTCCGCGCCGGGTAGAGGGGGGTGTTTACGTCACGGCCATGGCCGCCATGTTGAAAGTATCGGAGTGTTTCACTGTTTCTTGCTCCGACGAAGCGAGTCAAGCTATGCCGACCGCGTAGTCAAGTCACTCGCTCGCGAGTTGAAAACAAAAGTTAGAGCATTGCGACCGAGACCGCGACTGCGCTACACCTATACCCAGTTACTTACTGACGAGCTGGCAACACTGCACGAAGACTTGGATGGACTAGCTACGGAAGAACGCGCTTGAGAAGGAAGAGGTTTTGTGGACGGTAATTGTGGTTATCATGTCTTCTTAATGGGCGTAATGTGTCTAGCCAAAGAAGATGCTCAGAAAATAATCGAATTTTATTATTAATTTTATTGATTATTGGTCCTTGTCCCCTTCAAAATACTCCCCTACCCTATTTACAGACGTTTTCATTTCGAGAAATAGTCCTGGATTTCTTCATTTGAAGTTATCATGTCTCCGTAATGGGCGTAATGTGCCTAGCCAAAGAAGATGGTCAGAAAATAATCGAATTTTATTATTAATTTTATAGATTATTGGTCCTTGTCCCCTTCAAAATACTCCCCTACCCTATTTACAGACGTTTTCATTTCGAGAAATAGTCCTGGATTTCTTCATTTGAAGTTATCATGTCTCCGTAATGGGCGTAATGTGCCTAGCCAAAGAAGATGGTCAGAAAATAATCGAATTTTATTATTAATTTTATAGATTTTTAGTCCTTATTCCCATCAAAGTACTCCCCTTTTCTATTTACAGACGTTTTCATTTCGAGAAATAGTCCTGGATTGCTTCATTCGAAATGGTCGCATTTGCTTTGATGTCATCAATAGTCTGAAAACAGCGTCCTTTCAACACTGGTTTTAATTTCGGAAATAAATAATCGAGAAGGAAGAGGTTTTGTAGACGATAATCGCGGTTATCATGTCTCCGTAATGTGCCTAGCCGAAGAAGATGGTCAGAAAATAATTGGTTTTTATTATTAATTTTATAGCTTATTGGTCCTTGTTCCAATCAAAGTACTCCCCTACCCTATTTACATACGTTTTCACGAAGTAGTCCTGGATTTGAAATGGCCGCATTTGTTTTGATGTCATCAATAGTCTGAAAACAGCGTCCTTTCAACACTGATTCTAATTTCGGAAATAAATAATCGCAAGGAACCAGGTCTAACGAATAAGGGAGGACACTCATCTAATTTTCAACTGTAATTACACAAGAGCTTTTTATTTTGCCGGATAAATTTCTGTTTGTAACAAAACCTAGTTACCTAGCAATTTGATAAGAAAACTGTTTTAATAAAATCACGACACCGTAGGTTTAACATCTATATATCAAATAATTGTCAGTAATAATATGACAAGAGAGTGAGAATAAATTGAAAATAATTTGAAGATCTTTCGAAAACTTGTTGCCAGGCAATAGCCAGGAAAGCCTGTAGGGCTTGAGTGGCTATTGCCAAATGGCGACAAGTTTGAGAAAGATACTGGAGAATTATTTTCTAATTTATCGAACTCTTGAGTTATATTTATTTAGATTATTTTTTGATTTCATCATCAGGCACGTCACTAAATCTATTTTTTTTGCTCATTTTTACTTGTGTTGATGATACCTATTTGACATTTGACATCTGTCAACAAAAACAAAAAAGCTACAGAGAATATTGCCGGGAATAAACACAAGAGCATTATTCTCAGTAATATAATGACAGGATTGGTTAAAACGCAGACACGTGACATACAATAAAGCATTTCATTGGTTTAAATAAACGTCAAAAAATAATCTAATTCATCGAACTCTCGAGTTATATTTATATAGATTATTTTTTGATTTCATCATCAGGCACGCCACTAAATCTATCTTTTTTGCTCATTTTTACTTGTGTTGATGATACCTATTTGACATTTGACATCTGTCAACAAAAACAAAAAAGCTACAGAGAATATTGCCGGGAATAAACACAAGAGCATTATTCTCAGCAATATAATGACAGGATTGGTTAAAACGCAGACACGTGACATACAATAAAGCATTTCATTGGTTTAAAGAAACCTCAAAAAATATTCAAAATAAAGTCATACGCAAGGAACAAGGCATACGTGTTCAGTTGATTTTATTGGTATAAGAAAGTAGTGTGGTGTCCACACCAGATTTTCTCTATGAAGCTGTGTCCTGTTTACCATATTATATTTCCAAAATACTTGGTCCATTTTTTTAGTAATCAAATTTACCAATATTTGTTCGTATCCCACTACTATAAACTTTGTCTTTTTGGCGTATACCAAATACATTTTTGTTTCTCTAAACTAGTATTTCTAGTGTTTATAAATAAACTTTTAACATTTGATTAGAATCTAATTGGAAGGTAAAGAATAGCTGTTTCAAGTTTCGTGAATAAAATCGCCTACAGAATATATTTAATATATACCGCCTGTACGAGTATACAAATATATATTGTCATTTGTTTAACGAGCAACAACTCAAAGGTCACTTCGATAACTAGTTTCATAGTTATCTACTTTAATTTTTTTCAATAAACACATTAATTATGTGCAAATATACACAGGATATGGTAATATCAAAATGCACGTTTAATTTTTAATTTTACATGTCAAATAAACAAGTGAATTGAAACAAATGCTCATGAATGTGAATCACCCATAAATAAATAATGACGTTCAATTGTCTGGCAACACAGTGCACTAGAGACAGACAGTCGAGCATCGGCTGCATGTGCATGCGTTTGTTTCATGACGTATTTATTAGATTTTGTTTTCGAGCGAATGAACAGGACCTTGAATCGTGGCAATTAATGTGTTTTCAACGCACTTTTCGATCGAGTGAGTTGCGAATAACTGCCAGGACGTTCACATTATTTTGCATAATTTTAGGGGTTACGTAATATGTGAACTTGTAGAAAAAACAACAAGCGATATTTATATGTTAATCGTTTTGGTGGACCTTGTAACCTTAAGATTTTAATAGAAAATAGAAATAAACTTATCGAAATATTTCTTTTGTACTAATTTTATCTAGGCTCGCCAGCTGTTCAAAATTAGAAAGTATTCTTCACATGTTTTTGTAGTGTAGATGAAATTTAACCCCAATGATTTATTTATGCTAAAAAAGATGTGTCCAACACATAACTCCCCGCAAATTTAACTTGTTAACAGTACAAAATATAGAAAAATGCTTCAAATAAAAATTGAACAAAAATTGTCTGTAATAATATAACAAGAGAGTGAAAATAAATTGAAAATAATTTGATTTGAAAATTGCAACAAGTTTGAGAAAGATACTGAAGAATTACTTTCCAATTTATCGAATTCTTGAGTTATATTTGAATTCATCATCAGGCATGCTACTAAATCTATTTATTTTCCTCACTTTTTACTTGTGTTGATGATAACTATCTGACATCTGACATTTGTCAACAAAACCAAAAAAGCTACTGAGATTATTCCCGAGAATAATCACTATTCTCAGTATAATAATGACAGGATTAGTTAAAACGCAGACACGTGACATACAATGATGTATTTCATTGGTTTTAAGAAACGTCAAAAAAAAATTATTAAACCATAATTTACTGAGACATTTTAAAATAACTTTATAGGGCTTCAAGTAAACTACCACTTCCGGTCATTGGATTACCACCAAAAACTTATCAGCTCTTTCAAGGGGGATACAGTAAAACATCAATAGTATATTACGTACCGTGAACTGTAAGTGATAGGTTTTAGGTCAAAAATGTAGTTTGGGATGTCGAGACCCGTAGGGTCGAGATTTCCTAAACATTCGATACCTACAAAATCACTTACAGTTCGAGGTTAGTAAAATATTTTTTGCAATACCTGCGTAAATATAAGAAAAGGAAAAATAGGTAGCAAAATTAACAGCTGTCAGATTGAGGTTAAAAATAAAATTTCAATGATATATATTTACTTCCCGTTCACCATGAACAGTAAATTTCACTTACCATCCACCGTGGACGGTAAGTAAATGATGTAACCATGAAAACCAATTGTGCAATAAAAGTTCCACTTACTATTATAAATTTTGTTATTAATGGGTAACTTACAGTATAGGTATTGCAAAAAATTTTTTGTTTAGTAGTTTTTGAGAAACCCTAACTCCAGAGATCCACACAGACTGACACACACAGACATCATCGTATTTTACGGACTCTAAAACGTGCTTATCCACTGAAAACTCACTACCGAATGTTTAGCACAATTTATACAAGAATACATAAAGTTAATATTATTGATATACTCGTATCGTGAAATATTCATATATGGGTTTTACTGTATACATTTTAAATTCTGAACAACGTTTGTGTTTATGTTTTTGCTGTAATAGGTAAAAACGTACAGCAAAATAAAAAAATAACTTTGAATCCCTATTCGATACATTTCAATTCTACACCCAGTATATGCGGAGCGTTCTAAAAGTAACATTCCTGCTGAAAGAAGGAAGTAAAAATTGCACGAAACACGAAAACGAGTAGCAGCGAATTTCATGACCAATTTCACATGATCATTGTTCAAAACATGGAAGTTAAAAATTATACACTGCTTGCGTTTAGTATAGTTGACCTTGTATAACAATCGCAATGCTGTGCTGATGAATTCTGACCTTGGCAGAATAGTTTTTTGCCATTAATATTTATTACACGCTTCCACTAAACAATTCCTTCGTTTTAGACGGACCCGCGCTTTTACAAAATGGATTTCGTGTCTGGCTTAGATTGATTAGATGTGTTGTTGATAGGCTGTATCATTTGTTATTGAAGTAATTTAAAAATTAATGAATGTCGATAAGTTTTTATGATGTCTGTTGAAAGTGAAGTTGGTATTAAAATTAATCATACAACCGACAAGACGAAGATTGAATTGTCAAGGATAAGATTACAAGATTTTAATTATATAAGCAAGAAATGAGGAGTTTGTCCTACCCAGAAAATTTTTCTACTCCTGTATAAATATAACCCCATTATTTAAAATTTTCAATGAATTATAGTACCTATAATTCACTCTTCTCGACCAATCACAGAACCAGAAATCCATAAATCACCGTTATTTTAAAGACAGTTACACAGTTATGTCAGTTGACATGTAGTCAATTGTCATTGTGTATTTATATGTTGACGTTTTTCGTCGTGTGTTTTCAACAAATTTTGATTAATTTCAAAAGTGATTTCCGAATTTACAGGAGTAGAAAAAGTATAGTATTATATTCGGGATTATGGTCATTATCCATTCGGATGATTTGCAACTTCATCTACGTGAATAAAAACTATCATAATAATTTATATAATAACATACTATTTCTTCCTACTGTTCTAGTATTATTCGTCTCTTGTAAACACTACTTCTTAAATAAATAAAAATAAATATATCATCACGCATTTTACCCATTATGGGTGTAGCACTCTGCTTAAACAGTTTTGGGTAAGTGATATATTTGTTCGTATGAAGTGCGTTTACCAGCCGTCAAATCATAGTCTCTAAAGTTGTTAGTTCAGGGGGAACCACAGGGGTTAATTTAAGTTGGTAACTGTCGCCAGTGGGATTCGAACTGAGGATCTCCATACTTCTACTTTATTATTTTATCCAACACCTCTCAATAAATGCTCTATAGCTATGACAATTTTAAACAAGGAAAGTAACAGATTACCCACTAGTGGGTATAATTTTGAGGAAAATCACTAGTGAGTATTTTTTTATTTATAACAATAATAATAACACACAACATCTTGTTAACTACTTCGATTGACATTTTAATATAAAAATTTAAAGCATATGCCACTGTCAAATAATATTTCTTTAATAAATTTTTTATAAGAGGTGTTGGATAAAACGTAATATACTTCACTCGTGGGCAAAGTGGAATTACTCACTTGTAAAGTAAATAACTATTGTCTACAGATAGTTACACAAATTTAGGATGTTTTCGAAACGTGTATGTATCTAGATATGCAAGAGTGTTAATAATGGTGTGTTAGTGCCTACGTTGATGTATGGTTCTGAAAGTTGGGTGTGGATGAAGAAGCATGAACGACGTATAACTGCTGTGGAAATGAGTTATTTGAGAGGACTGTGTAGGTATACGAGACGTGATCGTATCCGGAATACATTGGTGTATGGTGAGAGTGAGATTGAAAAGAATATTGTTAAGAAAGTGGGAGTGAGTCTGGCCATCTTGAGCAAATGTCGAATGAAAGGTTGGTGAAACTAATATATGTGGATAAGATTGAAGGTGAACGATTGTGTGGGCGTCCGAGGAATAACTGGTTGGGTATGATTGATGGTTTGTTGCGTGAACGAATGATGTATGAATGTGGACGAGGCGAAAGTGGTTGGATTAATTATTGGTTGACTGTGTTTCTTATAGGGTTGTTCGAGAAGTTTTATTTAATTTGTTGCCACATAGCTGACAAAAATCCAAAACTACTTCCACAAATTTGAATTCAAACTCATTCTTAAACCAAGTACAGTCATTTAGCGATACCACCCTTTGTAATACCTCCCCCCTAACTTCCTTCATCCTCCACATCTCTCCATGTGGTGTGAAGTCAGCGACACTCACCAGGTCCGACACAATGACACAGTGCACCCACCGCCGACCGTGGCTACCAGCGCCAAGTGAACGTTCCACGCAGAGAGCGTCACCCTCTGATGGCCTTGAACCCACCGCGTGTACCTTGCTGCCGCTGAGACGGTGACCGTGTGGTCACTCGATATTGACGTGTGTGTCATGACGTGTGTTGGTGTGTTTGTATGGAGAAAGCACGCAATGCCAGGATGGGGGAATGGACTCGTGATTTCAAGAGAAATGAAAATCGATAGGTTACGTGTGTGTCACTTTACATTGAGTTTTCCTCCGGTTAGGCAATATAAGAAAGCTTTAATTACTTAGGAAATTGGCACAGTAAATGCTGGTTTATGTAAGGTGTAACTTTATGAGTTTAACGAAAAGAAAATTTGGAGCATTTATTTATTATATATATATTTTAATCTGTCACTGTCATCAAGAATACATTAAATGTCGAGAACCGAATAAATATTATTAGAATGTATTATGGGGGCGCAGTACAAGACAAATATCTGAATACATCACAGGAATGAACGTTGAATAGTTTTCATCGCCAGAAATTGACAGTGACAAAAAATATTTAATAGTATATTACGTACCGTGAACTGTAAGTGATAGTTTTTAGGTCGAGAATGTAGTTTGGGATGTCGAGACCCGTAGGGTCGAGATTTCCTAAACATTCAAGACCTAAAAAATCACTTACAGTTCGAGGTTAGTAAGATATTTTTTGCAATACCTGCGTAAATATAAGAAAAAGAAAAATAGGTATCAAAATACACACCTGTCAGATTGAGGTTAAAATTAAATTTGAATGATATATATTTACTTACCATCCACCATGAACGGTAAGTTTCACTTACCATCCACCGTGGACGGTAAGTAAATGATGTAACCATGGAAACCAATTGTGCAATAAAAGTTCCACTTACTGTGTTCAAATTTTGTTATTAATGGGTAACTTACAGTACAGGTATTGCAAAAATATTATTAGAATGTATTATGGGGGCGCAGTGCAAGACAAATATCTGAATACATCACAGGAATGAACGCTGAATGGTTTCCATCGCCAGAAATGGACAGTGACAGATTAAAATATTTAAAACAAATTGCAAGCACTATACGTCAGTAGCAATGAAAAGAGTAGGCGGAAAATTAGGAATTATTATTATTAATTTCCTTAAATTGCGGTATCAAAATAAAGTAATATATATTAAATAAGATGTAGGGATATTGGCAGTATTGTGATATAAAATTTGGATGCATAATTTTTTGCCGGACACTTTTAATTTACAAAAAACTGATTTTACATGTTAACTGCCTATGCCAACATTTACGTGGGACACACGGTATAGAAGAACAGGTTGGTAAATGTAACTGAGAAGTAACTGAATACATCCAGAGCCATCTACCGTTTTTAGACTTCAACAGAAGTAAATGTTTTCAAAAAGAGAAACAACTAATATATAAAAAGTATAAAGACAATTAATTGTCAATGTTTACCATATAGAAAGTCAATACTCATTAAAACTCTGGCAAATGTCATCTGTCAAACTCAAACAATACGACTGTTTGTATGTTTTGTTTACCATGGCACTCTGAAAACAGCTAAAAATTGTACATAATATTTTACGTTCATCTTATGACAGAAATGTATCACATCAATAAATTTAGGCTCATTTAGTGCAGTTTTTATTGCTGAACATTTTTTATACCAACACTTTTGTTTTAAAATTTATAGGGAACGAACTATCGCATAATGAAAATTTTAACATTTTTTTTTCTCTTTTTGAAACTGTATCCCAATTTGGCCTTAATACCCTCCTGTATAGAAATAGTGAACCGCTGAAATGTAAATAGCCTAGTGTGACAACAACGCACTAAGTATATTTCCAGATAATCCTTCCGATATTGATGGCAATTTTGAGTGTTGTTAATTGACTTCTCGTGAAAGGCTCTTAAAAAGCTTTAAATCTGTGTTCAATGTTTTGATATTTCTTTTTTGTGATTTTAAAACAACGTAGGTATAGTTAAGTGTTTGAATGTGCTATATTTGGAACATATATTATTGGAAATTTTATAGCTCACTTTAATTTTTAATTAAAACTTTTAAGTGACGATGTGGGAGTAATTTATTTGTTGGAAATAAATGTAATTTCCTAAAAACTCTGATATGGAAATTTTATTTATTTTTAATTGGTTATTGGTTGAGTTTATTGGTCACTATAGTGATCTGAAAATTTACAATAATCAATTAAAGTTTGGAACAGGATAAATAGCCAAATAAAAATAGCGAATAACAGTTTATTTCTTTTTTGGAAAGAAATTGCAGGTTCACTCTTCAAACCAAATACAATTTGTGAATGCAACGATTTTATTGCACGCTTGAAAAACATTTAGTAGTTAAAAATTTGCTAGTATTGCTTTCGTGTTATTATTTAGTACAGAACTCTGATAATATAAAATTCTAATCGCATATTTAAAAAAAAAGTTGTTTTTTTTTACAAATGATAAAAATTTAGATCATTTCAGTCACATATTATTCAATATTTCTTATAATTTTTCAACTTTTCATTCATAATTTCCTTTCTGAAGTTTCGCGGTTGCAAAATCGTGATGTCAACTTGTATTAGAATGTAAAGCATGGCAAGGCGAAAGAGGTGTTGATAACAAATAAAAACTTGCTTTTCAGTGTTGTAATAATTACTTATTATTATTAAAATGAATACTCCGATAAATTAAATTAGATATTCGTTAATTATAACATTTTTAGTCAAAGAGTTTAGGACGTGTTAAAACAAAATGCTTTGTTGTACTATATCTTGTCGCTTGTCGGTAATGTCGGTAGTCTCATTATCACACCTGTCATCTCAAGTCATATGTTGCAGTTAACAATGATTTTGAAATTAATCTTATGTTTAGTATATTTGTTATATTATTTTGCCCAGGTAATGTGAAGAAACTATATTTGTAAAAACCTCTCAAAAAATAACAATGTCTGATAACAGTCAATTTGACAGTTGGTGTAGTTCCTCGCTCTCCACAAGAGCGTGTTTTATAGAATATCAAGATGACGCAGGTGCTGACGTCACAGACGAAAAATGGTTTATGACCCCATTGTTGTCAATCTATAAACCAAGATTTTTAACTTATTGCGATGAGGTGGTCATTCATGGATGAGAACATATTGACCGAGAGATTGAAAGGCGGGTGTCTGTAGGATGCAAGGTGTTGGGTGCTCTGGGTACATTTGCTCGAAACGTGAATGTGTCTAGAGATGCTCGATTGAGTGTTTATAAACTAGTGCCTATACATTGATGTATGGTTCTGAATGTTGGGTGTGGATGAAGAAGCATGACCGACGTATAATTGCTGTGGAAGTGAGGTATTTCAGAGGAGAGTAGTCTGCAATACATTGATGTATGATGATTGTTCGACTGGAGACGAGATGTGGAAAAATAATGATCGGGGATATAGTCAGAAGATCTTTATTTTCTACATCGCCGACTTTTCGACATCACGTATGTCTTCTTCAAGGCTAGTAAAAAAGTAGCCTTGAAGAAGATACAAGTGGTATCGAAACGTCTGCGTTGTAGAAAATGAAGATCTTTTGACTGTATCCCCGATCAATATTTTTCCACATCACTTCTCCAGTCCAACAATCATCTCTTCATTGAGAAGAATGTTGTTAAAAAGTGAGAGGTGGTTTGGTCATCTTGAGCGAATGTCGAATGAAAAGTTGCTGAAGCTAATATATACGGGTAAACGATAAAGTGGATAGATATGATTGATGATTTGTTGCGTGAATGAATGATTCAGAATGAGAAGAAAAGTGGTGGAATGTTTGGAGGAGATTGATTATTGGTTGACTGTGTTTTTGGATTATTGCTACCCCACTGAGTGGGATAAAGCGTGACGTTATATATGTATATACCTTGGAGGAATGAATGTAAAGGAGAGAGCATTTGCAAGCGATAGTGAAGCCGCTTCCCTTACTACAACCAGAACCGCTGTTATCGCGTTGTTTTAGCATCCATCAGCATTTGATAGACTTACTGTTCTTTTGAACGTATGTACCGCGCAAATCCCCACTCCAACCAGAACCATGGCTTGCATGCGTCTGCCCTCACCAGGTTACATTCCCCTTGCCACTAATATTATATATACGCTTATACTCTCTCCTTTATCTTCTTTCCTCCAAGGTATGCCTATTTTTTCATGTATTTTCTGTTTGCTTCAATTATAGAAAAATAAAAAATGTAAGATTTATTTGTATTTATATTTATGAGTCTGCCATTGGTACATTTCGGTCTTGCTATAATTTTTGTTTCTTCAAAATGTCTTCAATTTTATGATCTGCAATTCGTTATGGTTTTGCTAGTCTGTCCAAGCTTTGCTCTTTGCAATATTTTATACAATTATTATTATATATATTATTTACAATAACATCTAAAAACTATTCCACCTTATGTTTGAGGCTTCATTTATTTAGTTTGAAATCTCTGAATATCAAAAACAAATGAAGTTTATTCCATCTTTCAGTAAAGTTTCTTAGCTGAACAACGCTTATCAACTCTCGTCGTTTCTGATGCGAATTTTAAATCTGTACGTTCAAAAACTGGTCGCATTAAACCGGTGCAAGATACCGAGCAAGATAGCGACAAGGGGCCACATTCCCTCGTCTTGTGGCCATGGACAACAAATCTCGTCTACACAGAAGCCAGCACCAGACATGTGCTACCATTACCACTGACGCTGGACCTGGTGAGAGGAAGACCAACTATTCGAATAGGTTATGTTATTTGGTATTTATTACATATTGACAATCGAGACAATTTATTACTGTTATTGATGGTGTACGTGGTTTGCAAATTATAAAACAGCTTTGTCAATATTTTAGGGTGTTTTCCAATGTCTTTTTCATTCTTTGCATTTATTGGGAATGTAATTTTATTCCATTTATTTAGTCTCGATAAAATTATCACACTCAGCCTTCGGCTTCGTGTGCTAAAATTTCTCTCGTGGGTAATTCCTTACTTTGCCCACTTGTAAAGTAAATAACTATTTTTGTAAAAAAAGTAGACCGAAGATTGATATGAAATGCAATAAATAATAAATATTAAACCAAAAATCAAATCAATTTTATAAATGATAAAATAAGACAAACGTCAAAATTTGGTAAATTGTTTTTCATTTATTTTTCAAGCAAAAAACTATTTTTTCTTCAAACGTCATAAAAGTACGTTGTTATGTATTTGTAATCAACAAGCAGAAGTCCAATATTGTCGCCGCCGCCGTAAAAGTGTTTCCTTGGCAACACATTTACGCCGGCGGCGGAAAAAGTAAAATATCATGCAAAATAGTAAGGTTGTAATTCAATAAGTTGACAGTTAAGAATAAAACAAATAAACAAAAATAACATATTCTGTGGCAACTAGAAATACTGGATACGGCAGAATATTTGTTGAAGCTTTGAGCATTTTTTAATGTTTTAATGTCTATTTTCTATGTTTGAAGAAAAAATAGCATGTGTTATTCGGAATAAATGTGACTTTGTATGCCAAAGTATCACATTTACTCCTAATAACACAATATACTATTATCCAATCCCTCTCAATAAATGCTCTATAACTATGGCGATTTTAAACAAGGAGAGTAACAGATTACCCACTAGTGGGTATAATTTTGATAAAAGTCACTAGTGAGTAATTTTTTATTTATAACAATAATAATAACACACAACACCTTGGTATCTACTTCGATAGACATTTTAATTTAAAAATTTAAAGCATATGTCACTGTCAAATAATATTTATTTAATAAATTTTTCATTTATTAAGAGGTGTTGGATAAAACGTTATACTTCAAACGTGAGCAAAGTGAAATTACTCATAGCAGACAAAATCCAATACTACTCTTACAAATTTGTATTTATTACCCTCTCTCATTTTCAAATGGAATATAGCTAGTTGAAGAATACACACGAAGTATGTGCAAAGGTTAATTTTAGTTCCAATACTAAAATTATTGTGATACGTAATTTCTTTTTTAAAATATACCTACATATTTTAGTTAATGTAGCAAGCATGATGTATTAGCGATGACTCATTGTTTTATTTTAAATCTTGCTTCATTTATTTTGAGTCAGTGTGTCACCCTCATAGGACAGTGCATCTAAACATTCTTAGATTCTTCCCAAAATTAGAAAATGTTTTAAAAGATTATCAACAATTCCGTAATTTATCAACAGTGTATAATATTTTTAAACGTAATGTGACCATAATTTAAACAGTTGTTCCGTTTAGCAATAATTGTTATTATTATCATCTTACGTCGTAAAATTGTTTTTAAATTTAAGTAGGCCATGGACGTATTTTTAAACAATTATTGGAAATGTTTTATTTCATATCGCTATATTAATTTGAATATAGAACGTGGCCTTAACAAAGTAATTAAACATGCAAGGTGTACAATTGACGAATTATTACAAAAAAATTATTCTAAATTATTAATTATAATATATTATTATATGAGGAATTATAATAGTCATTATTCACGAAGAGAGTTGTAAATTATCCGAGTGAATAATGACCATAATCCCGAATATAATACTATACTTTTTTTCTACGACCACTGAGAAATCTGCTCATTGTATATTTGTTGTTGCTAGGGATATAAGGTACATAGCAAGCATCGTGCGAAATGAATTTGTTTTGTAAGTATTTTAATACAGATCAGTTCATTTCAGTACAGGTGCCATTGCTAGGATACTTATTTAGAATTGTCAAATATTGGAATGGTGAAAGCGGGACAAATTTATTATTAAAATTAAATTAATTTTGAAATAATATCGTGGTCGTAGAAAAAGTATAGTGTACAACTCGCACGGAATGTCCATTTCATACTCGTAGGAAATGAGTACCATTCCATGCTCGTTGTACAATATACTATTCTATTTCTGTAGGTTCGGAAATCACTTTTGAAAATGATCGAAATTTATTGAAAGCACACGTTGAAAAACGTCAACATAAAAATACACAATGACAACTGACTACATGTCAACTGTCAGACGGCCGTTGCTTGGTGATCCACATCACGTCTTTAAAATAACCGTGAATTATGGATTTCTGGCTCTGCGATTGGTCGAGATGAGTGAATTATGGGTACTATAATTCATCGAAATATTTATACAGGAATAGAAAAAAATATTATTTAGTAATTATACCTGTACTATCATTTCACTTTATTAACCGACGAAAAAAAGGAATCGACGCATGTGACCACGCATAACTTTTTACAGAGTACTTCGATTTTGATGATTCTTCTTTCATTGGATAGGGTATACATCGAAGTTGGTCGCATGTAATTTTGAAAATAAAATTTCACCCCCAAGGATTAGAAAATAGGGGATTATTGATTATTCACCCACTGAATTCAACCACGCATAACTTTGTACTGAGTTATACGAATTTCGATGATTCTTATTTTCCTTCTCTAAGGGTAGAAAAACCGACAACCACAAAAAATAAAAACTTTTTAACAAAAAATTTAACCGACGAAATTCGAAACTGAAAAGCGTAAAATAAAATAAATATATCATCACGCCTTTCATCCATTATGAGTGTGGCACTCTGCTTACGCAGATCTCATAATATTTTTCGCATGAATTGTGGTTACCAGCCGTCAAGCCTCGCCCCTCAAAGGTGTAAATGGAGGGTGAACCACAAGGGTCAAGTTAAAATTCAACTGTCATCTGTGGGATTCGTACTGATGATCTCCCGATCCACTGAATTCTAATTCGATATGATTTCGTTACAGAAAAGTACAATAAGTGAATACTTGCCGTTATTAAGGACTGAATTTGGGTATACAAAGGTGTGATCCCAATCTATAAAATAAAAATAACAGTATTACACTTGTGAATAGGTCCGGTGATTCCTTGAATGACATGGTGAGCTGGTGAGCTGATGAGCAGCGAATGAAAATGAAATGCAAGCAGCGCGACCAATGAAAGAAATGAAGAAAGTTGACATAGTTACATACATTTGAATTGTAAACAAAATGGACGATACTAGAATCCTCTCTTTCGTACAGTTCAAAACTTCAAATTCAATAGAATGAATTAATAAATGTTTATTTATAAATAAGGAAGGTTTCTTTGTCAAAATACTTAACAATTTCAATTTTGGTTGAATAGTTACTTTGCCAACGGTGCGTAGATATACAGGTAATGATTTACATTGACGCTCTAGTGCGTTTTTCAATATTACCGCACTGTTTATTTGGTTGCCATGATTTTCAACGCGTTAATATCATTTGAAATTATTTAAAATAGTTTTTTCCAAAAAGAATAATGAACAACCTTCAATAAGAAGACATAAATATTTTTGCTTTTCTACGTATAAAATGTTACAAACAAAATTAGAAGAATACTGTTAGTATCTTTTGCTCCACATCTTAAAGTACAACATATCATGTTGAAGAATACAAACAATATTTTCCCGTTCATGTGAATGTGGAAAATGTTACATTGGAGATTGGACATTGGCAAGTCTAGCAGAACTTAAATTAAATAGATATTTGTATCACTAGTCCAGAAACTGCACTTTTACGATTGCGAGTATATTTTGACAAGCAGAAACGAAGGCGAGGCTTGTAATTTACAAGTATTCGCAAATTATTATTAATTTCATTAAATTGCGGTATCAAAATAAATTAATCTGTATTAAATAATATGCAGGAATATTGGCAGTATTGTGATATAAAATTTGGATGCATTTTTTTTTTACAAAATACTGATTTTACATGTTAACTGCCTATGCCAACATTTACGTGGGACACACGGTATACGTATTGTTACAGTAAGAATATATAAATTTCTGTCACTATACGTACGTTAAATATTGCTATGGTAAATAATCATTTTTTTTTTCGTGTACTTACAATTAATGAAATTTTTTAACCTCTATTCCAAGCATTCAAACGCACAGAATTGACAGCCAGTTAATACCAACCCTCATCTTATAAAAATCCCCAGTACTCTAGACATGAAACCAAGAAGTTTCTGGACGATTTTGAGATGTGTAAAACTAGGGTTTTTGGACGGATGCAAAAAAACTAAATGGGGTCTTTCGCCATTTTTTTTTATTTTTTTTTATGAAATTTTATCTATATTGAAGACTGTCCACACTTTAAAAAAGTCTTAATTGTTATTCATTAAGCCACAATGATTTTTTTTTAAATGTTGTGACGTCATAGTAGAGCTGTTGCTGGATCTAAAACAGTAGAGATTTAAATAATTTTTGTTACATAAATGTACTATTTTATTGTAATAATAATAATAAAATAAGTAAAAAAATATATGACTACAATTATTTGCAATCTGTACTGTTTTAGATCCAGCAACACCTCTACTATGACGTCACAACATTTTTAAAAAAATCATTGTGGCTTAATGAATAACAATTAAGACTTCTTAAAAGTATAGATAGTCTTCAATTTAGATATAGTTTCATAAAATAAAATAATAAAAAAATGGTGAAAGACCCCATTATAACACGATTGAAATGTGCCAATGGTATAGCTTGTACAAATTTGCGTGGCGATTGATTCCATTAGTGTTTCTCAGCAGGTATTCCATAAGAGGATTAAACAAATTTATGAGGGACTACTTTACAGGGTTGTACTAGATAATATTTTCAAATGAGTCATTTCAGCAGTTTTTGATATTGGCGCATTTTCGAAATTATCACTTAAATAAATATTTTTGTGTTGGATTTGCGACCGTGGTAATTTCTTCAAAATCTTCGTATTCAACTTGCGACATTGTGTTCACTGTTACAGTGCTGCTGAACTAATGAATTTTAAATGTCGTTTTCTGAAGGGTATATATGTATAAAATTATCTTACTTAACAGTTTTCGGGGAAACTATTGAAAAGATAATCGTATTAAAAATTTCGGAGATTTGAAGCATCTAAGCCCAAAATTATAATAATCCACTCCTGAACATCAGACAAACTTGCACCCCGCTGGCTAGGGCTGGCTTATCCCATTAGCAAGTCAAGTCAATCGCCACGCAAATTTGTACAAGCTATAGACTTATAAAAGAAGCTATAAAAATCTACTGTGAATCAGTATAAAGACTAAAAGTTGAACAATACATGACTTCCTGTTTTATAAGTTGCTATTTTATTTATCTATTCATTTGTTTATGTTGTTCGCTTGTTTTCCCTAACGAAAAATTAAAATCTTTTCAAGCAAGCAATAAGGGCCTAAATAAACAACAAGCGTTGTATAAATCATAAGACAACATTTAATATTCCCTCACTAAGAAGTCTTAGCAGTCATCATAACAGAACTTGAGTTCTCCGCATACGACTACGTTCCAGACTTCTACACACTCTAAGACAAAGAGTACCAACCATGCAAGTACAATTTACAAGCAATGCACGTTTTATAATTTGATAGGTAGTCTTGAAACAAATCAGCCATTTTGAATATGAAATGCAGGTAAAGCTAGAGGATGCACTGTTCACTTCAACGTGATTAGGTATGCACATACAGTGCTTATTACGTTACCGTATAGCATATGGAGTCAATTTCATACTATTGGAGACTGTATTGGTTTATAACCGTTCATAGATTTATGGAAATGTAAATACTAGCCGCAACGGGAGGATATGAAGGGCCTCCAGCTTTTTATGATACGTACCAAGAAATGTATTGGGCTTTCAAGTTATTAAGAGATGGCGTTGATCTCAATTTACGAAAGGTATATGTCAAATTTAGTTTGTTTGATATTTTGTGATGGCGGATGCTTGCTCTAGTATTGGTAATTTGCTTTTATTCGCAGCAGAACTGTTGCCATACACATTGTAAATATTCCCGTTTTTATAGTTTTTCTTGGAGATAATTCTATCTTAACCTATAATCTACAAAACAATGTACCTTAAATTTTTACTTTTTATTGAAATGATACGGCTTAAACAAATGTAATACTTACATTGGAATACTATTAACCCTATATTGCATACTCTTCCCGATCGGGAACATAAAATCTAAAATGTTTCTTTTCTTTTCTTATGCAGTTTACATTCATGGCAATCATGTTGTAACATTTGGAAACATTATATACACTTTGACAATTGCCAATTAGGTCATTCCTCCCAATTTGACCAACGTAAAAAAAAGTTGAAGTGAAAAAAGGATAATTACAGAAACTGAGATAGAAAATGTAAAATTTGAAGGAGCAGCTTAATACCTGCTGATATATTACAGCTAAATACACCTTTACAAAATTTCCAAATTCTTTTTTATCTGATGTTTACCTAGAAGAGGTTGTTTATCAAACAATTTTGTATAGTACGCAAAGACGACCCAATAGACCAAAGTTCTATTGTAAGTTGAATTTGTTCATAATATTCCCAATAGTGAACAAAACTTTAAAAATTTTTTTATGTAATATACTTATTTTAAACATATGAACATTTCTTTTGAAAAAAAAATTTTTTGTGCCCTTATTAAAAAAAAAAAGAAAAATTCATCCAATAGAGGGTTAAAATAACTACTATTGTAATTAATTAAAAAAAACAGCTAATTTTAAAATGCAATAAAATTTATGTACCTCATGATTAGTTCAGCTTTCTACCACTAGTTGGCGTATTTTTATTTTGGATGCCCAATACAAACTGGCCATTTTATATTAGTAATTTTGTAAATTGTTTTAAATAAAAATCGTTAATATATTACAAATTTATTTGATCTTTAAACCAATAATAGTGTATTATACATTAAGGGAGAGAAGTGTATGATTTTTTCCCGCGAAGTAAATTGAAGCACGAGCCGTAGGCGAGTGCTACAATACGACACTTCTCTCCTGCATTGTATATACTAATTTTTTCATGACCCCAATATTTAAGATGATATTTATGTATTTCAAAATTATTTGCATTGTAATACAGGAAGTTTTTTTTATCAGTATACATAGGAATATTTCATTACCATAATAACAGTCAAAATGATTGACAGCAATGTATTAAAGCGTTATTTTTTTATGAGTAAACATAGGGATAACTTACAGTAATTAAAAATAATAATTCCTATCAATTTAATGTAATTTATTAAGTACTAAAGCAATTAAAACAAATTTCTTATTTGTTTAAACTTGCATTCTTCGTTTCATTATGATTAACTATATTTAATAATCAATGTAAATTATCCCTATGTTTACTCATAAAAAAACGCGTTAATACATTGTTGTCAATCACTTTGACTGATAAAAAAAACTCCTGGTATCACCATTATTTAAATTTTTTCGATAAATTATGATTCATAATTCATTATTTTCGACCAATCACATAGCGAGAAATCACGGTTATTTTAAAGAGGTGATGTGGATCACCAAGCAACGGCCGTCTGAGAGTTGACATGTAGTTCGTTGTCATTGTGTATTTTTATGTTGACGTTTTACAGGAGTAAAAAAAGTATAGTATTATATTCGGGATTATGGTCATTATTCACTCGGATGATTTGCATTTCATCTTCGTGAATAATGATTATCATAATCCCTCATATAATAATATATTATTTGAATTTTTTTTTGAAGCTAATTGCATATTCGAAACATCGAATTTATTATTTTGTGAGTCCAATCATTTATAACCAAAATAAGTTCTTCTAATTGTCATAAAACTCATAATTATGAAGTCTCGTTTGTCACACATCCATCCATACCTACAGACATCGATTTTTTTTTATGATGCTATACTTATTTATTCTATATAAAGAAAGTAGTAAAACCCGAACCAAGTTGTGTGAAGTAAAAAATATTCCAGCGTTTCAAAGAAAATTCAATAAAAATCAACCTTTCAATCTAAATAAAACACACACTGCCCTTGGAATCCGTCCACGATTCCCCAAAATTTCCATCCACCCAACCGTGCTTCATCCATCTTTTCTCAATCGTCCAGTATCTTGTTCACTTTACACAATCCGCCAAGTCGTTCGTTCCGTCGAAGATACGTCAAACTGATTGTGAAAAATCTTACCAGCAAATTATAGGCTGTAAATACTTGTTTATGGGGATTTTATGCATTTTTATACTGCGCTCGTTACGAAACGACCTGGCAACACCGCTTAGCTTTGTCTTGGGTGGGGCTGGCTATAAATCTTCCCCTAGATTAGGATCACGTGATTGTAAATTAAAATTTTTGTAATACCAGCCTTGGGAATGCATACAAAATCGCAATCTTTTAATAGATTCAAATTAACATACACCTTTTCCTCTTTAAAATGCACTTAATAATTGAGACAAATGTCAAAAATTACATTTTTACTTCCCGCTGGAGCTATAGGAATCATACTAAATATTTGGTAGTAAGTTAATCACGTTTTAGGTTCCTTAGAATACGATTTTAATAGTTTCGCGAATATGTCTGTGTGTCTGTGTGTCTGACTGTTTGTGTGGATCTATGGAGTTACGGTTTCTCAAAAACTACTAAACTGAAAATTTTTGTATTTTGTATATATCAACTGTATCCCCTTTGGAAGAGCTGATTAGTTTTTGGTAATAATCCAATAACCGGAAGTGGTAGTTTACTTGAAGCCCTATCAAATTATTTTAAAATATCTCAGAATATTATAGTTTAATGACAATTAGAATGTTTCAAATATTATTAACTACAATTGTTGTTTGAAACATTTTTCTCTTACTGTCACCATTTACGAATTACAACTCGTTGAAGAAAAATTATATTTTGACATTTTCGTTTAAACAAACAAAATTCCGGTTGAAAAATATCATTTTTCTACTCCTGTAAAAATTTTTTCGATGAATTATAGTACGCATAATTTACTCTTCTCAACCAATTACAAAACAAGAAATCCATAATTCTCGGTTATTTTAAAGACGTGATGTGGATCACCAAGCAACGGCTGTTTGACAGTTGACATGTAGTCAGTTGTTATTGTGTATTTTTATGTTGACGTTTTTCAACGTGTGAGTTCAACGATATTCGATCAGTTTCAAAAGTGATTTCCTTATTTACAGGAGTAGATAAAGTATAGTATTATATTCGGGATTATGGTCATTATTCACTCGGATGATTTGCATCATCTTCGTGAATAATGACTATTATAATCCCTCATATAATAATATACTATTATAATATTTCAAATGACACATATTTTTGACACTTCACAATTATTTGAAGTATAGATGTTAAAAATGTTTTAGTTTTTGTTCGCCTTCTAAGCTTATTGAAATATATTACTAAATATATATTTTAGTTTTTCTCTTATATAATAATATACTATTTTGACATACGTCATAACTGTATAAAGTATTTTTTTAAATGGGTTAATGTTTTTGATAGTGGTGGTCTATGTTCCTGCATTGTTTGATAAGAAATCTATGGCGGGAGGTATTGTGTTACTCACAACAGTTTATTCATACGTTGTTTAGTATCTTTTAAAAAGAATAAGTCAGCATTACATATTTTGTTCCTTAATTCAGATGCTGATATAATATCTCTTCAACTATTATTTGAAACATTTTCTTCTAAAATTATTAGGGAAGCAGAAAATTACATAATAGTTATTTACTTTACAAGTGGGTAATTCCACTTTGCCCACGTGTGAAGTATAACGTTTTATCCAACATCTCTTAATAAATGAAAAATTTATTAAAGAAATATTATTTGACAGTGACATATGCATTAAATTTTTAAATTAAAATGTCAATCGAAGTAGTTACCAAGGTGTTGTGTGTTATTATTATTGTTATAAATAAAAAAATACTCACTAGTGGCTTTCCTCAAAATTATACCCACTAGTGGATAATCTGTTACTTTGCTTGTTTAAAATCGCCATAGTTATAGAGCATTTATTGAGAGGTGTTGGATAAATATTATTTAACATGTAAGTCAGTCACCATCCTGTACATAAATAATTTGAGCTACCCCAAAATCTAACTTGAATAATAAAGAAATTATCTATTTATCCCGTTCAATTGCTCTTTGTAGGATCACCTCCCTTCAATTCATTTTGTGCCAGGTGCTTCCAAAGATATTTCAGCATCACGTCTGATTCGGCTATCTTAGTAGACCATTCATTAGGATCTATTTAGTTTAGACAGACTACCATCTGCTTGGGAAAAAGATCAAACTTGATAGAATGAATAAAATAGACCCTCGAGCATGATGCAGTTCTAAGAAGGAAGGCTTAAAACTTTAAGAAATTCGGCCAGTTTCAAAAGACGATTAAGATTATAATAACGATCCCCTCTGAAATATTGTCCTACAAAAAAATCTGCTGTGGATACCACACGATTTTCCTATACATGTACGTATGATATGAGTGTTTAATAATTTCACATGATATACAGAATGTTACATAAGATAAATACATAAAATTTAACCAGTGACAGAACTTTAACGAACAATAATATTTCTTAGAATTTTTTTTTCTAAATCCAATTGAAGAGTCGTTCAGATATTTTCATAATTTGATCCAATAACAATAACCATGACAATAGTAAAGGAATAATTGATGTTGACAAATGTCACTTGTCAATTTTTCAAAAAAATTTTGGCAATACCAAATAATATATTATTACATAAAGGATTATGATAGTCATTATTCAAGTAGATGAAATTTTCGTAACGAGCCGTAGGCGAGTGATGCAAATCATCCGAGTGAATAATAACCATAATCCCGAATATAATTCTACTTCTGTAAATTCGGAAATCACTTTAAAAATGATCGAAATCGGTTGAAAACACACGTTGAAAAACATCAACATCAAAATACACAAAGACAACTGACTATATGTCAACTGTCAGACGGCTGTTGCTTGGTGATCCGCATCACGTCTTTAAAATAACAGTGAATTATGAATATTATAATTCATCGAAAACATTGAAATAATTAGGATATGAGGGATTATGAAGAAGTTTTTGTCACGAACCGTAGGCGAGTGATGCAAATCATCCAAGTGAATAATGACCATAATCCCGAATATAATACTATACTTTTTCTACTCCTGTAAATTCGGAAAGCACCGTAAAATGATCGAAAACTTAATTGATTATGTATGAAAATTGAAAGCAGGTATAAGAAAACGCACTCGACAATAAAAACGATTTTCTTTACTTCCTTAGAATATTCCGGATGCTTTCTCCTCCTGAAGCAACTTTTATTATCCTTGTCTGCAAACATGTCCCTAGGCGAGTTCGATCTACTGATCGTATCATATGTTACGCGCAAGGACAACTCAAGAATTACTTGATCCTGGTAAATGGATCCTGAGGGAATACAGGATCCTTGAGCTCCTCGACAAGTGATGAAGGATTCAAGGATAAAGCAATTGCCAATTTTATTGTAAAAGTTTAGATATGTCTCTATAAATCAGAATATATTGTTTGTTTGGGATTTTGAACTACGGTTGCACCCAAAACTGGAAAGATGTCACCAATGAATTATTATGTAAAATAAAACAATCATTTAGTATAAAATATTAACATCTTTAGATCTGAGAAAGTGATTGTTATACCCAGAATTTATCATTTTAACATTCGTACTGATTTGCTTAGAGTTACTTGATGACTGTTGATTGTTTGATTCGGCGTTGCAAAATAGTTCTTTTCCGACGTCCATTAAGAAAAGTACATAAATTCACACGCCAAACTAATACTGAATGTTGATCATTGCATATAACTAGCAATGCTGTGTGATATGAAAGCTCGTTAACCAATCTAAATAACCTAAATATTTGTATTTAAGAGTTTGACAGTTGCAGATAATTTGCTGAATTAACACGGATTAAGAAGGTTGGACCCTGATTTATCAGATTTTATCATAATTTTTGGTGAATTCTGACAGCAATGATGTTAACATACTCTGTTATATTTGTATGTAAATTTTATATTGTTATTTTTACCTCCCGCCTACCTCTAGGTAAGGGAGGTATTGTTTTTGGTCAGAAAATTGGGTAGTGAGTTTTCAATGAATAAGCACGTTTTATGGTCCCTACAATACGATTTTACTATTTTCGCGATGATGTCTGTATGTATGTATGTATGTATGTATGTATGTATGTGTGTGTGTAGTCTGTAGCAATTTTTTCGTCTCGCATAACTCAAATACTATAATACCAAAAAATACAATTTTGTGAATTTTTGCTTCTTATATTTAAATGAAGAGCTGATTAGATTTTGGACAAAATTGGTCAACCGGAAGTAGCAGTTTACTTGAAGTCTTGGTCAACCGGAAGTAGCAGTTTACTTGAAGTCTTGGTCAACCGGAAGTAGCAGTTTACTTGAAGTCCTTAACAGTTTTTCGTGAAAAACACGGTTAAATTTCCTTTTTCAACAATTTATGTTATTTTGAAAGTTGAAGAATATTTAATTTTACATGTGTTTTGATTACACTAATTTTATTAATTTTCATTAGATTTAGAGATAATAAAATATAAAGAAATTAGATTTCACAAATCTTGCATTCCTAGTACACCACGGAAACATTTAAAAATTTTCAATTTTCTACGAAATATGACACATGTCATTGTGATTGTGAAGCTGTTTTCTTAGTGAAATATATGTCATAAAATTAAATAAATATACAAAAGAAAATTAAAATTCTCAAATATAAAAATAATAAACAAATAAGAAGGTATGTTTCTGTAACATTAAATACTATTTTGTACCGTTTAAGAGTAGTATTGGGCGGGAGGTTATGTGCTGGACACATCAGATTTTTTTTTTGTACTTAATTGTGGTCATCGGAAAAGTATTTCATACTAGTATGAAATATCCAACTTTTAGCACTAGTTATATAATATACTATTTTTTACGACCACTACTGTAAGTATATCATTACAGAACAATCTACAATCAATGTAAGTGCGTTGTTACTAATAGTATTACGTAATGAATGTATTGTGATGAGTCAAAATATTTGATTCCTAATAGGTTACCAAAATATTTGAAATATTTCGAATTTGGATTTTTAAGTTACGAACTGTTTGGAATTTGGTAGCAATCAACCGGAAGTGGTAGTTTATTTGAAGGACTGTCAGGTATTTTGGCCATGTTTCAGTAAATAACTGAATTGTGTAAAATTTAGTTTTAATATAAAGATGTAAAAATACTATTATCCTATAACTTTCACTTGAATCTTTATTCTCTATTTAATTTATAAACGCATATTCAACAACCCTTAATCCAAAGGCAATTCTCTGATAAGTAGCTTGGGTGATTAACAGTTTTCTCAAAGAATTGCATGGTTTTCCTATTAGAATCTACAATTCCCCGCAACCAGCTAACAATGTTCCCCTTCCACAAACCGGAAACGGGGTTACGTCACATTCACACGAGCGGGTTGGGGGGAAGCTGAAGACCATGGTGCTCGGTCAACCGTGCGATGTTACCAGCGTGGTCATGAACGAGGCCAGCGCGCCGCGTGGCGAAACTTGGAACTGAATTGATATGCAATTTTGCAGATAGTGCATACATATAAATTTACCCTCATTTTTTTAAATAACTTTATATTTAGTTCACCTCCTCACCCCCAAATTAGATTACATTCAAATAACTATTGTAAAAAACAATTGATGATCGTTCAAACTTAATTTTTGATATTTTAATTTAACTAAATTTGATAGAGTTTATTACGATTATTATTATACTGGTTGTAGAATTGAATTATGGAACATAGAGATTTCAATGCTATTTATCTTTTTTACTTTCTTATACAAAGTAATCATGAAAAAAAATTGTTGATTAGATTTTTGTGGAAATACTTATTTTGACGTAAACTGAATTCGTCAAGATCAATTTCTCAATGATGTCTGTGTGAGGATGTGTGCGCAATATCTCATGAACGAGACAAGATATGTAAACGAAACTTAGAATTTACAAGTTTCATGAAAATATGAAGAAATGAACACAAACTAATAAATTCCATTTTTTTTTCAAAAACATAAACAGCTGTGAAAAAAGTTTCAAATGAAAGATGTTAGCAAAAATATTTGGAATATAAAATGTTATTTGCACTTTTCTTGTACATGCTTCTAATTTTGAGAAAAACTTAATTAAATATTTAGTAATATATCTCAATAAATAATCTTAGTTACAATGAGAACAAAAACTAAAACATTTTTAACATCTATATATCAAATAATTGTGAAGTGTCAAAAATATGTTTGAAATATTATAAAAGCAATATTTGTATTATAAGTTAGAAAGTTTTAAAGACTAGATATTAATTAATATCTATTTTAAAATAAATTTAGTTACAATGAGATCAAAAGTCATACGCAAGGAACAAGTCTTACGTGTTCAGTTGGTTTTATTTCTAAGTATAAGCAAGTAGTGTGGTACCCACACCAGATTTTTTTAATATTGCTGTAAATTTTACTTATTATTATACCTAAATGTTTGAATTTCACAATTTATCAATCAAACTAAAGTTAATAATTATTAGAAAATTATAATATAAGCATGGAAAATTAAACACGAAAAATATTTGACAATTTCAGAAAACAGATTTAAATTTATTTATTATAGAGTTGTATTATTTTCTAGAAATTTTTTGGTAAAAAAATAACTCTAAAACTGTTCTATGAAATGTGAAACTTATTTCGTTTTTGTTCAATTTTCCATGACCATGTTACAATTCTCCTAATAAATATTAATAATAATTTGATTGGCATATCATAAAATACTAATAATTTTGTAAGCAATGCATTCATCTTTAAATTCAGAACAACTTTTGTATTTACACTTTTACTGTAAAGTGACTAGATAAAAATTTATTTCAGCAATATCAAAAAAAGTAGCATTGAAATTCCTATATTCCACATTTCAATTCCACATCTGGTATATTATGTTATACTACACATAAATAAAATTTTATTTAAAGATCATCAGCAAAGAAGTTGTGGTTCATGATGTATTCACGAAAGGCAAAGCAAAATCGTGATCCTAAATAAAGATCATCTAAAAACTTCTGTCCGTGTTCAATTCAGTCATTAAAATATCATAAACGTGGTTCTCTATTCAGGAATGACGATTCGTTTTTTGTGGGACTGTACACGCGTTTGTACCTTGTCCATTGTTTGGCTTCTCAATTTTTGTGAGCTGTGAGAAAGTTTGTTTCACTTAGGTAAATCGTGTTTCGTTAACCTTGACATTTTTCAGTTTATTACACTTGCTGGAGACTTAATGGTGAAGACGACCAGCCATGTGTGTAATACAAGCATGCCGTGGAAAGATTAGAAAGATGGTTAAGAAATGTTCTTTATCTGTACTCTCTTATACGCAGTATAAGGATATATAAATCTGTTGTGGGCACCATAATACCTCCCGCCATAGATTTCTTATCAAGCAATACAAGAACATGGAAGAAAACTATCAAGAAACGCTCATCCCTTCAAAAAAATTACTTTTCAATTATGACACATGTCAAAAGTGACATTCCCAACCGTTGTTTGGTTTTTTCAAAACGCACAGATTAGCCGTTTCAAACGAAAATGTGAAAATATAATTTTTCTTTAACGTATTGTTATTCGTTAATGGAGACAGTAAGATAAATATGTTTCAAACAATAATTGTAGATAATAATATTTGGAATATTATTCTAATAACAAAATTGTCATTTAACCATAATTTACAATAACTTGTCAGGTCTTCAAGTAAACTACCACTTCCGGTTATTCTAACTAATCAGCTCTTCCAAAGGGGATACAGTTGATATATACAAAATATCAAAATTTTCAGTTTAGTGGTTTTGGAGTTCCAGACTCCAGACTAACAGATCGACAGACACACACACACAGACATCATCGCGAAACTATTAAAATCGTATTCTAGGGACCTAATACGTGCTCATCCACTGAAAACTCACTACCGAATTTTTAGCATGATTCCTATACCTCTCTTACAGGATGTGGCGGGAGGTAAAAATGTTTTGAGGTCCTTTGCATCACCTCAATGACGTCTGTGTGGATGGCTGGATGGATATATGTTTGTATATTCTATAACACTCGAACGAGGAAAAATGGACTACAAAACTCCATAATTATAAGATTCACTTCAATGCTGAGAATTGAGTTGATTTTTGTAACAATTGTAAAACCGGAGGTAGAAGTTTTCTGACAAACTAAACAATAAATTCAATTTATCCAACACCTCTCAATAAATGTTCTATAACTATGGCTATTTTAAACAAGGAAAGTAACAGATTACCCACTAGTGGGTATAATTTTGAGAAAAGTCACTACTGAGTAATTTTCTATTTATAACAATAATAATAATACACAACACCTTGGTAACTACTTCGATTGACATTTTAATTTTGAAAATTTATAGCAAATGTCACTGTCAAATAATATTCCTTTAATAAATATCTCTTATATTAAAAGGTGTTGGATAAAACGTTATACTTCACACATGGGCAAATTTAAATTACCCATTCGACAAAATTATCACACTCAACCTTCGGCTACATGTGCTAAAATTTCTCTCGTGGGTAATTCCCCACTTTGCCCACTTATAAAGTAAATAACTATTATTTCGAATACCTATAAAATGTTATTTTCCGACGACAGCTATAGAAAGTTGCCTTTGGCGCTTGTATTTTTCAACGGAAAGTTGATGTTTTCTGGGGAATTTTATTTTGTCGCTCATTTTTGTAGGAGATGATGGATAAATGGTAAATGTGTCAATGATTACTGAACAATAATTTAAACAAGTCAATAATCATTAAAACTATGCCAAATATCACCTGTCAAACTAATAAAATACCACTATTTGTATGTTTTGTTTACCATTGCACTCTGGATATAATTAAAAATGGCACATTTTATTTTACGTATATCTCATGACAGAAATGTATTACACCAATAAATTTGGGCTCATTTGGTGCAGTTTTTATTTCCTAATATTTTTTATATTTACACTTTTGTTCTAAAGTCATAGGGAACGAACTATCCCCTAAAGAAAATTTTAACATTGTATTTCTTATGACCTATGAAAAAGTAGATACCTAGTATAATAAACACTGAATTATCTATTCTACTGGTTGTTCGGAAACGTGATAATAAGCTTCAGGTAGAATGATTTTTTTTTAATTCTAAAATATATTTCCAGGAAGTTAAAAAAACTCTTCAAAATAATTTCCATTTAAAGCTCGTCGCGCGATGAACAAACTACAAAATACATTTGCATAACATCAGCGCGTATTTCACGATTGGAGTAAAAAAACTCTCGGCTTGTATCAATGCTACATTTTCTTAACGTTCCACGACATAAACTCGTTTTATATGTCTGCAAGTGAAGCGTTATTGCTGTGGAAATAAAAATATCTTTGCATTCAACTGGATATTAAACGATTTGCAAAGTAGTCCCTAATGGCATTATAATTACGTTGCAGATCAATACTAACTGATCTGGCTGATTTCTTATTGGATTCAAACGAGGATATAAATTTAATGAAGCAGAATAATAATCATACAAATATATCATGGCATTTAATCATTTTAAAGGGTAGCGTAAAGTTTTCGCTTGTTTTTGTTACGCGCGCAATGCCGTCAAATAACAACACCCTGTATATAAATTAGGTGGTCCATTGGTCTGTATTTTTATTTTCCTGGTTTTTCAGTTTCATTCAAAATCAACTCAGCTCTTCATATTTTCATGAAACTTATAATTTCAAGTTTCGTTTACTATTTTGTCTCATTCATGAGATATTGCGCACACGGACATCCATCCATCTATCCTCACACACAGGAATAATTGAGAAATTGGTCGTAATGGATTCAGTGGACGTCAAAATATGTATTTCCGAAAAATTATCGTCCTCTAGCTAACGGAGGTATTGTTTTTGGTCAAAAAATTAGGTAGTGAGTTTTCAATGAATAAGCATGTTTTATGGTCCATACAATACGATTTTACTATTTTCGCCATGATGTCTGAATGTATGTATGTGTCAATACTATAAGACAAAAAATATAATTTTGTGTATTTTTGCTTCTAATATTTAAGAGCTGATTAGATTTTGGATAAAATTGGTCAACCGGAAGTAGCAGTTCACTAGAAGGCCTTAACAGTTTTCCGTGAAAAAACGCGGTTAAATTTAATTTTTCAACAATTTATTTTGAAAGTTGTAGAATATTTAATTATACATGTGTTTTGATTACATTAATTTTATTAATTTTCATTAGATTTAGAGATAATAAAATATAAAGAAATTAGGTTTCATAAATTTTGCATTCCTTGAACACCATGGAAACACTTAAAAATTTAAAATTTTTTACGAAATGTGACACATGTCATTGTGAATGTGAAGCTGTTTTCTTAGTGAAATATAAGTCAAAAAATTATATAAATATACGAAATAAAATTTAATTTCTAAAATATAAATAGAAAATAAACAAATAAGAAGGTATGTTTCTGTATCATCAAATACTATTTTGTATCGTTTAAGAGTAGTATTGGGCGGGAGGTTATGTGCTGGACACATCAATTTTTTTTATGACTCCAATACTTCCTTAGACATACTTCATATAAGAAACTACAAAGTGCTACCAACTTAAATTTATTAAAACTGATATACTACAAATCTCCTAGGATAGAAACTAGTTCTTATTCTGATATAATAATAATAATATAATAATAATTTTATCGTTTAAGAAATTTATCTTATACAATGGATTGACAAATTTCTTATTCTGATATAGCAACAACCACTATTGCTTGACATCATCTTAATAGTGATGTATTAGCGACTGCCAAAATGAAAGCAACGAAGTATATCATCGGAAATTTGGTGTCAGCTGTTCCAGTCGCCTTGGGCCAGGTCAGTTCAGCATACCGTGTCAGGGTCACAATCCCGAAGGGCTTGGACTTGCTTCGTGTATTGTCCCACACTTCCGGTCGCAGTGGCACGATGCGCAATTGTTTGTAACCGCTTTATACTCCACGAGTCAATAGAGAATTGGGCTGTTATATATAGCAGGCTTGGAGGTTAATTTAGGTTAGGGTTTGGCGGTAATTTCAATGATTAGTTAGTGAAAAATTGGGTCATTCATTACTTAACATTATCCTAAGTGTAATATGTTATGTGGCTGACATTTTACTTGCAGTGAAAACAAGTCATTTAATGAAATAATCAATAAAGTATTATTGATTTATTGCAACTTGTCCCAGGTATAGTCACACGACAAGTATACCTTATTAATACTACAGAAAAAATCCATCTAACGTCGAAGATTAATATTGTGAATTTAAATCTCTGCCGAGAAATATTATTCCGTGATTAATTTATTATTTATTTAGCTGTTGCTTAGACCTATTAATTTATAATAAATATAAATGTTTATGAGGTGTTTGGACACCAAACACTTAATAACAAATAAATATATTTTCCTAAGACAGCTTAAAATGTTTACTTTTGCACTTGCATTTGGAAACGCAAAGTTGATGTTTTCTGAAGAATTTTTCATTTATTTACCATGGATACGAAGCAAACAAACAGACACAACAATCTATAGTGATATTCACCTAAGAATGGCATTCTTCGAATTCCATTCTGATGACGTCACAGAAGGGTATGAATTAAGTGATCCACATGCGTTATTAGCAGTGCTTTTGTCTGATGTGTTGCTAATGTCACAAAGCGTGTGTTGACGTACGTCGCTACTTACACCGTATAGGTGACAGTTCAATATTTACTGTGTTTATATACGCATTCAGTGATTGAGTTAAATTTAACGAATAAATATGAGTGGTAAAACATTATCTAAACGTTGCAAAAAAATTATTTTGAATGCTTCGGCATTTTTTCATGAAGAAAAACGTATAGATGGTCCACTAATTCCATTTTTTCTGCAGAAGATGTAAGTTTTATATTGTGAGGTTATGTTATCAATTTAACGTAAATGTTATTATTATCTATTTTCTTATACATTCTTCGTTATTATTATTATTATTATTGTCTTAGGGGATTTGTGCAATGTAGAAATTTGAACGACGCAAGGAAATAAATTTGTAAATACTTATTTCTACTACTTTGCCAACAGATGTCAGTACGGTCAATCGAAATTTCAATTTTTATTAGTACATCATATAAATGAAGTGTGTTACGTCATCACATTGGAATGCCATTCTTAGGTGAATATCACTATATGATAGAAATACAAGCGTTCATTTTAGGAAATTAGATCAATATTTAACTTTTATTTAACGTGAATAATGACCATAATTCCGAATACAAACTTTTTCTATTTCTGTGAATTCGGAAATCACTTTTGAAAATATTCGAAATTCAACGTCAACATAAAAATACACAATGACACTGACTACATGTCAACTGTCAGACGGCCGATGCTTGGTGATCCACATCACGTCTTTAAAATAACCGTGAATGGGCGCATAAACCATAAACGAAATATGCTCAATTTATATCAAAATCGTGTAACACTTATGGAATAATTAGTAGTAAAGTATTTTTTTTCTTTTAAATATTTTACAGTAAAGCGATATAACGAACTGAACATATTTTGACGTCACAGGTACTTGCATTGGCCAGAAATATGAAAATTGCAAATCGGGCGTCTGCCGCTGCGCCCAACGCCTATTGTGGGCTAAAATAGAACTACGAAATGTCATTTCATATTTTTGTTTGTTGGTATTTAAGATTATATTTATTGGGCTTCTATTACTTGCTTTATAATTTCACTGTTTTATGGTGCTGTGTTGAAAATCTTTTGATTAAAATTGTGTGTTGAGGTTAGGTTACATCACTGCTAGCGCCACTGTCCTCAAACTTTTGTTGTTATTTACTCGAATATCAAGTAAAATACTCTTAAAGTTGTCAAAGGAATTTTGTCTTAGTTTGTATTATGTTTAATTGTTGTAAATTAAGGCTTATAATATAAAAATATTATTTTTATATTAAAAAATATATAATATCTACTATCATGGAAAATCGTTGTTTTAGTGCCACTGGAGTAATACCTGTGACGTCACACAACGTCACAGAAACTTTGAAAAATCATATCTCCGGTAATACATGAAATTTTCACATCGGGTTTTCACTGATCGTCATATATTCTAAAAAATTGGTTTATGGGCTCATTATGGATTTCTGGTTCTGTGATTGGTCAAGAAGAGAACTGTCGTGAATTATGGGTACTATATCCCTAGCAACAACAAACATACAATGAGCAGATTTCTAAGTGGTCGTAGAAAAATATATTTATCGTAACCTCTCCAAAATTATGTAGCAAATTTTCCAGTATAACAGTACCACAATAACCAAGTTTTTGTAGTACGGTTGGCACAACTGGCATGTGTAGTTCAATGATGAAGTCAACGGAGCGTGCTAAATGACGGGGCTAGCAACACAACAAACACAAAACAATGCGGCTGGCTTAGTGAAGCATCGACTGACATTGACGTGAGGATTATTCATCGGCGATCACAGGCGCGGACTCAGCCACATGGCAAAATAGCAAATAGACTGTGAAATGTGACAAGAATTCACGGGGACCCCAAATAGTCAGAAGTAACATATAAATTAATTGGCCAAGTTTTTTTTTGTCAATTTATTGACACTTTGAAAATTTTGGTTATAATCAGGCGTAGTTTAGTTGTCATTTTTATGCGTATAACTTCAACCAAAAATATTAGTAGCATAAGTGACAACTGAAATCATGTTGGTGTTACTCCACTATTGAAATTGTCATATATAATACCATTAGTATTGCAAGTTATGTAGACAATTTTTGTTGCTGTATCACAAATAGGTATTACGCTTGATTTTAAATCACAGCATGAGTGATATTTTCAAGCTTAATAACCATGAGTGATGCAGCCCCAAAAAATGTCTACAAAACTTGTAATACAAATGATATTTAGTGGATAATTCAACGAGTCAAAATGTATTCTTTCTTTAAACTGACTTGCAAATAGATTTTTTCTACGACCACTGAAATCTGCTCATTGTAAGTTTGTTGTTGCTAGGGATATGAAGTACATTGCAAGCATTGTGCGAAATGAATTTGTTTTGTGAGTATTTCAATACAGATCAGTTCATTTAAGTACAGGTGCCATTACTAGGATACTTATTTAGAATTGTCAAATATTGGAATGGTTAAAAGGGGGCAAATTTATTATTGAAATTAAATTAATTTGGAAATAATATCGTGGTCGTAGAAAAAATATAATGTACAATTCGCATGGAATGTCAATTTCCTACTCCTATGATTTTCAATACTCGTAGGAAATGAGCACAATTCCATGCTCGTTGTACAATATACTATACTTCCACAGCAATAGTGTAAGAATTCATTTGTTTAAGATTGTCGCCAGGATCACTAGTGAAAATTGTCGAAAAAAATGTCGATGAGATAAGTAGTGAAAAATGTCAATATATAATTCTTTTCAATTGGTGGAAAATTTTAAATCCTCAAAATCTATTGGACCATTTTTGACAGATGACTTATGATTTGAATTCTCAGCAGTAATATAACAAGAGAGTAAGAATAAATTGGAAATAATTTGACAGATCTTTCGAAAACCAAATGGCAACAAGTTTGAGAAAGATACTGGAGAATTATTTTCTAATGTATCGAACTCTCGAGTTACATTTATTTAAATTATTTTTTATCATCATAACGACACTAAATCTATCTTTTTTGCTCATTTTTTACGTGTGCTAATGATAACTATCTGACATCTGACATTTGTCAACAAAACCAAAAAGCTACAGAGATTATTCCCGGGAATAATCACAAATGTTTTATTCTCAGTATAATAATGTATTTATTTTTAAATTCACATTCATATTAAAGTATTATTTAATTTTTATATTAAACATTTTATTTCAAAATCACTGAATATTAATTTCTAAGCGGACGGTGCAACAAAGACTGGCTGCTTTTTTGAGCTCGCAGTTTCAACGTCAGTTCCCATTCCAGTATTATTAAATATCAGTGATAAAAATAAATTGGCATTGAAACATATTAGGGAAGAAGAGGCGTAAATCATTTTCGATATAACTATCACAGATGTTCATTATACGTCGCCATATTTCTCCCTCCCACAGCCCAAAAAATGTAAAACGTTTTCCAGGTGCGTCACCACACGAAAACTAAACCTGTGCAGAGAAAGGAAATACCTCAGAAAAGTGAAACTAGAGCCAAAATGGCCGATTAGTAACAGGATACTCCAGCAAAAAACGATGCAAGGAATTTGCCTACGGGGATTAGAACACAGGTTTTTATTATTATCCTTTGTTAGAAACTAATTAACGAAGCGAAAACAATGTAATTAATCAAACACAACAATGGAACTTTCATCTTGGATACACTAGCAATAGGTTGTTTAGCTGGTTACAGCATATCATAGGTAAAAAAATAACTAAACTTACAATGCTTTTTAATCATGCGCTTATTAGAAAAGATTATAGAGTATAGGATATTGGGATATCTAGATTTAACAAGTTGAACATTCAGAATACGATTTATTGTTTTTAATATCAAAACGATTTTAAAATATCAAGTTTCAAACTGCGTTTAGACTTAAATGCATTGGAAATCGTCTTGACAGGAGTTCTTGCTTTCTTGAGTTTAATTTATTGCTACACATGTGTGTTAGAATTTTAGTTATCATAAATAGTCAGTTGAGATTATCGTGACAAATATTCTGAAATATCGGCTTGAGATGTCATCTGGGGTTGACGGATTTACGGAGAGGCCTAGTCGAACCCTAGATAAGGTTTTAGTTTTTACGTAATTTTTGTGTTAGTTCTATGGGAAACGTTTTCCCTTTCCCTGCACCATAAGGGTAATTGCAAGTGTTTGGTAAGCACAACACAGAGAGTTGGTTTTCAGTCTTTGAAATTAGCTGAAGTCTTCTCACGTCTGCTGTACTCTACAAAATGTAGAACTTTAAGTAAATTTCTTGTAATAATGTTTTGGTAACTGTAACTATTTAAGCATATTCATACATTGTCGTCGTTTGTAATATTTGTATTTGTTTGTTAATTGTTAAATTCCCCGTTTTACCATTTTATTAAATATCATTTTTATCATCTTAAGAAATGTTGTGTTTTTTGTTAACCCTAAGTTTCAGTCTCAGCCAGCCGTGCTACATAGAACTACAGGTATTACTTCGATTGAAATTGCTAATAGATATTTTAATTCAAATACCAAAATTTATCCGAATTAAACTATATTATAATCCGATGTGTCCAACACACAACCTCCTACCTAAACAACTTAAAAACGGTACAAAATAGAGAAAATGTTTAAAATAAAAATTATAGTCAATATTATTCTACAATATTTATTCTATGTACATAACTTAATGATTTACTGAATTATGCTCAAAGTACCTGAAAGGCCTTCAAGTAAACTACCATTTTAGGTTGATTACAGAAAATCTAGTTAACTCGTAACTTAATTAGATCTTGATGTCATCGTACAAATTGTATTTTATTTTGACCCATCATAATAACTCCCTTACATTTTTGTACGACAGGTAAAAAAATTTAGATTTCAATAAATAAAATTAGTTATATTAAAGACAAAAATGTCTCGTACATGAATCTGTATTTGTTTAATGTGATTCTAGTCTTGTAAAGAATACATGTTTCAGTATGTTGTATATTCAGTAACTACGATTTTAATAAATATATTTCATACTGCGTATAAGAAAATAAAAATGTGGAAATGTCTAATTAATTAAATGCGTTAAAGATGTTAAGCTAAAATGTCTTGTACTCGATGTCCTTTGCAAACCGGATAGCTCATGATTCGTAGATATGGCTCATATTTCCGCCAAGACTGGTTTCTGTATATCCGTCATTTAACTGTTCACAAAGTAAATAATAAGCAGAATATTTACTTTGTACCATACAGAGCCGGACTCAGCAGAATATCGCCTTTTTAAATTTTAATTTCATCCAGCAACTCCCAAAGAAAGCCCTTGTCACACGGTCAGTGTTTCCACCATTTAACAAAACTTTTGAATGACAAACACAGAAACGTGACGTCACGTCATACAGTTTGGTCAAATGCTCTAAATAGAAACGTTTCTTATTCTGTCATACATTTTGGTTCGACTTTTGTAGTTTTGACAGATCGAGTGACATTTGATAGCAGTAATGAATCAAGTAAGTATTTTAATAAGATTTTATTTAAACAAATATTATAAATTCGTCTATTAACCTGGCTTGGACAATATTATTAAATAAATAAATTTTTTAAAATATTTTCCTCAACTATATGTTAATGTTATTGAAAAGAGAAATAAAAAAATCATTATTTTATAGGATACAATAGTTATTTGTATCACAAGGTTGGAAACTGCTATTTTGAGAGTGCGAGTTTATTTTGATAGGACGAGCCGTAGGCGAGTCTTACAAATACGAGCACTCGCAAAATAGTTTCCAACCGAGGGATACACAAGATTTTTCGCGCCAACATTTATGTAAATTTAATAAATAAATTAAATTTATTACTCATTTTTTTTAATGACAGGGAATTTTTTTATGTTGCTAACTTCACAATATTTGAATTTCAATTATGTTTATTTTCCCATATCATAACAAAAAATATCTACATATTTTTATTTGGATTTTACACTGCAAATTCAATTATAATTACTTACAAATATTTTTAAAATCCATAAATATTCTGTTTTCTTGTATTGTAAATACACAATTGTAGATATATTGCCATAATATTTTTATGTCAATGTAATACTTTGACATTTCTAGCGTTAGAAGTTAGCTAAAATTAGTGAAGTGATGCCAACATATAACCATCAAAAGTTATCAGTTTTTGTCGAACTAGTTCGACAAAAACATGATTCCCGTCCGCTTTAGAAATATGTAATTGCATCAATGTCGGACGGCGGCGCGAAAAATAATTAATAGTGTTCTCAATAGCATTGATAAGTTTCTGTTTGACGAACTTCACCCCAGTGACAAGAATGACCGTCTGACACACCTTCTTTTCATCATACATCAACCTGAATGATATGACGTCATCAAACATAGTTTGACAAACAAAAATGAAATATTCATTGACCGTGTGACAAGGGCATTACAAACCAAAAGGAAGAAGAGATGTGAGAAGAGAGAACACCCAGAAAAAGATGATGAAACTTTTGTAATCGAAACATGCAATTGCCTAATCCTAAAAACCTAAAATAGAAGAAGACTACTTTACTGTCTAACAAAACAATCAAAATATCAACTCCAATACACATCACCATTCAATGATTTGAATCCCCGCGATCAACAAAGCGTGTCGAATGCTTACCTACCCCAACACGGAACTCCACTCAACAACCCATATCTCATACAGTGCGGAAGCCACCAGCGTAATTACCCCGACCTCGGTATCTACACCGAACCAGAAACCAAGACCAGAACATCCACACAATGTGGTTGTGGTGTTCTCAGTGGATCGTGCTCGACGGAGCGGAACCGAGGTAGAGAACGATGCAAGTGGTTTGGAAGGACAAGGAGGAACTGTTGTTTAGATACCAAGGGGATGAAGTGCTTGATTTGATACCGAGGGAAATAATTATCTGAGGGATTAAAGGCACTTCAGTCCTGTGGTATATAGATTATTTTATGCAGTTCTAATCCTCGTTTCAGCAATACTTTATAAATAATTATTAATTTTAAAGGATTTAAAATACATACTCGTATGTTGAAAATAGATGGCTTTGATAACTACGAAAGCACTATTCAAATTTTGTAGGTTGCTTAGATGTAGATACCATAAACAAAGTGAAAATTTGTGTTTATTTTGAGTGACGTTTCATTATGAATAATTTGAAAAAGCTACACTACTACCGATAAAATACAGAAAAATATATGAAAACAATTCGAAGCTTTCAATTCTTTAGCACGAGGGGTATATATCAAGATTATTTCATGAATTCATAGCATGAACTTTAATTTTTGGCGATGAAATTGTACTAAAACGTTGATTTTGACATATTTTCAATAATAATATAACAAGAGGGTGAGAATAAATTGAAAATAATTTGACAGATCTTTCGAAAACTTGTTGCCAGGCAATAGCCACGAAAGCCCGTAGGGCTTGAGTGGCTATTGCCAAATGGCGAAAAGTTTGAGAAAAATCCTGGAGAATTATTTTCCAATTTATCGAACTCTCGAGTTATATTTAATTAGATTATTTTTTGATTTCATCATCAGGCACGCCACTAAATCTATCTTTTTTGCTCATTTTTACTTGTGTTGATGATAACTATCTGACATCTGACATCTGTCAACAAAAACAAAAAAGCTACAGAGAAAATTGCCGGGAATAATCACAAGAGCATTATTCTCAGTATAATAATGACAGGATTGGTTAAAACGCAGACACGTGACATACAATAAAGCATTTGATTGGTTTAGAGAAACGTCAAAAAATAATCACATAAATAAATCAATACACACAAGCAAAGGCACCATAAAATTTTGTTGTTATAGTGTAACTATAGCAAATTGATTGTTTTTCTTTTTACTTGTCAAACAAATGTCAAAAATTTGTAAATAAAAATAGTTTGAATTGAATAATTCAGCATGTTTGAAGATATAGAATACCAGTAAAGGTAAAAAACATGTAAGTATCTTGCTTCTGCAACTAATTATCCGGCTAAATATGCCTTCCAAATGTTCAAAATTTGCATATAAAAGCCAGCTTCAATTTACTCGCGAATAAACAGCATGGTGCTGTTTATTCATTTATCTAAAATGCACAACAATGGAAAATGAGACATTCTGGTCCAATTTGTAATGAGTGAAATAATCAGTGTTAAAAATATTCATTTGTGCCTGTTATCCATAAATAATTCCTCCGAAAAAAAGCCACGACCATCAAGTAATTTAAACGTCAACTTTAATTTTCTAGTTGAACTATACCGTGGTTCTAGATTCGAGAGAAATTCGTTCTGATGCAATCAAAACCTCAATCTGTGTGTTTGGATAACTAAAGTAACCAAAGCGGTATAATTTAAGGTGAACAAGTGGTCAGCATGTAGTTACTATTTCATACGCCCTTATTTTAAAAGTTTAACGATGTTCAAGAACAAAAACAATCAACAAAGAATCATTTTGGTTTCCGGAATGCGCCTTGTGGTATACTAACACGAATCTGATCTATTTAGCTACGAATTTCTACGAAAAATAAACTTATCATTAATTTTTTGCATCCCACAGTAAAAAATCTATAATAGATTTTACCTTGTCTAGCCAAAAATATGTTGCACTAATATCAAATTGTTCCAGTATTTCCGGAATTTTTGTGCATCATTTTAGTTCTATTTAATGGGTCTGTTGCAGTAAATATACTAATGATTAAGATTTTTTGTCGGTTTCAAGTTGTCTATTTCTTGTGCTTCCTTTGACGCATAATTATCAATAATAATGTTGCAAAAAACTTACCTAGCCATGAAAAATACAATGTGATGATTATGATTGCAGACACTTACCTGGAAAGAAAAACAAATGTTAGTCAAATAATAGCTTAAAAATCTAACTTACGCAGTACATAATAGTTATTTACTTTACAAGTGGGCAAAGCAAGAAATTACCCACGAGAGAAATTTTAGCCCACGACGCCGAAGGCTGAGTGTGATAATTTTATCGAGTGGGTAATTCCACTTTGTCCACGTGTGAAGTATAACGTTTTATCCAACATCTCTTAATAAATGCAAAATTTATTAAAGATGTATTATTTGACAGAGACATTTACTTTAAATTTTCTAAATTATAATGTCAATTCAAGTAGTTACCAAGGTGTTGTGTGTTATTATTATTGTTATAAATAAAAAATACTCACTAGTAACTTTTCTCAAAATTATACCCACTATATAGTTATAGAGCATTTATTGAAAGGTGTTGGATAAATAATTTTTTCTATTCCTGTATAAATATATACCCATTATTTCAATTTTTTTGAAGAATAGTAATTCACGACATTATGATTTATAATTCACTCTTCTCGACCAATCACAGAGCCAGAAATCAACAATTCATGATTATTTTAAAGCCGTGCTGTGGATCACCAAGCAACGGCCGTCTCAGAGTTGACTTGTAGTCAGTTGTCATTGTGTAATTTTATTTTGACGTTTTTCAACGAATTTCGGTCATTTTCAAAAGCAATTTTCGAATTTACAGGAATAGAAATATTATAGTATATTTGGGATTATGGTCATTATTCCTCATAATTACATTAATATACTAATATTTGAAATCGGTACTAAAGTGCTCAAAATTCGTCATTAAAAGCTCAGAAATCGTCACTAAAGTAAGCCATTATAGGATGATTTCGAGCAACGCAGTGTTGGCAACCGTAAAATAATTATTATATAAGTAGGATAATTTTGACAGATATGTGACGTATTGTTGTAAATTTACACGTAAAATGAAACAATATGTGCAAGAAGAATAAACTAATTAATTCCAATGAACAAATTGCGAACAACGTTAACTTGGAATTACCCACTCGATAAAATTATCACACTCAACCTTCGGCTTCGTGTGCTAAAATTTCTCTCGTGGGTAATTCCTTACTTTGCCCACTTGTAAAATAAATAACTATTGTCGTTCGTTGCTATTGGAGACGAGCGACAAAATAAAATTTCTCAGAAAACATCAACTTTGCGTTGACAAATGCAAGCGCTAAAGACAACTTTCTAAAGCAGTCGTCGGAAAACATTTTAACAATGTTACGATCGATGCAATGGGTTGTGAAAAGTTAGTAAGTTTAAAATGAACAATGACGTCAGCTATGACGTATGTAATAAATCTAAGAGAACATCTTACAGACAGCAAACACCGGAAAAACGCATTTGGCTTTATTGTTTGCAGTTCCACAGCACATGCGATGGTGCAGTAAAATTTGCCAATAAACAAAATGTTAACTATTTAAAATCTGTTGCTAAGGTCATAGATGATGGGTGTGAAAATGTTTTTCAATCTTTTGATTAATGATGTTTTTAAATATTAATATTCATAGTTTCATTATTAGCAAAATACACATTTAAATAAATTTGAATTATTTCGATTAGCGTGGTAGACGAACCACTCTAAAATAAATATTCGTTAGCACATCCGGTATACTGGTTAATTACAAAATTTCTGTTAGGAATGGAATCGTGTAACATTCCTGTTTTCAAAATTTGGTAAACAAAAAACAAAGGCAGTCAATTTGTCATTCTCTGAAACATGAACAGGGTATTATAATTGGCCCTTGACGCCACATGGATCGATATCTCAAATACAATTCGAATTTGAACTCTTGAACCTGCAGTCGTAACAATACAATAAAGTTTTTATGTGAAATTTTAAAGGCCATTCTAGAAACGAAAATAGTTTATTTCAATGGTTTTTTCTTAGTCTTGTGCCAAGAAATAAATGCAGATACCGATCTTGCTTTTATTTTATGTTCCACTTCTTAGCTTTCTACATTAAAAAATCTGATATGTCCAACACATAACCTCCCGCACAAACAAATGTTAAACGAGACAAAATAGAGAAAAAATTTAAATATAAATTGTTGATAATATTATTGAACATCTTTTTGTTACATACATACATACAAAACAACACGTTATATCCCACTCAGTGAGGTAGCACCTTCGAGGAAAGAATATAAAGGAGAGAACGTTATTGCGTTGTTATAGCAACCATCAATAATTGGCAGCCATATTGCTTTTTCTAAAAGCACGTACCGCGCAAATCCCCACTTCTACCAGAACCATAGCTTGCATACGTCTGCCCTCACCATGTTACATTCCCCTTACCAATAATATCAGCTTATGCCCTCTCCTTTATCTTCTTTCTTCCAAACGTAGCACGAATCCAGAAAAACAGTCAACCAACAATCAATCTCCTCCAAACATTCCACCACTTTCGTCTCGTTCATATTCATACATCATTCGTTCACGCAACAAACCATCAATCATACCCAACCAGTTTTTCCTCGGACGCCCACGCAATCGTTCACCTTCAATCTTACCCACATATATTAGTTTCACCAACCTTTCATTCGAACATTTGCTCAACATGTCCAAACCACCTAAACTGACTCACTCCCACTTTCTTAACATTCTTCTCAATCTTACACTCACCATACACCATACACCACGATCTCTCTACTCTCAAATACCTCATTTCCATAGCAGTTATACTTCGTTCATGCTTCTTCATCCACACCCTACATTCAGAACCATACATCAATGTAAGGTACTAACACCATTATAAACACTCAATCGAGCATCTCTAGATACATTCATGTTTCGAGCAAATGTACCCAGAGCTACCTTGCACCCTGCAGACACCCGCCTTTCAATCTTAGGTCAATATGTCCATCCCTCGAAAGCATACTACCCAAATGTACAAATTCATTCACTTGTTCCAGTCTCACACCATTCGCTGAAACATTACAATCAGTCTCCAAATCATTCTTCTCAAACACCAACACTTTACATTTATCGACTTTCAATTTCACAACCCTGTTTCACACCAACTTAATCTACCATCAACTCTCCCCACACGAAGAGAGAGGCCCAGTACCATCAACTTTAAAACAATAAAACAAAACTTCAACAAATTAAATTAAACAATTCTATTTCGTTAGAAGAACATCAAACAAAGGCGCATCAGAAAAAATGTTCTAATGATTGCGTACTCAGTGAACTATCAACAAAAAAACAAATAACACCAGACAAAAAACAGTTGAACAATTACAAGCTGCAATCAAAGAACGATCAATAAATTGTGTAACGAACCATTGGAGCATGCTGACCAACATAACAAACGAAAACTCGTATCTAAGAGTAGAAACGCGCATCCGTAATCTAAACGGGTTTACAGTTCTTGGAATGATCGCTAAAATATCATGGAGAAGAAAAACGCGAGTAGTTCGGACGTTGAGATTGCCATGCAGTTGTGGTACTGCGGGTAGGGCGCTCGCCGAGGCTGTGCAATAAATCATGAACGTGAAAAGAGAGAGAAGTGAAACTTCATAATTATAAGTACTATTATAGTTCGCAGAACTGAGTTATAGAAGCAGATACAAAAAAATCTGCTACTTTCTTATACATAGAAAACCAGCTGAACACATATAACTTGTTTCTTGCGTATAAATTTATTTTGACAATTATTTGACGTATAGATTATAAACCTGTTAAATTTTTTATTTTCATTGTAATTATGAATTTATTTTAAAATAGGTATTAATTAATATCTAGTCTTTAAAACTTTCTAACTAATAATACATATATTGCTTTCATAATATTTCAAACGACATATTTTTGACACTTCACAATTATTTGACATATAGATATTAAAAATGTAAAAAGTTGATACATACATACATAATATCACGCTATGTCCCACTTAGTGGGGTAGCACGAACCCAGAAACACAGTCAACCAACAATCAATCTCCTCCAAACATTCTTATCCTGACACACCACTTTCGTCTCATCCACATTCATACATGCACATTTATTCTTCACACTCGGAATCATTTGTTCACGCAACAAACCATCAATCATACCCAACCAGTTATTCCTCCGACCCCCACGCAATCGTTCACCTTCAATCTCACCCACATATATTAGCTTCACCAATCTTTCATTCGGCATTCGCTCAACATGTCCAAACCACCTCTCCCACTTTCTTAACAACATTCTTCTCAATCTTACACTCATCATACACCAATGTATTCCGTATACGATCACGTCTACTATACCCACATACTCCTCTCAAATATCTCAGCAGTTATACGTCGTTCATGCTTCTTTATCCACACCCAACATTCAGAACCATACATCAATTTAGTAATATTAGAAAAGATATAGAATAGTGTTAGCTACAATTTTAATTTGATGATAACTTAGTTATTGAAATACGTATTTGGATATTTATTATTTCTTTAAGGCTTAGGTGTTAGAATTATTTTTAGATTGGTCTGCAAATCTATTGTAAATAGAATCACTGAAAAATATTCAGCTCAACCAGAAAGTAACAAAACTACCTAATTATTCATCAATGAGTGTTCACACACTTCAATCTCCTAGAACTAACTGAACACAAATCCAATCTTGAAGCCATGCCAAGTTTTCATTCCGTTACAATTTAATATGAAAATAACGCATCTTTTGATCTCATGGGTGATTTAATTCCCCGCTAAAATATGTCCAAAACAAAGCTAAAAAAACTGTTAAATATTCGTCTCCTCGCTAACCTACTAAACGTGGGCTGTAGAAAGTTTGGAAAATGGCCGATTGGCATTTTTAAAATGCGGTATTTTTACTTTGTTTATTCAGTTTTTTTTTGTGTCTAAAAAATGTTTGGCTTGCGTTTGACAGCGTACAAGGAATTGTATTTATAGTTTGGCGTCTTCAATTTAAATGATTATTTATAACTAAATGTAGAGCCTGTCATACGGCTGTTGTTCAAATGCACTGCATAGGACATTGTCTTTTGGACAGTGTAATTCGTTTTAATTTCTAGTAAATTTACGTCTTAATCGATAGATCTTCCTGTCACCTACAAAGAAATAATATTGACTTGCATGTGTCCAAAAACTTAATTTCTTCTTCAAGTTTACTGGGGTAACATAATGTAGGAGCTTTCTGGTATATAAATAAACCTGTACATGTTCCTCAAGTTGGTACCACCGATAAGAAATTATTTGCTACTTTACCTTACATTGCTACCAATTTGGTAGGATTTTTAATAAATTTGACATACCAGACATCATATAAGTTAAGTTTAAAAATCCATGATCTTGACAATTTTAAAGATCTAATTCCTCTACATTATTCTGCCATTTATGAGATTACGTGCCAGTTTGGTGAAATTAACATTGGTCAAACTGGTAGAACTGTTCAAACAATATTAATGTCCGGTTGCACCAACGTTAGTTAAATTTTAAATTTGGTTTAAAGAAATAAAAACATATCGAAGTTATATGTCATATGGAGTAATTTACATTGATGTCAAAAATTAGATACGCTGTTTTTATTTAAACCAAGCTTAAAATTTAACTAACGTTGGTGCAACCGGGCATAAAAGAAATATCAGATAAATCTGTAATGGGGTCTTTCACCATTTTTTTTAATTTTTTTTATGAAACTTTATCTATACTGAAGACTATCTACACTTTTAAAAAGTCTTAATTGTTATTCATTAAGCCACAATGATTTTTAAAAAAATGTACAGATTGTAAATAATTGTAGTCATATATTTTTTTACTTATTTTATTATTATTATTATTACAATCAAATAGAACATTGATGTAACAAAAATTATTTAAATCTCTACTGTTTTAGATCTCTACTATGACGTCACAACATTTAAAATAAATCATTGTGGCTTAATGAATGACAATTAAGACTTTTTAAAAGTGTAGATAGTCTTCAATATAGATAAAGTTTCATAAAAAAATATAAAAAAAAAAATGGTGAAAGACCCCATTGCTGGCTATTCAAGAATTGCATAGAATTGATTTAGAAACCCCGAAGATATTCTAGCAAGAGAAAATAACTGGATGAGAAGACTAATTAGAGAAGCTATTGAAATCAACTGTTGTTCTTCCTAATTTTTTTCTGTTTATCCTTTTTGTTAATAAGTAGTCTTGACTACAAATGAATCATTTATTTATTTTGTATTTAACCTGAAGCTTCTTTCATGATTTATTATTGAATTACTTTATGTCAAATATAAAACAATCCTACACCACACATCTTCGTAATTAATTTCCAAACCATACACCAATCCCTATATCCGGCATCAAACCCATCCAAATCCCTCATTTATTCTAGTAAACTTTCACTCTAACTCCTCTTCCACAAGTGCTACAACCCAGTGCTACATAAGATCTACATTCCCGTGCCATGAAACCCATTGTTCTGCTCTCTCTATCTTGACCGTCCGACAAGAATGTCAATGCCATGCACGAAGCATGGACAACGTGATGGCTGATTAAAAACTCGCACGTAATGCTGGATTGTCTTCCTAGGTGGAGTGTACATTTGTGGGTGTTTTATAAATGGTTCACGTATGGTTCGTTGGAAAGAGCGAGGGAGAGGGGGAAATGGTGCAGTGTTTTCCTCAATAAATATTGCGTTATGCTTATGTTTTCTTTGAAGTTATAAACACCTGCATTTAATCTAAAATCTGTTAGATTAAAAGGGTTAAGGCAGGTGTAGGGGTACATTTTTTTTGTAGAAACTAAGACATCTGTTTGTAGGTTTTGAATAAAAATTTAATTATAAAGCAACACAAAGTATTTGCAAATTAATTTGAAAGTAAATGATATTAGCAAGTGAAACAGAATTAAAATAATTAAATAACTCTTACTACGAAGTGTTAAATTACTTAATTACGTTTCATGCTCTAATAATTAACAATATTTAATTGTTCTACAGCTAACCAGATTAAAATTTATATTTATAAACTTATGCTGCTTGATTTCTTATATTTACTTACTTAATCAAATACTTTTATACCTTACACCGTAATCGTTTTGAATTGAACTTTACTTATTGGTGTTCATTTCCCAGATTCTATCAACATTGGTGTATGATGGGTGTGACATTCAGAAGAATGTTGTTAAGAAAGTGGGAGTGAGTCAGTTGAGGTGGTTTGGACATCGAATGTCGAATGAAAGGTTGGTGAAACTAATATATGTGGGTGAACGATTGCGTGGGCGTCCGAGGAATAACTGGTTGGGTATGATTGATGGTTTGTAGCGTGAATGAATGATTCCGAGTGAGAGGAATAGACGAGCATGTATGAATCGCACTATAAATGGTATTGCCACAAGAATCTGATGTGGCTACCACATAACTTCCCGAAAATTTTAATTGCTATACGGTATAATAGTTATTTGTGTAGTTAGAGCGCAAAGTTATATTTTGTCGATTGAACACGTATATTAGAACGTGAGCCGACATAAATACTTTGCACTCGAATTATACACAATATTTTTCCTACAACTGATTGTCAAAATCTGTTGTGGGCAGCACAATACCTCCCGCCATAGATTTCTTGTCAAATGATGCAGGACTACGGACGACCACTATCAATAAATGCTCATCCCTTAAAAAGATTAGTTTTCACCTATGACATGTCAAAAGTAGATTTTTCAAGCGTTGCTTTGTTATTTCAAAAAGCACAGGTTAATAAATTTAAACGAAAATGTCAAAATATAATTTTCTTTAACGTGTTGTAATTAGCAAATGGAGATAGTAAGAGAAAAATGTTTCAAGCAATTATTGTAGATAATAATATTTGAAACATTATTCTAATAAGAAAAATTGTCTTCTAACCATAATTTACTGAGATATTTCAAAATAACTTGATAGGGTTTCAAGTAAACTACCACTTCCGGTTATTATTATTATTATCACCAAAAACTAATCAGCTCTTTCAAAGGGGATGCAATTGATATATACAAAACAACAAAATTTTCAGTTTAGTAGTTTGTGAGAAACCGTAACTCCAGAGATCCACACAGACTGACAGTCTGACAGACAGACAGACAGATAGACAGACATACACAGACATCATCGCGAAACTATTAAAATCGTATTCTAGGGACTCTAAAACGTGCTCATTCACTGATAACTCACTGCCTTACATACATGTGCGAGAGGTAAAAGGATGTTATTAAAAACAACATTTATTTCATACATTTTCTCTATTTTCCAAGTTGTTTATGCTATGCAATTTGCAGGAGGTTTAGTGTTGGGCCATCTGATTTATATATTTTTTTGTAGTAGTATGAATGAAATTAGGTATTAGTCACACGGTAGCATCCATTCATTGTGTCATCATTCCAACTAATAATAAGCTAACAAGCAACTACTCCAAATTCCTAGAACTAACCATTATAGATGTGAACATCCTCTGTTTTGTTAGTTTCCGCTTTAACGCTATAATAATAGAAGTACAACTCATACGTAGGATGCAACCATTCAGTTTGCTATTTTGTATTTTGGAATAGTATATTGTACAACGAGCATGCAATGGACATTCCATGCGAGTTGTACACTAAACTTTTTCTAAGACCACGATATTGTTTCCTAATTAATTTAATTTTAATAATAAATTTGTCCCGCTTTCACCATTCCAATATTTGACAATTCTAAATAAGTATCCTAGCAATGTCACCTGTACTGAAATGAACTGATCTGTATTGAAATACTCACAAAACAAATTCATTTCGCACGATGTTTGCAATGTACCTCATATCCCTAGCAACAACAAACATACAATGAGCAGATTTCTAAGTGGTCGTAGAAAAAAATAATTCTAGAACATTGTACAGTGCTAAAACTGACGCTAAAGCACTATGTACTAAAATTCTGTTACGAATAATTCCGAAAAAATAAATCTTCTTGTATTTATCTGTTTTGTGTTAACTCGGCAGTGTCTTCTTCCTTCTCGTATCTTATACACCTTCAACTTCTACGAATTCAAATTACAAATAACGAATTGCATGTCGTAATCTCAGTGTGCTTGTGCAAGTATCTCTGTGATTCCAAGACTGTGTATGTGTTAACTTAGCTTTGAAGCTGCGGATGTATGACTGTGTTTGTGAGACACGTGTACTCGGCCCACACGTGCGCAGTGCACCCACCTCGGCCCGACCGTGACCTTGGCCCAGTTCTACCAACTTGCATGGGTTGTTGTGTGTGTGTGTGATTGTATGTGTCATCGGGTAGTTTTTACTTTTGATGGAATTTGAAAATTTGGATTGTTTAATTGAAAGTGATTCTTACCTCTCTTATACAATTTTTTTTCGATAGGACGAAAACTGACTCATTTAAACACAGTTGTACTTCAATTTCACGAAATATCACTAAAAATTGGCATATACTTTTATTGTATTTCTATATAATATAAACCCTAAAAAACTCACTGGTGCAGAGCGCATCATCATATCTCTTAAATTTTTCGAGATATGACGGTTTTTGGTGTTTTTCGAAGTGCAACTTTGAGGAACTGCAACTCAAAACTTACGCAAGATATCGAAAAATACTCTTCAGTTTTGTGTTATTCGTGCATATTATAAGCACAATAACAAATTTTTTAAAAATTGAAAATTTTTGAATTTTTTTTCAAAATTTCGATCAGCGATATGTCAAATAATAAATGAGATACGACCTTGCAGACTAAACCATTGGATTCAGCTCATTGAAATACATATACCCTAAAAATTTCAGAACATTCGGATTGTGGGTTGAAATTTTAGAGCAAAAAGTCTGAAAATGGCCTTTTTCAGCCCAAACGTCAAGGGTAACCCTTTGACGTTTTTCGCAAAAAACGTCATTTTTACACTTTTTGCTCTAACTCTATAACGCGTAAAGTAATTTTAATGAAATTTTACAGACTTATGTATTTTGACGAGCTGAATCGAATGGTCCAGTCTGCGAGTCTGTATCTTTTATATTTTTTGAGTTATCGCATATTAAAATTTGGGGGAAAAAATCGAAAAATTTCAAAATTTTCAAAATTTGCTAATTTGTAATAAAATGCATGAAACGCACAGAACTGAGTCTATTTTTCAATATCTTTAATAGATTTTGAGTTGCAGCCACTCAAAGTAGCATTTCGAAAAACATCGAAAATTGCCATATCTCTAAAAATTTAATAGATATGACGATGCGCTCTACAGCATTGAGTTTCTTAGGGTTTATATTATATAGAAATACAATAAAAGTATATGCCAATTTTTAGTGATATTTCGTGAAATCTGAAATTGTGCAGAACTTTCTTAACATGTATTTTGTTGTCAATGGTAAATGAACTTGTATTAAATTTTCTTATTAGTACAGATATTATAAACATTTTACATATTATAACCACAATCCTCGTTTAAATAATTGGGCCATATTGTGTAGTTCCAGATAATGTAACAATTTACTGATCTACAGATAAGTTATCCTCAGGAGTGAAGCATCAATATAAAATACAACGTTATCTTTAAAAAGTTATTAGTTGTCAAAAAAATCTAAAACTGGTAGGCTGGATGACCCAACAACAGAAACTCAATAAAATCGTGGCAACCAAAAGATGAAGAAAAACTGCTACATGAAGATTACGTTCTAGAAGACTTATAAACCTTCTAAACAGAAAGACGCAAAAACAAAGGAAACAGAAATGCAGGGGCGTTACAGAAAAACTATGATGTACCTGTAGGTGTGTTTGACCATGACTGGATAACTAGTATCACCTGCTAAAAGTCTCATTACATAAACACATGTTGGTGAAGATACTACAACATCGAGGTACCAGCATACCTTCCACACGCAGCACCTAACATACAAGTACAGAAACAGAACAACAGAACATGGCATGGCGTATAGTTTAGAATGATAGCATCGTATTGGCCTTGTACTTAGCAATACTGCGTGGATTCGTGTGATATGGTTAATGCGGTAATGATGGTGGAAAGGCTGGTGAAGAGGTTGAGCTAGAGGAGGATGAATAAAAGAGAGGAAGAAGAAAGCGTCAGGGCTATTAGGAAGATGATCAAACAACTAAAGGAATATTTGGGTGGAAAACAGTTCGAAAACTATGAAGACTCCAAAGAAGCAAAGAAAGACTTAGATATTTTGAGGTGGACAGTAAAAAAAATTATAGTCAAAATTTTAACAATATTTTCAGTCACAGATCCAACGTTAATTTTTGTTAATTTAACAAGTTTCAAATTTGTTAGCAAGTAACAAATTATTTTTCTATATTTTGTTCATCAAATTCAAAACAGTGTTCGTGGTACCAGCCAATACCTTTGGGCCAAATGAAATATTTATGCTACTAATTATTGGTAATTTATTATTATTTCAGTTGTTTTTTTTCCTTAAAATATTCTTAAAAATAACAAAATTGAAAATACAAATAAATTAAATACAGCAATTTTCCCTTTGTACGATCAGAACAATTTTTTTTTATTCTGGGTATTTGTGAATATTTCCCTGGAATAAAGTCAACCAATTACGTTGCAGTATTTTCCGAATTTCGACCAATACATATCGAATACAGTGAATATTTTGCATATCGAGTATTTGCACAAGTGCGATACCCGAATATTTACAATAATTGTAAACACAATGACGAATAGTTTAATTTCTTCGTTTAAAAGGACAAAAGGGGTAATATCTTCAATTTTTCAATCAATGTCTTCAAAACAATTACTTTCAAAACGCTGATGACTTATTAACGTAAATTGACAAATGACATTTATCAAAGTCTAACGCTAATGTGACAGATTAAAATAAATATTTCTTCAATAATTTAAAATAATGACTGAAATATTTCTCGAGAAATATTTGTCTAATATATCCCTCGTGCATGGCAAATATAATCAGAATATTTTCTCTCGTGCACTTTCGTGCACTCGAAAAAATATTCAGGTATTTGCAATGCATTTGGGATATAACTACTAAATATAGTAATTATTTATTTTTATGTTTTTTTGACTAAATATTTTAGTAATAATTATATTGAAGCAGAACCATAAATCATAGTTATTATAACAAATTAAGTTGTTGCAAATAATACAAACTTTCTTCAACAATTTCAAATTGATATGTTAGCTAAATTTACTTGTTATTATTGACGAGTCTATTTGTTAAATTTTATAAATCCAGCAATTAAATAAAAACAACAATTTTTCTTGTTGAAAATTCAGAATTGACAAAATTATAATTTAACAAATTATCATATTTGTCCAAATTGTTAATTTGGATAAAAACATTTACTATTAATTGACCCCTATCGAGTTGGGTATCAAATTTGGGTCTTTTGTCAACAATTAATTTAAAGCGATCGTCATTTGTTTTTTGCAATGGTTAATTAAGATTTCTTCAGTTAACATTTGCCCCTGTGGTTCCCCTTTAACCAAAACATTTGGGGATTGTGTTTGAGTGCCACATCCAAAATGGCTACACAGCATGAAGACATATTAATTAATTTATTATTTTTAAAAAACCTGACACATCCCTCTGAAATTGATTTCAAAAATTAATACGAAATATAATTGCGATAAAAAATGGCAAAAGATAATGCAATTCCCGATGAAAGATTCAGGTAATTAAGCCTGCAAAATATGAATAACAAGTTTCAAAAATTTCCAATTCAAAAGTCAAACAGTTGAGCAATTAAAAATCTGCATCCCACACTAAGATTCCCAACCAAATAGGAACTAAAAATAAAATAGAATTACACAAGAAACAAAACAATCGCCACCTTCAAAGCTCTAAAAGGCAAGTTGCAAACATCTCAACATAAACTTGTCGCAAATACCAAGGATAGCCACTGCGGGTCGAAGAACCTTTCAAAGACATCTAACATTTACATTTAATACAATTTGTAAAAATATCCTGCATAAATAGTCCTTAGATTAATTACGTAACTGCCTATAAACAATTAAACTTAACTTCCTTTCTAAGTGGATTGCTGCAAATTCTAAAATGTCCGAGTAATTAGAAAATCGTAAACTTGAAAGTAAAAAATCGAATAATTGAATACAGCTCAAACAGAAACTTCGGCGCTCCCAGAGCCATCTGGGAGCTCGAGAAAGAACTGAAGCTTTTGAACAGCGAGCACAGATGGCAGCAGGAACGGTACACGAACGGAAGAGAGAAGGGTAATAGGATTATTAAAACTGACTATTAATTTATCTTTAACGACACTATAACTGCTTAAGGCTTTTTATTTTTATGGTACTTTGTTCAGCAATAATTAGGGAATTATTTTGAAGCTGAAATTTAAATTTGAATTTCCATTCTCTTAGGAAATTGTAATTATACTTGATTTTTCTTATACATATAAATTTAATTCAGTTATTTGTTTGTTTTCATGGCATCTATGGCATCTTAAAAATATATCATATACCGTGAATTTGTTATAAGAAGAGTGCCACGTCCAATATGGGTAAACGACCTAAAAATATGTTTTACACCTACTGAAAACATCAAATTAATATCACATCCAAAAGAATTCTTATAGCTTTTATAAAAGCAATTGATGATCGCTCAAAAGTAATTTCAGACATGTGAGTTTTCAATGAATAAGCACGTTTTAGGGTCCCTATAATACGATTTTACTATTTTCGCCATGATGTCTGTATGTATGTATGTGTGTGTGTGTGTGTACGTGGTCTGTTCCGATTTTTTTGTCTCGCATAACTCAAATACTGTATTACCAAAAAATACTATTATGGGTATTTTTGCTTCTTATATTAATATGAACTATGAAGATTAGATTTAGGATAAAATTAGTTAACCGTAAATGTAGCAGTTCACTGGAAGCCCTTAAAAGTTTTCCGTGCAAAAAAAAAAACCGGTATAATTTAATTTTTAACAATTTATGTTATTTTGAAAATTGTAGAATATTTAATTTTACATCTGTTTGATTACACCAATTTTATAATTTTTCATTATATTTAAAGATAATAAAATATAAAGGAATTAAATTTCATTAGTCTTGCTTTCCATGTACACCATGGAAATATTTAAAAATTTTAAGTTTTTTACGAAATGTGACACATGTCTTAGTGAAATATGACAAAAAATTTCTTAAATATAAATAGAAAATAAACAAATAAGAAAGTATGTTACTGTATCATTAAATACTATTTTGTACCGTTTAAGAATTGTATTGGGCGGAAGGTTATGTGCTGGGCACATCAAATTTTTATTTTTTATTTTCATTTATGTCTTATCGGACTTTTAATTTGATACCAAAACTCGGTAGGATTCAAACAACTATTACAAAAAACAATTGACGATTGTCAAAAATCAATTTTCAAAGTCTTGTCCAGGATAACTTAATTAAATTATTATTATTATTTTTTTTTAGCTATTGCTGTAAATTTTTACCTATTTACTTTACACAAAAGGTGTTCAGAATTTAAAATGTATGGAATAAGGTCAATTTAGTTACCTAAATATTAGTATTTCATGATATATCAATCAAATTAATATTTATCACAAAAATTAAACAGAAAAACCAATTTTACATTACAGAGAACAGATTAGGATTTATTTATTAAAGTGTTGTATTATTTTCTGTAGAAATTTCACACAAGATTGTAATGATATAATGGCGAATTTGATGGTTCATTTCTTTCCATTTCTTTTTGATAAATAAATAAATAACCCTAAAACTGTTTTATGAAATGTCAAACATATTTCGTTTTTGTTTAATTTTCCATGTCATGTTACAATTTGTCTAATAAATATTGATTTTAATTAGATTGATACATCGTGAAATACTAATAATTAGATAACCAAATGGGCATTATTACATGAATTTTTAACTTCTGATCAACTTGCTTGAAAAGCGAAAATAGCATTGAAATCTCTATATTCCACATTTCAATTCTACACACGGTATATTATACATATATTTATTTTATTTTTATTTTTCATTTCACCGTTTTTAGCGCAAAAGCCCACACAGACTAGAATATCCTTTTCCGTTTGATAGACCAACACGACATTATTTTAGTTGCTGTTTGTAATTCATTCTGCTCTGTATACCGGAAGTGTGACACTCTTTAAAAATAACCAATAACAGTCAACGATTCACTCGTCTCCTTCCGTTTTGAGTTGTTACATACTGATTACATGTGTTGACATAATCAAGGATAAAAATATGCATATCGCATGGTGTTTGTTTGTGATTGACTCAGTGGTTTTCAAAGTTTTCTTCCGTGGTGCTTAACAATTTAAAAAAATCTGTAAATTTAATGTACTTATTTCTGTTACATCCTCTATAAAATTGAAATTATAATGAAATATAAATAAAAGAGATTTTTCTACTCCTGTATAAATATTTCCCCATTAATTCAATTTTTTCGATGGATTTCATTACCTATTCTGATTCATAATTCACTCTTCTCGACCAATCACAGAGCCAGAAATCCATAATTCACGGTTGTTTTAAATACGTGATGTGCATCACCAAGCAACGGCCGTTTAACAGTTGACATGTATTTGTTATTGTGTATTTTTATGTTCTCTCATTTTTATTTGAACTTTTTTCGTCTAATATAATTTGTTAAGCAGGAAATTACGAAATTATGATTTTACATGTTAAAGTCCTATGTTCCGGGGTCGCGGTCAACACCCGGTATATTCCAAAAATAATTTTTAAAAAATTCCATATTTAACTAACAACTCATGATAACATTTTGCAATATACTTTAAAACATAGCTAATTTTATGCTGAATACAGCAGTGAAAACCGCACATAGCTATCTTGTCTCAAAAAATATTAAAGTGTAAAAAACTAAAACTGTAACGAAACGGTCACCCATCCAAATGTTCATGCTTCTTAGGGTTGCTTAAGAACTGTGATCGATAAGCAGAGCCACTAGCCGCTCGGCGGAGTGCGTTAAAGCATAAAAAAAATTTGCGATTTTCGCGCGGTAAAAAAGGGTTGTTTCAATGTGACACTCTGCTTATGGCAATGTTTAGATGTGACATATGCAATTGCAGATCTCGACAGGACATTACAGATCGTTATCTCAAAGAAAATGCACCGAAATTCAAACTAACAGTTTGGGGCTTAAAATCTATGAAAAAAGGATAGTAATCCGAGCTCGGACGGAAAAGAGACTGTCGATGTAATTTTCTATGTAAGAAAGATAGATCTACCAGCTCGGACGGAAAAGAGATTGGAGATAGGTAATTTTTTGTAAAACTTTCATAGGTGGATTGTTTTATAATTATTTTAGAGAAAAATACTTCAAATAAATTTTGTTTATAATTTAATTTTCTATTATTTTTAATTAGAATATATTTCATATTTTTATACACACATACGATTAACCTACATATTCCAAAAATCATTTTTAAAAAATGCAATATTTAATTAACAACTCACGATAAAATTTTGCAATATACTTTAAAAGATAGCTAATTTAATGCTGAATACAGCAGTGAAAACCGCACATCGCTATCTTGTCTCAAAAAATATTAAAGTGTAAAAAACTAAAACTGTAACGAAACGGTCACCCATCCAAATGTTCGTGCTTCTTTGTGTTGCTTAAGATCTGTGATTGCTAAGCAGAGCCACTAGCCGCTCGACGGAGTGTGTTAAAACATATAAAAAATTTGCGATTTTCGCGCAGTAAAAAGGGTTGTTTCAATGTGATACTCTGCTTAAGGTAATGTGTAGATGTGACATATGTAATTGCAGATCTTGACAGGACATTACAAATCGCCATTTCAATGAAAATGTACAGAAATTCCCACTAAACGTTCAGAGCTTAAAATCGTTGTAAATAGCCTAGTTCTACCTGCACCGACGGAATAGAGATTTTTATTGTAAATTTTTTTTAAGACTATGAACTGTAGCTTGTTTTCTAATTATTTTAGAGAAAAATACTTCAAATAAATATAATTTAGAATTTAATTTTCTATTATTTTTAATTAGAATATATTTCATATTTTTATACACACATACGATTAACTTACATATTCCAAAAATCATTTTTAAAAAATGCAATATTTAATTAACAACTCACGATAAAATTTTGCAATATACTTTAAAAGATAGATAATTTAATGCTGAATACAGCAGTGAAAACCGCACATCGCTATCTTGTCTCAAAAAATGTTAAAGTGTAAAAAACTAAAACTGCAACGAAGCGGTCACCCATCCAAATGTTCGTACTTCTTTGTGTTGCTTAAGATCTGTGATTGCTAAGCAGAGCCACTAGCCGCTCGACGGAGTGTGTTAAAACATATAAAAAATTTGCGATTTTCGCGCGGTAAAAAAGGGTTGTTTCAATGTGACACTCTGCTTAAGGTAATGTGTAGATGTGACATATGCCATTGCAGATCTTGACAGGACATTACAAATCGCCATTTCAATGAAAATGTACAGAAATTCCCACTAAACGTTCAGCGCTTAAAATCGTTGTAAATAGCCTAGTTCTACCTGAACGGACGGAATAGAGATTGTTATTGTAAAATTTTTTCAAGACTTTGAACTGTAGATTGTTTTCTAATTATTTTAGAGAAAAATACTTCATATAAATATAATTTAGAATTTAATTTTCTATTATTTTTAATTAGAATATATTTCATATTTTTATACACACATACGATTAACTTACATATTCCAAAAATCATTTTTAAAAAATGCAATATTTAATTAACAACTCACGATAAAATTTTGCAATATACTTTAAAACATAGCTAATTTTATGCTGAATACAGCAGTGAAAACCGCACATCGCTATCTTGTCTCAAAAAATGTTAAAGTGTAAAAAACTAAAACTGCAACGAAGCGGTCACCCATCCAAATGTTCGTGCTTCTTTGTGTTGCTTAAGATCTGTGATTGCTAAGCAGAGCCACTAGCCGCTCGACGGGGTGTGTTAAAACATAAAAAATTTGCGATTTTCGCGCAGTAAAAAAGGGTTGTTTCAATGTGATACTCTGCTTAAGGTAATGTGTAGATGTGACATATGTAATTGCAGATCTTGAGAGGACATTACAAATCGCCATTTCAATGAAAATGTACAGAAATTCCCACTAAACGTTCAGCGCTTAAAATCGTTGTAAATAGCCTAGTTCTACCTGCACGGACGGAATAGAGATTGTTATTGTAAAATTTTTTTAAGACTTTGAACTGTAGATTGTTTTCTAATTATTTTAGAGAAAAATACTTCAAATAAATATAATTTAGAATTTAATTTTCTATTATTTTTAATTAGAATATATTTCATATTTTTATACACACATACGATTAACCTACATATTCCAAAAATCATTTATAAAAAATGCAATATTTAATTAACAACTCACGATAAAATTTTGCAATATACTTTAAAAGATAGCTAATTTTATGCTGAATACAGCAGTGAAAACCGCACATCGCTATCTTGTCTCAAAAAATGTTAAAGTGTAAAAAACTAAAACTGCAACGAAGCGGTCACCCATCCAAATGTTCGTGCTTCTTTGTGTTGCTTAAGATCTGTGATTGCTAAGCAGAGCCACTAGCCGCTCGACGGAGTGTGTTAAAACATATAAAAAATTTGCGATTTTCGCGCGGTAAAAAAGGGTTGTTTCAATGTGACACTCTGCTTAAGGTAATGTGTAGATGTGACATATGCAATTGCAGATCTTGACAGGACATTACAAATCGCCATTTCAATGAAAATGTACAGAAATTCCCACTAAACGTTCAGCGCTTAAAATCGTTGTAAATAGCCTAGTTCTACCTGCACGGACGGAATAGAGATTGTTATTGTAAAATTTTTTTAAGACTTTGAACTGTAGATTGTTTTCTAATTATTTTAGAGAAAAATACTTCAAATAAATATAATTTAGAATTTAATTTTCTATTATTTTTAATTAGAATATATTTCATATTTTTATACACACATACGATTAACCTACATATCCCAAAAATCATTTTTAAAAAATGCAATATTTAATTAACAACTCGCGATAAAATTTTGCAATATACTTTAAAAGATAGCTAATTTAATGCTGAATACAGCAGTGAAAACCGCACATCGCTTTCTTGTCTCAAAAAATGTTAAAGTGTAAAAAACTAAAACTGCAACGAAGCGGTCACCCATCCAAATGTTCGTGCTTCTTTGTGTTGCTTAAGATCTGTGATTGCTAAGCAGAGCCACTAGCCGCTCGACGGAGTGTGTTAAAACATATAAAAAATTTGCGATTTTCGCGCGGAAAAAAAGGGTTGTTTCAATGTGACACTCTGCTTAAGGTAATGTGTAGATGTGACATATGCAATTGCAGATCTTGACAGGACATTACAAATCGCCATTTCAATGAAAATGTACAGAAATTCCCACTAAACGTTCAGCGCTTAAAATCGTTGTAAATAGCCTAGTTCTACCTGCACGGACGGAATAGAGATTGTTATTGTAAAATTTTTTTAAGACTTTGAACTGTAGATTGTTTTCTAATTATTTTAGAGAAAAATACTTCAAATAAATATAATTTAGAATTTAATTTTCTATTATTTTTAATTAGAATATATTTCATATTTTTATACACACATACGATTAACCTACATATTCCAAAAATCATTTTTAAAAAATGCAATATTTAATTAACAACTCACGATAAAATTTTGCAATATACTTTAAAACATAGCTAATTTTATGCTGAATACAGCAGTGAAAACCGCACATCGCTATCTTGTCTCAAAAAATGTTAAAGTGTAAAAAACTAAAACTGCAACGAAGCGGTCACCCATCCAAATGTTCGTGCTTCTTTGTGTTGCTTAAGATCTGTGATTGCTAAGCAGAGCCACTAGCCGCTCGACGGGGTGTTAAAACATAAAAAATTTGCGATTTTCGCGCAGTAAAAAAGGGTTGTTTCAATGTGATACTCTGCTTAAGGTAATGTGTAGATGTGACATATGTAATTGCAGATCTTGAGAGGACATTACAAATCGCCATTTCAATGAAAATGTACAGAAATTCCCACTAAACGTTCAGCGCTTAAAATCGTTGTAAATAGCCTAGTTCTACCTGCACGGACGGAATAGAGATTGTTATTGTAAAATTTTTTTAAGACTTTGAACTGTAGATTGTTTTCTAATTATTTTAGAGAAAAATACTTCAAATAAATATAATTTAGAATTTAATTTTCTATTATTTTTAATTAGAATATATTTCATATTTTTATACACACATACGATTAACCTACATATTCCAAAAATCATTTTTAAAAAATGCAATATTTAATTAACAACTCACGATAAAATTTTGCAATATACTTTAAAACATAGCTAATTTTATGCTGAATACAGCAGTGAAAACCGCACATCGCTATCTTGTCTCAAAAAATGTTAAAGTGTAAAAAACTAAAACTGCAACGAAGCGGTCACCCATCCAAATGTTCGTGCTTCTTTGTGTTGCTTAAGATCTGTGATTGCTAAGCAGAGCCACTAGCCGCTCGACGGAGTGTGTTAAAACATATAAAAAATTTGCGATTTTCGCGCGGTAAAAAAGGGTTGTTTCAATGTGACACTCTGCTTAAGGTAATGTGTAGATGTGACATATGCAATTGCAGATCTTGACAGGACATTACAAATCGCCATTTCAATGAAAATGTACAGAAATTCCCACTAAACGTTCAGCGCTTAAAATCGTTGTAAATAGCCTAGTTCTACCTGCACGGACGGAATAGAGATTGTTATTGTAAAATTTTTTTAAGACTTTGAACTGTAGATTGTTTTCTAATTATTTTAGAGAAAAATACTTCAAATAAATATAATTTAGAATTTAATTTTCTATTATTTTTAATTAGAATATATTTCATATTTTTATACACACATACGATTAACCTACATATTCCAAAAATCATTTTTAAAAAATGCAATATTTAATTAACAACTCACGATAAAATTTTGCAATAAACTTTAAAACATAGCTAATTTTATGCTGAATACAGCAGTGAAAACCGCACATCGCTATCTTGTCTCAAAAAATGTTAAAGTGTAAAAAACTAAAACTGCAACGAAGCGGTCACCCATCCAAATGTTCGTGCTTCTTTGTGTTGCTTAAGATCTGTGATTGCTAAGCAGAGCCACTAGCCGCTCGACGGGGTGTGTTAAAACATAAAAAATTTGCGATTTTCGCGCAGTAAAAAAGGGTTGTTTCAATGTGATACTCTGCTTAAGGTAATGTGTAGATGTGACATATGTAATTGCAGATCTTGAGAGGACATTACAAATCGCCATTTCAATGAAAATGTACAGAAATTCCCACTAAACGTTCAGCGCTTAAAATCGTTGTAAATAGCCTAGTTCTACCTGCACGGACGGAATAGAGATTGTTATTGTAAAATTTTTTTAAGACTTTGAACTGTAGATTGTTTTCTAATTATTTTAGAGAAAAATACTTCAAATAAATATAATTTAGAATTTAATTTTCTATTATTTTTAATTAGAATATATTTCATATTTTTATACACACATACGATTAACCTACATATTCCAAAAATCATTTATAAAAAATGCAATATTTAATTAACAACTCACGATAAAATTTTGCAATATACTTTAAAAGATAGCTAATTTTATGCTGAATACAGCAGTGAAAACCGCACATCGCTATCTTGTCTCAAAAAATGTTAAAGTGTAAAAAACTAAAACTGCAACGAAGCGGTCACCCATCCAAATGTTCGTGCTTCTTTGTGTTGCTTAAGATCTGTGATTGCTAAGCAGAGCCACTAGCCGCTCGACGGAGTGTGTTAAAACATATAAAAAATTTGCGATTTTCGCGCGGTAAAAAAGGGTTGTTTCAATGTGACACTCTGCTTAAGGTAATGTGTAGATGTGACATATGCAATTGCAGATCTTGACAGGACATTACAAATCGCCATTTCAATGAAAATGTACAGAAATTCCCACTAAACGTTCAGCGCTTAAAATCGTTGTAAATAGCCTAGTTCTACCTGAACGGACGGAATAGAGATTGTTATTGTAAAATTTTTTCAAGACTTTGAACTGTAGATTGTTTTCTAATTATTTTAGAGAAAAATACTTCATATAAATATAATTTAGAATTTAATTTTCTATAATTTTTAATTAGAATATATTTCATATTTTTATACACACATACGATTAACTTACATATTCCAAAAATCATTTTTAAAAAATGCAATATTTAATTAACAACTCACGATAAAATTTTGCAATATACTTTAAAAGATAGCTAATTTAATGCTGAATACAGCAGTGAAAACCGCACATCGCTATCTTGTCTCAAAAAATGTTAAAGTGTAAAAAACTAAAACTGCAACGAAGCGGTCACCCATCCAAATGTTCGTACTTCTTTGTGTTGCTTAAGATCTGTGATTGCTAAGCAGAGCCACTAGCCGCTCGACGGAGTGTGTTAAAACATATAAAAAATTTGCGATTTTCGCGCGGTAAAAAAGGGTTGTTTCAATGTGACACTCTGCTTAAGGTAATGTGTAGATGTGACATATGCCATTGCAGATCTTGACAGGACATTACAAATCGCCATTTCAATGAAAATGTACAGAAATTCCCACTAAACGTTCAGCGCTTAAAATCGTTGTAAATAGCCTAGTTCTACCTGAACGGACGGAATAGAGATTGTTATTGTAAAATTTTTTCAAGACTTTGAACTGTAGATTGTTTTCTAATTATTTTAGAGAAAAATACTTCATATAAATATAATTTAGAATTTAATTTTCTATTATTTTTAATTAGAATATATTTCATATTTTTATACACACATACGATTAACTTACATATTCCAAAAATCATTTTTAAAAAATGCAATATTTAATTAACAACTCACGATAAAATTTTGCAATATACTTTAAAACATAGCTAATTTTATGCTGAATACAGCAGTGAAAACCGCACATCGCTATCTTGTCTCAAAAAATGTTAAAGTGTAAAAAACTAAAACTGCAACGAAGCGGTCACCCATCCAAATGTTCGTGCTTCTTTGTGTTGCTTAAGATCTGTGATTGCTAAGCAGAGCCACTAGCCGCTCGACGGGGTGTGTTAAAACATAAAAAATTTGCGATTTTCGCGCAGTAAAAAAGGGTTGTTTCAATGTGATACTCTGCTTAAGGTAATGTGTAGATGTGACATATGTAATTGCAGATCTTGAGAGGACATTACAAATCGCCATTTCAATGAAAATGTACAGAAATTCCCACTAAACGTTCAGCGCTTAAAATCGTTGTAAATAGCCTAGTTCTACCTGCACGGACGGAATAGAGATTGTTATTGTAAAATTTTTTTAAGACTTTGAACTGTAGATTGTTTTCTAATTATTTTAGAGAAAAATACTTCAAATAAATATAATTTAGAATTTAATTTTCTATTATTTTTAATTAGAATATATTTCATATTTTTATACACACATACGATTAACCTACATATTCCAAAAATCATTTTTAAAAAATGCAATATTTAATTAACAACTCACGATAAAATTTTGCAATATACTTTAAAACATAGCTAATTTTATGCTGAATACAGCAGTGAAAACCGCACATCGCTATCTTGTCTCAAAAAATGTTAAAGTGTAAAAAACTAAAACTGCAACGAAGCGGTCACCCATCCAAATGTTCGTGCTTCTTTGTGTTGCTTAAGATCTGTGATTGCTAAGCAGAGCCACTAGCCGCTCGACGGAGTGTGTTAAAACATATAAAAAATTTGCGATTTTCGCGCGGTAAAAAAGGGTTGTTTCAATGTGACACTCTGCTTAAGGTAATGTGTAGATGTGACATATGCAATTGCAGATCTTGACAGGACATTACAAATCGCCATTTCAATGAAAATGTACAGAAATTCCCACTAAACGTTCAGCGCTTAAAATCGTTGTAAATAGCCTAGTTCTACCTGAACGGACGGAATAGAGATTGTTATTGTAAAATTTTTTCAAGACTTTGAACTGTAGATTGTTTTCTAATTATTTTAGAGAAAAATACTTCATATAAATATAATTTAGAATTTAATTTTCTATAATTTTTAATTAGAATATATTTCATATTTTTATACACACATACGATTAACTTACATATTCCAAAAATCATTTTTAAAAAATGCAATATTTAATTAACAACTCACGATAAAATTTTGCAATATACTTTAAAAGATAGCTAATTTAATGCTGAATACAGCAGTGAAAACCGCACATCGCTATCTTGTCTCAAAAAATGTTAAAGTGTAAAAAACTAAAACTGCAACGAAGCGGTCACCCATCCAAATGTTCGTACTTCTTGGTGTTGCTTAAGATCTGTGATTGCTAAGCAGAGCCACTAGCCGCTCGACGGAGTGTGTTAAAACATATAAAAAATTTGCGATTTTCGCGCGGTAAAAAAGGGTTGTTTCAATGTGACACTCTGCTTAAGGTAATGTGTAGATGTGACATATGCCATTGCAGATCTTGACAGGACATTACAAATCGCCATTTCAATGAAAATGTACAGAAATTCCCACTAAACGTTCAGCGCTTAAAATCGTTGTAAATAGCCTAGTTCTACCTGAACGGACGGAATAGAGATTGTTATTGTAAAATTTTTTCAAGACTTTGAACTGTAGATTGTTTTCTAATTATTTTAGAGAAAAATACTTCATATAAATATAATTTAGAATTTAATTTTCTATTATTTTTAATTAGAATATATTTCATATTTTTATACACACATACGATTAACTTACATATTCCAAAAATCATTTTTAAAAAATGCAATATTTAATTAACAACTCACGATAAAATTTTGCAATATACTTTAAAAGATAGCTAATTTAATGCTGAATACAGCAGTGAAAACCGCACATCGCTATCTTGTCTCAAAAAATGTTAAAGTGTAAAAAACTAAAACTGCAACGAAGCGGTCACCCATCCAAATGTTCGTACTTCTTTGTGTTGCTTAAGATCTGTGATTGCTAAGCAGAGCCACTAGCCGCTCGACGGAGTGTGTTAAAACATATAAAAAATTTGCGATTTTCGCGCGGTAAAAAAGGGTTGTTTCAATGTGACACTCTGCTTAAGGTAATGTGTAGATGTGACATATGCAATTGCAGATCTTGACAGGACATTACAAATCGCCATTTCAATGAAAATGTACAGAAATTCCCACTAAACGTTCAGCGCTTAAAATCGTTGTAAATAGCCTAGTTCTACCTGCACGGACGGAATAGAGATTGTTATTGTAAAATTTTTTTAAGACTTTGAACTGTAGATTGTTTTCTAATTATTTTAGAGAAAAATACTTCAAATAAATATAATTTAGAATTTAATTTTCTATTATTTTTAATTAGAATATATTTCATATTTTTATACACACATACGATTAACCTACATATTCCAAAAATCATTTTTAAAAAATGCAATATTTAATTAACAACTCACGATAAAATTTTGCAATATACTTTAAAACATAGCTAATTTTATGCTGAATACAGCAGTGAAAACCGCACATCGCTATCTTGTCTCAAAAAATGTTAAAGTGTAAAAAACTAAAACTGCAACGAAGCGGTCACCCATCCAAATGTTCGTGCTTCTTTGTGTTGCTGAAGATCTGTGATTGCTAAGCAGAGCCACTAGCCGCTCGACGGAGTGTGTTAAAACATATAAAAAATTTGCGATTTTCGCGCGGTAAAAAAGGGTTGTTTCAATGTGACACTCTGCTTAAGGTAATGTGTAGATGTGACATATGCAATTGCAGATCTTGACAGGACATTACAAATCGCCATTTCAATGAAAATGTACAGATATTCCCACTAAACGTTCAGCGCTTAAAATCGTTGTAAAAAGCCTAGTTCTACCTGCACGGACGGAATAGAGATTTTTATTGTAAATTTTTTTTAAGACTTTGAACTGTAGATTGTTTTCTAATTATTTTAGAGAAAAATACTTCAAATAAATATAATTTAGAATTTAATTTTCTATTATTTTTAATTAGAATATATTTCATATTTTTATACACACATACGATTAACCTACATATTCCAAAAATCATTTTTAAAAAATGCAATATTTAATTAACAACTCACGATAAAATTTTGTAATATACTTTAAAAGATAGCTAATTTAATGCTGAATACAGCAGTGAAAACCGCACATCGCTATCTTGTCTCAAAAAATGTTAAAGTGTAAAAAACTAAAACTGCAACGAAGCGGTCACCCATCCAAATGTTTGTGCTTCTTTGTGTTGCTTAAGATCTGTGATTGCTAAGCAGAGCCACTAGCCGCTCGGCGGAGTGTGTTAAAACATAAAAAAATTGCGATTTTCGCGCGGTAAAAAAGGGTTGTTTCAATGTGACACTCTGCTTATGGCAATGTTTAGATGTGACATATGCAATTGCAGATCTCGACAGGACATTACAGATCGTCATCTCAAAGAAAATGCACCGAAATTCCGACTAACAATTTGGGGCTTAAAATCTATGAAAAAAGGATAGTTCTCCGAGTTCGGACGGAAAAGAGATTGTTGATGTAATTTTTTATGTAAGAAAGGTACATCTCCCGGTTCGGACGGAAAAGAGATTGTAGATAGGTAATTTTTGGTAAAACTTTCAGAGGTGGATTGTTTTATAATTATTTTAGAGAAAAATACTTCAAATAAATTTTGTTTAGAATTTAATTTTCTATAATTTTTAATTAGAATATATTTCATATTGTTATACACACATGCGATTAACCTATACAGGGTGTTGACCGCGACCCCGGAACATAGGACTTTACTTTCGTAATTTCCTGTTTAACAAATTATATTAGAGAAAAAAGGTTTAAATAAAGTTGAGAGATCATAAAATTCTACATCAGAATCAATAAACAGAATTAATTATACATGCCAGAAATTAAATATTGAAATATAAAAAATTAGCTCAAAAATATTGAAATATAAATTGAAATATAAAAAATTAGCTCAAAAATCGGGGTTAGCTTTGGAAATGAAACAAAATTGTATACAATTGGAAATGAAAATTGTATTTTTTATTAATTATTATTATAAATTGCATAATTGACTATTTTTTTAAAATTTTGTTTCATTTACAAGGCTAACCCGATTTTTGAGCTAATTTTTAATATTTTCATATTTAATTTCTGGCGTTATGGGGCTTGTAAATTCAATTATGTTTATTGATTCTGATGTAGAATTTTATGATCTCTCATTTTTATTTGAACTTTTTTCGTCTAGTATAATTTGTTAAGCAGGAAATTACGTAATTATGATTTTACATGTTAAAGTCCTATGTTCCGGGGTCGTGGTCAACACCCGGTATGTGCTGAATAACTAAATTATTTTTGTATCATATTCTTAAAGATACATAGAATGGATGGTTAAAATTGCGAAATCTCTGCTTTACCGACAAAAATTAACCAGGATGTTCAAATCACAACCATTTTTTGAGTTACCACAAACCACAACTTTACTATGTATACCACAACAAAACCACAATCATGATCATAAATAAATTACGGAATATTCTAATAATAATGAAACTATGAAAGGTTTAGCGGCACTGGTATAAAATGGAAAATTGTGAATTGCGCACGTGTTTCCGGTTTCTAACACGGCTCACATATGAATGACCTGCGCATATGCGTGCGCAGTACACATACGTGCGTGTTACGGGTACTACACATTATACCACTAAACACATTACATGACGTAGTATTGATGTGTGAAGGATGAAAAACCTACTGAAATACAGTGTGAATAAAAACTATAAAACAAATTTAATGTGGGCCTTTTTAGAGCCAGTTGCGCAGAGTTGTTAAACGACATTGTTAGCTAACGTGTTAAATGTTAACAATAGTCAAAATTCAAAACGACATTTTACACATTTTGTTTTCTTTCTTTTACAATTTATGTTATAGTTTAAAATTATATAATTCGTTGAAAATACACGTTCAAAAATGTCAATAGCAAATACACAATGACAACTAACTACATGTCAACTGACAGACGGCCGTTGCTTGGTGATCCACATCACGTATTTAAAATAACCGTGAATTATGGATTTCTGGCTCTGTGATTGGTCGAGAAAAGTGAATTATGCATCATAATTTATTAATTCATAAAAAAAAATTGAAATAATGGGGATATATTTATGCTGGAGTTTAAGAATACTTTTTTTTTCATGACAGGGAGATAAACTAGGTTTATATGATACCAAAATCATGCCAGAAACAGCCGGGAGATTTGCGTATTTTTTCTCCCGTCTTGAGGGAAAGTGCTCAAATAATGGGAAAAATAAACAAATCATAAGTAACTATATATCATAAATTCAAATTATTTTTAAATATATAGACACCTACATAAATATTGGGGTCGTAAAAAAATAGAAATATATTTTTTCCTTGTCGTATTCAATTTACTCCGCGGGAAAAAAATCATACACATTTCTCCTTTAATGTATAATATACTTTTATAAATATTTTTGTCTCCCGCACAAACAGAAATTGTAACGAAACAAAATTTTCTATTAAAGTTTAGGGACACTAGAATACAACATCACGATATCACACAAAATCACAAAAACATATAATATTACCGTGATCTGCATTGAACAGAGTGCCACGCCAATAATTGAGCAAATGGTGTGATATATTATAATTGTTATTAAATATAATTAGAAATATGTTTTAGTAAATGATTAGGAAACTAAACTATATAAATAGGGGTACAATTTAAATAAATAAAATTGCTTTTTCTGCTGCCACAAGTTTCTGAAAGAATCAAAAGGAAAATGCTTCAAACAAAACTGAAAACACGAATGTATAAATAAAATAAAATAAATAAATATATCATCACGCCTTTTACCCATTATGGGTGTGGCACTCTGCTTACGCAGATCTCAGCAAGTGATATATTTTTTCGTATGAAGTGCGGTTACCAGCCGTCAAGTCATAACCCCCAAATATGTTAGTGAAGGAGGAACCGCAGGAGTAAATTTAAATTGGCAACTGTCAGCTGTGGGATTCGAACTGATGATCTCACGATCCACAGTCCGACACGTTACCACGGAGCTATTTAATGTGTGTTGCTAATTTATTAATAAAACCGAACAGAGCAACTTCAGCTACCGAAAACAACAAATTCGCGACAGAACGCCTATTAGAGCACATGTTCCAACTCTAAGATGGCGTAGCAATTTGTCAGCGAGACAAAGGAACCGCCAACAGCTAAATATGTATTTTTCTCGCGGTTGCTGTGGCATTATCCGCCTGTCATTTGTTTCTAAGACGGCGTCGGCGTGGGACAAGACATGACCTTGATGTTATACAGTAAAATGGCGTAATGTGACATAATTCCTGACAGAGATAAATCGCACGGAAATTTTGACGGCATCGAATTTCACACTTGGTAAATATGATCGAAAATATGTTTTTCAAAATATAAAAACCACCCTTTAAATCTCTGTCGATTTATTTTTTGTTGGTAGATTCTGCTGTGGGCACCACACAACTTCCTTATGTACATATAAATCTGTATTTGATAGTTTAATAATTATTTATTATATCGTATGTAGAATGGGGTCTTTCAACATTTTTTTTATGAAACTTTATCTAAATTGAAGACTATCTACACCATTGAAATGTGGAATATAGAGATTTCAATGCTATTTTCTTGATGTTGCTGTAAATTTTTACTTATTCATTTTACAGCAAAAGTGTAAATACAAAAGTTGTTCAGAATTTTAAAGTGCATGCAATACCTAAATATTAGTATTTCACGATATTACAATCAAATAAAATCAATATTTATTAGATTAGTGAAATAGATTTACGGTCAAAATAGTGCTCGACAAGAATATATTAAATAAAATAAACTCTAATTAATATCATATTTATTTTGTTATTTCATGGCACTGATGATTGTAAGAAAATTACCAATAAAAATTTTCTTTCATTCCTTCGGTTTCAGGTAGAGTACAAATATAAATATAAGTGTTAAAAATAATACAACTATTGATATGTAAAATAATTAGGGAAGTCAATAATTGTACACTTCAAAAATAGCATTGAAAACGCTATACATTCTAAAACTATACCGTGTGTCCCACCTAAATGTTTGCATAGACAATTAACATGTAAAATCAGAATTTGTAAATAAAAAGTGTCCGGCAAAAAATTATGCATCCAAATTTTGTATCACAATACTGCCAATATCCCTACATCTTATTTAATACAGAATATTTTACTTTGATACCGCAATTTAATGAAATTAATAATAATAATTCCTAATTTGTCGCCTACTCTTTTTATTGCTACTGACGTATAATGCTTGCAATTTGTTTTAAATATTTTAATCTGTCACTGTCATCAAGAATACATTAAATGCCAAGAACCGTGTAAATATTATTAGAATGTATTATGGGGGCGCAGTGCAAGACAAATATCTGAATACTTCACAAGAATGAACGCTGAATGTTTTCCATCGCCAGAAATTGGCAATGACAGATTAAAATATTTAAAACAAATTGCAGGCAGTATACGTCACTGGCAATGAAAAGAGTAGACAGAAAATTAGGAATTATTATTATTAATTACATTAAATTGCAGTATCAAAATAAAGTAATCTGTATTAAATAAGATGTAGGGATATTGGCAGTATGGTGATATAAACTTTGGATGCATAAATTTTTGTCGGATATTTTTTATTTACAAAAAACTGATTTCTCATGTTAACTGCCTATGCCAACATTTACGTGGGACACACGGTATATAAAAAATACTACTACAAGTGTGTTTCAAAGAAATGTTAATCAAAAATACTACGTAGCTCTAGTGTGTTTCTATATTTATTGGCATGAAGTTGGCTATGCTGAAGTATGCGAATTCCTTTTGATGTTTATATTTGAGCGTTAAAACTGTTTGTAATCATGATTTTGTTGGGTGGTCTGTTTTTGCAAGGTTTCTAGTTGTAATGCAGCTATAATTGTGAACTTGGAACTAAATATTTCATGCAGAATGTATCAATAATTATTGTTCTTCCAATTACTTTAATGAGACTACAAAAAGCTTTCTTACATTGCCGCAATTTTACAGGGAAGGACTGCTAAAATTTAAAATTGGTAGGAAATTGCTATAAGAAATTTGGAAAACGTTCCAAATAAATTTGACAAAATCAATTATTTCATTGCGGTTGCTAATGGACCAAATTATTATGAACATATCTAAACAACTCGTTAAGTTATGGTTTGGTAAAAATGTTAAAAATAATGGAATTTAGAAGAATAATGACTATAATCCCGAATATAATACTATACTTTTTTCTACTCCTGTAAATTAATAAAAAAGAAATCACTTTTGAAAATGATTGAAATTTGTTGAAAACATTACTGAAAAACGTCAGCATCAAAATACAGAATTACAACTATCAGACGGCCGTTGTTTGGTGATCCACATCACGTCTTTAAAATAACCGTGGATTATGGTTTTCAGGCTTTGTGATTAGTCGAGAAGAGTGAATTATGAATCATGGGTACTATGATTAATCAAAAAATTGAAATAATGGGGACATATTTATATAGGAGTAGAAAATATTATATTCTACAACAAGTAATGGAATGGCACATATTTCACACAAGCAAAAAGTTTGCAGTCTAAGCCGAACAAGATTTTAGAAATTATGAGGGATTATGATAGTCATTATTCACGAAGATGATGCGTAACGAGCCGTAGGGGAGTGATGAAAGCATCCGAGTAAATAATGACCATAATACCGAATAGAATGCTACACTTTTTCTACTCCTGTAAATTCGGAAATCACTTTTGAAAATGATCGAAATTCGTTGAAAAATGTCAACATAAAAATACACAATGACAACTGAGTACATGTCAACTGTCAGACGGCCGTTTGTTTGGTGATCCACATCATGTCTTTAAAATAAGAAGAGAAGAATGAATTATAAAAAAATTGATATAATGGAGATATATATAGGAGTTGAAAAAAGTTATTAAGAAATATTATTGTTTTCGACGCTAATTTAACTAACTTTTAGGTAGGGCTGCCAATTGAATCCGCTTTTGATATATATCCGGATACCCGTATTACGGATATCCGAATCTCCACGGATCTCAAAACCGGATTTTACTAACATTCTTGTACCAAAATTATCAATTAATTGACAAAATAGAGTTATAAGTATTATGTTTATATGAAAAATGTAATTTCGTTCTGTTATTCATTTTGTTATTCAACATTTGTTATTAATTACATTTACTTCAATAAAGTAAATTGCTTTTGAATATAAATATGTATGTACACTAATAAAATAACATTGATATTCAAAAGAATATAATTATTTGCATAAAAAGAGCTACCGAAAATCTTACATGCACTCGTTTAAAAAATATTCGGATATTACAAATTATCCGGGTATCCAAATGTACAGACCTAAGGTCCGGATATCCAGATATCTCGATATCCGGATTTTGAGATACTTGGATAATTGGCAGCTCTAAACCTAGGTCATATAGTTCCGGAAATAGCAATGATGACACACTTAAATTGAACACCCCGTATAAGATAATAAAAATAGTGCATTTAGGTGATTTGTAGCAGATCTAAATCTATGAATCTTTACGAATTAAATTTGGTTACTAGCTGTCAAATCGCAGCACTAAATATTGTAAATTTTAAAATAAATAGTGTTTTTTGCCGATTGACATTATAGATGACACTTCACGGACTGCTAACAATCTGTAAAGTGTCACTTTTATGTCTAGGCTGTAAAATTATTTTACATAACAACCGCTCAACAAACACATAGCAACCATCAATACATACAAAGCAACCGTTCAACACATACATGACAACGTAATAACCTTCAAAATATCTATGCAAAATACTTATTAAATTAACATTAATTTCAAATCGGCAAAAATATTATGTGTACAACTCGGTATCAAACACAGATTTATAGCTGCGGCAGCCTTTGCTGTAAATCTGGTATTTTGATGCCTCGTTAAACAAATAACTATTGTTAAATCTGTTGCGTAGACGTTCGTTTCTTAGGATAATTAGTGTATTTTTAACCAAGATCTCACCAAACAAAGAGTTGGTATTAATTACTTCGTGGTCTCCCACATATATTTGCGTTACTCATAAAATATGAACTCATAATTTTAACGCAAAAACTAATTAATTACGTCTTGTTTCTGTCTACAAGCCGTCGCTTTTCACGTGGTGGGACAATTTGTTTAAAACGAGAAATTATTGCCGAGGGGTTTAATATTTCAGAGACTGAAATGAGAAAGAGTTTAAACATTTACCTAATTTTCTTTTTCGTAATTTTTCCTTCGGCGCAAACGTTTGCCTTTGAAACAATACTTTTTTTAATAAAGTGAAAAAAAAATATTTATAGGACAGAATTATTTACGTCGGTAGTCTTCTAACTTCTCCACTATCCGTGGTCCGTTATTCTCAAGTCCTACGCATTTCCTGGCTTCTTCTTATGCATTCCAAGTGCATGCAACTGACGTTGAAGCTTTCTTTGCAAAAATGCATTTCTTGGAAACTATTCTTATGCATGGCGCATTTCTCTGCGTATCCAAGAGTTTAGAATAGCAATAGAAGAGGCAGAAGAATCTACGCCGATGTCTCGAAATATCAATGAAAACAAAACCCAAGTTTTTCGTTAAAATTTTCCGCATATTTGATAAATTGCCGGTCTGTAATATTTCCATGGTTACTCATGACAAAATAATATATTATACATTAAAGGAGAAAAGTGTATGGTTTTTTCCCGGTTAGTAAATTGAAGCACGAGGCGTAGGCGAGGACTACAATACGACAAGGGAAAATGTACTTCTTTCCTGCAGTGTATATACTATTTTTTCACGACCACAATATTTATGATGGTTTTTATGTATTTGAAAACTATTTGATTTGTTTAATTTTTAAGTATTTCAATAATTTTATTTGTGTATTAAGGTGCAAAATGCTGCATTGTAGCACAAGCATATAGCTTGAAGCTCGAATATTTTTCCTACAACTTTCTTAATATTCAAATAAAGGAAATTAATAACATAAATATGTAAAATTATTCTATTTTTCATACTAGAATATTGATATATTTTGATGTTACTAATCAACAAAAACACTCACCACGTTACTGTCAACATTAACATAGAAAACCAAATTCTGGTATTCAGCAAATAAATGATCGAGAATTAATAAATATTAACTATTACTCGTATAATAGCTGCAACATTACCTTAAATATAAATAAATAATTAACTTTTAAACGTAACCTTCCCTTAAATAAGTGTTTTCTTACTAATTGTATAATTTTTCTTAGGTTAAGGTTAGAAATTATAAATTTAATTCAATCTTTTATTTATTGAATTTGACAATTTTCCTTTAAATTCTATTATGACGTTTCTGTCTTTAATTAGATGCAAGTTTTTGTTCAATAAATAAAAAAAAATAAAAAATTTACAACAAATTGATTCATTTCCAAACAATTATTGTATTACATTTTCAAGATACGTATTTTTATTCAATATGCTTACAGTGCGAAAAAAAGTTTGTGGCCCGTGTGCGCAAAATACTTTTTTTCACGTTGCCTGGGAAACACAAGTTTTGTTATGTAATAGCCAAGAAATAGCATATTTTTCGAATTAAAAACAATGAAAAAATTAAAGTTTTTTTGACAGTTGTAGGAAAAATTATTTGAATTGTTATTTATGATAGTTACCTAAATTTGTTAACTAATTCAGATACAAAATATTAAATTTCTTCAACGTTTATTGGAAACATTTTTTTTATCATTAGGAAAACAGGAAAAATTACATAATTATTGTTTAACAAGACTCCCTGTATATCCTAATATAACAAAATAACTAAGAAAAATACAAGTTACATTTAAATGCATTTTATTTATATCTGGCTAAAATAAACACCGTTTTATATGGAAAAGAATTTAAGAATAAATTGTGTGACATATATATTCTTCAACCGTGTACTTTTACAAATGTACCACAGGTATCTTTCGTAACAAATAGCAAAAATAAATTCGCAATTTCACATTTCTTGCAATTTTTACGAATTCCCTGGCTAGTAGCTATTCCACTTTTTGCTCATTTCTTGTTTGTTTTCTTTACTTTCGTTGAAGATGCGGAGATGTCCCTCATTAGAACGTACTTGGTCGTTATGGCGACACTTTTACGATGCGCCATTTTTTTTCGCGCTTCATTTATTTCCGATTTTGTTTTTCGTTGTTTAAACATGTGCTCGTAAGTTTTAATTGATGCGTGATTCACTTTTCGAAGAATACTTTAAAGAGAATTTCTGAGATTCTCGAATTCTTAATAATTGAAAACACACATTTTGTGAAATAATTTAAAACGAATGTTTTAAAACTCAGTTTAACTTAAATACGGGATGGTGACTGATTCAGCTGATCATAGGTGTTTTACATGTTAAATAATACTTATACAATTTCTATTTATGATGCGATAAATCTATCCGCAGTGCTGGAACTGGCTGTAAAAGGAATTTTACAGCTGTCAATTTCAACTTCCAGCAATACCTAAATGTTATGCGAATTACATCATTACTGGAATTTTAACAATACTGTACATATTCTCTTACGTTCAGGAATTTGCCTTGTGAACTGAATGAACAGAATACAAATTTGCAAAGCAGGTACACTTATTTCGCAATAAGAGCTCTTACTCAAACGATTAGATAATAAAATAGTTTTTTGTATAATCAAGGCATTAAAGTATATATTTTTTTATATGGGTAATAAAAAATATTTTAGTGTCGAGGTATACATTATATTTTTTCCTAAATCGTTATATTATTAATAAAAAATATAAATAAATAGCATTATGTATTTGTAAAACGTCAGCTAGCTGTTGTGACGAGGATGGTTGTGAAACAAAAATACTGTCAAAGTGTCAAATTTGGTTGTAATTTTCATTATTTTATATATATTCTTAGATGTGTTCTGCATGTGATCTGCATTAATGCCCAGTTGCACCACACTCACTTAAACGTTAAGTGTTCCTTAAAATTCTAAGTAATCCTTAAATATAAAAATTTCGTTGCACCAGCCAAATTTCAGCACTTAAATTGACTTAAGGAATGCTTAAACTAAGTGTCCGACGTTGGCCACTTAACGTCTACTTAACAAAGGAACTGTCAAATATTTGTATTTGTTATTAGGAAGAATACTAAATTATTATTATGATATTGATTACGACGATAACGGAATGCATGTTTTGGAAGATATTCGATATATAAATAATCCTCCGAGAATAATATATGAACGGTATTTACCGCTTTTATATGAAATTAATTGGCGATAATTTCCCATACTTCTTCTTTCTTTTTATTTGTAATTGTATTTGCCGTTTTATTTTCAATAATATTCTTATATTCTGGAACGGATTGTAACAGAAATAACTTCTCGTCCGTTGTGAAATTTGCGGATCTTTTCCTGTTCTTTTCATTTTTCGGTTACATTTTAATACTAGAATCGTATTTTTGTGATTGCTAATATCACTAAATAATATTATTACAAATTTATTAACCTACTTGTTGACCGTTCTCGATAAATTAATGAATGACATGAACGTTTGACAGGTTTGAAATGTCACAAACAATAAACAAATTTTCTTGACAGTTTAAACTTACTAGATTCTAACATTAGAAAATGAAAATTTTGTTAACACTAGAATGCCCGGACAGGTCAAAATGAGCGTTTTTACAATTTAAAATGTTCTTAGTCACAGATATTCTGGACATTCTAATGTTAAGTTACCAAAGATTCTTCTTCGTTTTTGATATTCATTTTTAGATCTCTAGTTTTAGATATAGAATGTAGAACTAAGTAATGACTAACTAAGCAATGCTTAAATTCAACGTGTGCAACAAACTTAAAATATAAGGATTCCTTAGTTTTAAGCAATGCTTAGTAAAGTTTAGTTTTAAGGAAGGGCGGTGCAACTGGGCATAAATCCGATAAATTATTGTCAAAGGTAAATAATAAATAAAGTCACCAATAGTATTATAGAATATTTAGTTTGTTATTTTAGGTTTGTAATTCTAGTTTGACATAAGAGTCTGTAAAGTTTAACTTTAGCTACAATTTTGGCTAACTATGCGTAATAAAAGTAAAGTCGTGTACTTTAGTATCGATTTCGGAAAATTTATTTTTTTCAAGCGTTGTTTTTTTTTTTCAAAAAGGGCAAGCAGATGCAAAACGAAAATGTCAAAATATAATATTTCTTTAACGTGTTGTAATTCGTAAATGGTGACAGCAAAAGAAAAATGTTTCAAACAACAATTGTAGATTAGTAATATTTGAAACATTATTCTAATAACAAAATTTGTCATTAAACCATAATTTACTGAGATGTTTCAGAGTAACTTGATAGGGCTTCAAGTAAACTACCACTTCCGGTTATTGGTCTAAAAAGTATATGACATATGTATGAGAGATTATTATATAAAGGACTATTAATAAATAATTTAAGCAATTAAGAAATTGGTTCAGTTTTCGATGTTACAGAGAAGAAAACTATACTAAATTTTAAAATCACAAAGGAGCTATGGAACTTAGTAATAAGATAATTTATTTATATTTTATTTTACGATAGGAAACCCAGAACTTTATGTCTTCAGCTACAATTTAAAATTGTCATTAAGTTAGTTCATAAAAGTCAGCAAACGCATAAAAGCAACGATTTATTTAAAACATATGATTGTAATCTTTACCAAGATTACGATGTTTCCAAGACTAAGAAATAGACACACTAGAAAGAATACATTTTATTTTTTAAAGTGACCCAAACGGTTAAAACAAAATTTGTTTATAAGAAAATATTATTGAAAATATTTTTTTCAATGTACTCGTGTCCAATTTTGAGAAAAAATAACATAGAAAAAGCATAGCCAGCGCTCTATCCATATATATTATTAAATCTATGAAAAATAATATATTTCAAGCATTTGCATTTTGCAAAATTGTAGTATCAGAAGTGAGGAATTTTATAATCTCGACGAGGTAAACAATGAATAATATACCTGTCCTTCATTTCGTATCTTTTATCATTCTCATTCGACCAGCGAGAACGTATGTCGATTTTTCATGCAGTTCTGGTACCCATGAAAGGGTTATTGTGCATAACTTCTGAATAAAACTGTACAAGAAAGATTTTTTAATTTCAATAAATTTTTGCCAAAAAAGTTCACAAAAAAATTGGCTCACGAAATGAATGAGAAATATAAACTTAATTTTATAGCCATTTAAAAACTTTACTGCTAAAATAATCTTTGATCTTTTACTTATTATACAAAATATTTTTCCCTGAAAAACAAACATTTTTTCAGTTCAAAATAAATGTTGCAACTATCCAAACATCATTTTAAATAAATTATGACAAGATTTCAAAGTCGCAATTGCAATGACAACGTCAACGAACTGCGAGGGCGCGTGCAGTGACGCACAGAGCATGCGTGTGCGCGAGGACGTTAGCGAAAGCATCTGGCGATCTAGTAGGTTCTGGGTTATGGTCGAATAGTAAACATGTTTGTTATTTTTAGTGCGATGCACCAAGATGGTAAATGAATAAGGCATGTCGCCTATTTTTACATCAAAGGGTTCTGCGTTTAGAACAATACCGACAATTTTTGTATGTGCGAAATAATGAAATTGGAGTAAAATGTAAGTAAATAAAAAAAATATGTTGTGGGCAGCACAATACCTCCCGCCATAGATTTCTTATCAAACAACCCAAGAACATGGACCACCACTATCAAAAAACGTTGCTTTAAGCTTTAAATAAATTAAGACAGGTCAAAAAATGACATTTTTCAACCGTTGTTTTGTTTAAAAAAAAAAAAAACTCAGGTTAGCAGATTTAAACGAAAATATCAAAATATAATTTTTTTTTATCGTGTTGTAATTCGTAAATGGTGACAGTAAGAGGAAAATGTTTCAAACAATTATTTTACAAAATAATATTTGAAACATTATTCTAATAACAAATTTTTCATTAAACTATAATTTACTGAGATATTTCAATTTAACTTGATTTGGGCTACAAGTAAACTACCACTTCCAGTTATTGGATTATCACCAAAAACTAATCAGCTCTTCCAAAGGGTATATATTATGCAATTTATATATACAAAATATCAAAATTTTCAGTTTAGTAGTTTTTGAGAAACCGTAACCCCATAGATCCACACAGACCGACAGACAGACAGACACACACACAGACATCATCGCGAAACTATTAAAATCGTATTATAGGTATCCTAAAACGTGATCATCCACTGAAAACTCACTACCCTATTTTTAGCATGATTCCTATACCTCAAAGGATGTGGCGGGAGGTAAAAATTACATTTCAGTTATGACACATGTCAAAAAATGACATTCTCCAACCATTGTTTATTCTTTCAAAAAGCACAGATTAGTAGATGGCGAAAATGTCAAAATATAATTTTTCTTTTACATGTAGTAATTTGTTAATGGTGAGAGTAAGAGTAAAATGTGTCAACCAATAATTGTAGACAATAATATTTGAAACTTTATTTTAATGAAAAAATTGTAATTAAACCATAATTTACTGAGATATTTCAAAATAACTTTTGGTTATCACCAAAAAGTAATCAGCTTTTCTAAAGGGGTTGCAGTTGGTATATACAATTATCAAAATTTTCAGTTTAATAGTTTTAGAGGAACCGTAATTCCAGAGATCCACACAGACCGATGGACAGACAAACACACACAGACATCATCGCGAAATTATTTAAATCGTATTTTAGGGACACTACAACGTGTTTATCCACTGAAAACTCACTACCCAATTTTTAGCAGGATTCCAATACCTCCCTTACAGGTATGTGACGAGAGGTAAAAAAGAAAATCGATAAATTTATATTTTCGCCGAAATCTAGTGGGAAAATAAAAACTTGGTCAAACTACCCTACTAATTTCGTTAATTTATGGTTCTCGAGATCCCAAATCATTTGTACCTTAAATGGGACATGCTGTATAGCAAAAGGTTTTAATATAATTTTGCATTTTCTCAAATGAATGTAAAAAACTTTTTTATTTTTAAATGTGAGTGAAAAATGCTATTATAAAAAAAAGCATTAGAGAGGGGTAAAATTAAAATGGCAACAGCAACAGAGGTACATTTAAATTGAGCACCCTGTAAAGTCTAATTTTCTTGAAATAAAGCAATATCGCTTTCAGTTTCGTGTGAACTTCGCGTCAGGGAAACCTTGTAAAATAAAATTACAGTTTTCAAGAATATTAACCTTACGTAAACGACATTGAAATTATAATAAACATCCGAAGGCCACGAAACCATGTATTTCCTTCCATTCAATCCAAAATTACAATGGTATTCTTTTCTGAAACAACTTTGTGAAATCAACGACTCATTATTATTATTATTATTCAATTAATGATTTCAGATTCTCACAACACATGCAAGAATATTTAATTAATTTTAATTATATGGACAGTGGCTAGTAAAATATAACGGTTTAAAAACATAATTTCTTGAATATTATAAGGGCCCCGCATTACCTTCGGACCCGCATGCTACGCTAATGAAATAACACGTAAATTAACGTGGACGTAACGTTGACGTTACGTTTGCAAATTTCATGTTCGTAATAAATAATTATACTTTAGTGGATTAATATATAAATAACTATTTTTGACATGTGTCATAATCCAAAAGTAATTTTTTTGAAGGGATGAGCGTTTCTTGATAGTGGTCCGTGTTTCTGTATTGTTTGATAAGAAATCTATGGCGGGAGGTATTGTGTTGCCAATAACAGACTTTCTATATTTCAAATAATAGTTATTTATGTATCCAGACACTGAAGTTTAATTTTTTATCATGAATATGGAATTTATTTGCCGAGGAAAATAAACCATGTGAGTACAAAAACTTCAGTGCCGCGGTACATATGAAATTTTATTTGAAATCTAAAATTAGAAAAAACTGTAAAAAAATTATTATTATATAGGTTAAGTTTATACATCTGTCAGTTGTCAATTGAAACTGACACTGTTGCCAACCTCGAACAGTGAAGTTATCGTAAATAACGCTCAAAATTATGTGTTTTGTCCTCAATTTCGTCATCGGAATTAATTAGTTAATTCTTCTTGCATATTCTGTTTCATGTTGCATATAAATTTACTATAGTACGTCAATATATCTGCCAAAATTATCCTACTTGCATAATGATTATTTAACGGTTGTCAACACTGGGTAACTCAAAATCGTCGTATAATGGGTTGCTTTAGTGACGATTTCTGAGCTTTTAATGACGAATTTTGAGCACTATAGTACTGATTTCAAATATTAGTATATTAATATAATTATGAGGAATAATGACCATAATCCCGAATATAATACTATAATTTTTCTACTCCTGTAAATTCGGAAATCACTTTTGAAATGACCGAATTTCGTTGAAAACGTCAACATAAAATTACACAACGACAACTGACTACATGTCAACTGTCAGAGGGCCGTTGCTTGGTGATTCACATTGTAGATTTCTGGTTCTGTGATTGGTAGAGAATAATGAATTATGAATCATAATTCACTGTCAATTATTTTTGGTTCTATAATTCATCGAAAAAAAATGAAATAATGGGGATATATTTATGCAGGAGTAAAACAATACGTTTTTTTCACAACTGGGAAAGAAACTCGGTTTCTATGATACCAAAATTTGTGCACTTTATCTCCCGTCGTGATGGAAAGTTCTCAAATAATGTGAAAATAAACAAATCAAAAGTAGCTATCATATATAATATTAAAATTCAAATAATTTTGAAATATATAAAAACCATTACAAATATTAGGGTAATGAAAAAAATAGTATATACACCGTAGGAGAGAAGTGTATTTTTTCCCTAGTCGTAAGCCATAATTCATCGAAAAAATTTAAATAATAGGCATATATTTAGACAGGAGTAGAAAAGTAGCTATTCATAATTGAAAAGTAAATTTTTTGAAGGGATGGGCGTTTCTTGATAGTAATCCGTGTTCCTGTATTGTTCGAAAAGAAATCTATAGCTGTTTCTGTATTTAAATAAATTGAATTATTGTTTTGTCACCCTTAAATCAATTGCTAAACAACCGCACTAAAATTGTTAGTAAGAAATGAACCCGATTTCAAAGCCACCTCACGTCAATTTATGATCTTGCTCACATGAACTGACTGCTGACATATAATCTACTACTCAACTTCGTCAGAATGTAATAAGAATCTATGTATGGTTGTATGTACGTATGTAGTGGCGAAAGAAATATCGAAGATGATTGAGATGTCCTGCGTTGTGACTTGAAATGAGAACAGCGAGAAATATCTGTGTTGGAATTATTTATAGAAACTGGAAAATAGCGGAATGTGAACTACAGCAGATGTAGAGATATTTTACGCTGGTATTCGACGTGAATTGTTGATGGCAATCGAAGATGTGAAGGATAGCTTATATTAAAAATGGAGAGGTTGATTATAATTTCGTTTAATTTAGTATTTATGTACCTTGATTACAAATAACTATTTCACTTACTTTGCGATGAAATCAGCTATCAGGCTTTTGGATCCATCTCCTTGTCTATTCTATAAAGCCTTAACGTAGCGCTAGATCAAATAACAATTACGCAGTTCCGAATTAGAGTTTACGCACTAAAATACTACGCAATATAGTTAATTTCACAAGTGAATCTATCAAGAACTCAACACTACAGTATAGAAAACACGAGAAATATTAAGATAGTCACACTACAAAAGTCCGAACACTACTAAACAAGATTGCTTTGGTCTTTCGATAGCTATGAAATAAAGCGAAAAATGCTGGAACGAACAGGATCACTTAGAATTGGAAGAACCAACATTTGCCTTTGAAAAAACGTAGATATGTACTTCATTATTTAAGTGCAGCATTTTAAATAAATAAAATAATATTCAAGTAGCAATATTTTTTCATCAAAACATATTGGCTAAAACCACGAACCCTGTGTATTTTAAGAGAAGTATTTAAGCGCTGCACAATGTTATAAAATTGTTTTATATAAAAAAATATTTCAAATAAAAGTGGTAGATTATATATTCTACAACAAGTAATGGAATGGCATATATTCCATACGAGCAAAAAGTTTGTAGTCCGAGCCGAAGGTGAGGACTACGGTTTGCGAGTGTGTAGTCTTGTAGACTATATTTTCTATAACAAGATTTTGGAAATTATACAAAAAATACAAATACAAAACTGTTGAAAACGTCAATCTCAAATAAATAAAATTAAAACAAACAGACGTAACCATAGTAACTGAATCAAGATACTTAATACATCGGGCTAATATGCGGCTCTGATTCGTCGAAATTATTCCATACGCGGCGTATGGAATGATAGTTGTTCCAATACAGTTTTTAGTTGTAGAATGTATAGTTTCCAAAACTGTAACTTCTATTCGATTATTCGAAGCACTTTCTTACAGTTTTCCAACAGCAATGGGAAAGTGGCAAAAAGAAAAAATTGGATTAAAGTCGTTAAAATAAAAAATAAGTATGGTACCTTACTTTATAAGTGTCAAATTGAAATAAAATATTTTTTTATAGTCTTGATGGATGTCCGAAGATTCCAAAAGCAATAGATTTTATTTGTAGTGGTCATTTTATTAGAGATAAAAAATCAAAAGAGGAGTTAAATCACAACAATATTTCACTTAATTTGCAAAATTAAAAAATTAACGAGAATACAACTTTTAGCAGGGTTTTTAATTATAAAAATCGATGGTTTGGTAAATATAATTATTAAAAAAAATATTTCAGATAAACAGGTTTTTTGAACGGAAGAATAGTAATACAAAAAATAAGAACTTCGCCAATGATTAACAACGGTGAATTACATATAACGAGGTGTCGTACTTACATACGTACATTCATAACATCACGCTAAGTCCCACTTAGTGGGGGTAGCACGAACCCAGAAACACGGTCAACCAACAATCAATCTTCTCCAAATATTCCTATCCTGACACACCACTTTCGCCTCGTCCACATTCATAGTGCGATTCATACATGCTCGTTTATTCTTCACACTCGGAATTATTCGTTCACGCAGCAAACCATCAATCATACCCAACCAGTTATTCCTCGGACGCCCACGCAATCGTTCACCTTCATTTTCACCCACATATATTAGTTTCACCAACCTTTCGAGATGGCCAAACCACCTCAACTGACTCACTCCCACTTTCTAAACAATATTCTTCTCAAACTCACACTCATTATACACCAATGTATTTCGTAAGGTGTTTAAAGTTACTGACGTGTCTTATTACTTTCGCTGTTATCAAATCTTTATCTCGACTTTGGAAATTGTTTTACATCTTTGACGTGATCAGCCATCACCAGTTGCCTTCCTTTAAAGAATGTTTGAGGATAAAAGATTATATTGTGAGCTATTGCTTCAATTCAGTTTGAATAATTGTGTTCATATTTTTACTGATAATCTTTGTAAAATAATGTGTACATTTAAAATCATGCTAATCATTTAAATTGTCCAATAAACACTAATAAATCCAAACTCACCTATTTTCCCGTTGGGGCTGTAAGGATCATAGCTCCCGGAGCTCATGGGACTGGAATACCCATTGCTGATGACCGTGTAGGGTAGACTGGGTGGTCCAGGGCTGGGCGTCAGCGGCGGCGGCTGCGCGGGGATCGCCCCCGGGCTGGGGCTGGCCAGCCAGTCGTCCGGCCGCGGCCGCTTGTTGCTGGAGGCGATCCCGCTGAAGAGTCCACCAGCTCCGTTGCTGGCGCCGCTGGGTGCGCTCACCACGGAGAGGTCGCCCGAGGGCTCGGTCTTCACCGGGAGTAGAAGGTCGGGGGATTGAGTGCGGTACATGTTAGTGGGGGTGCGGGGTAGCCATAGTGCGACGAATTAAATCTGCAAGAGAAATAGATTTCGTTAGCATCATTCATTCAACAAATAATGATGTAGAACTATAATGACTACAGTTTTATATATTATTATATAAGATGAAGTTTGCGTCACGAGCTGTGGACGAGTGATGCAAATCATCCTAGTGAATAATGACCATAATCCCGAATATAATACTGTACTTTTTCTACTCCTGTAAATTCGGAAATCACTTTTGAAAATGATTGACTTCTGTCTAAACAAAGTTTAAAATTTCACTAACGTTGGTGCAACCGAGCATTGTTCAAATAACTTGCATATTAAACAAAAGACAATCGTCCAAATTAAGTTTTCTGCATTTGGATTCATGTCTTCTCTCAAAGATTACTAATTCTATACCAAACATAATAGGGTTTAATCACTATTTTTTAAAAATGTTTTATTAAATATATAATAAATATAAAAACAATAAATTGTTATTAAGTTTCATAAAAATCAGTCCCTGAAAAATAACTAAGTTATGAAGTCACAGAAAACGGCCAATCCAATCAATCGGTAACTATGGACGCGTTTCGTTTTAATTGGAACACATCAGTGTAGTGTAACCCACCAACTACTTTAGAAGCTGTGGCACCGACTGAATGGACAATTATTAAATAATAATATATATACCATTAAATATAAGTAATATACTACACTGCGGACAGGTACACTGAAAGGTAAAAAGGGTTCTTCCTAAAAGTGAGTCCACCATTACATTTCAAAAGTTACAATGCCAGCTGATAAACCAATTAAATTTCCGTTCAACTCATACAACACGACACCAAATGCTATTTAATAAACGACATACGAGCTTGTATGAGACCCAGTAGACTAATAACCAATTCTATTGTTTGGCCAACCTTCGCACATTAGTACAATGGCGTGTGGGTGGCCCTAGTCACTTTGATCTTCACCTGCTGGCTAACAGTTGCCAAGTTTAGCGATGGCAGCGCCTCCTATATCTATGTTGGCTCGTTTATCATGTAGTTGTAATTTTTTGCAATTTAAAAACAGAAGAAAAACACTTGCTAAGTTTGGAAATTGATTACAGTACTTGGCAAAGAATGAGATCCCGCAAATATACGTGATGGTATATTTATTTATTCAAATGTTACAAAAAACAAAAGATAATGATAAAGATCTTACAGGAAATAGTAGTGGATAATAAAAGGGAGCATAATGATATTAAAAATCATTTCTAACATGTTTAGGCATTAAGCTAGGAAAAAGAGAAGAATAAATTAAATAAAAGATAATGGCAATAAATAGGGCTTTCCATAAAATCATAAAATACTAAAAAAACAAGATTGTCACTAAATATATAAAACGATTAGAAGAGTAATTACAATGTATACTGCTACGACTAAGAAAAAATTAGGAAGATTTAAGAATAATGCAATGAAAAATAATAAAAATAATATTGGGACTAATACAGCTATTAAAAAAATCTGTTGTGGGCATCACAATACCTCCCTCCATAGATTTCTTATCAAACAATGCAAGAACACTGACCACCTCTATCAAAAAGCGCTCAACTCTTCAAAAGCGTTGTTTTGTTGTTTAAAAAAGCACCGGTTAATAGATTTAAACGAAAATGTCAAAATATAATTTTCTTTAACGTGTTGTAATTTGTAAATGGAGACAGTAAGAGAAAAATGTTTCAAACAATAATTGTAGATAATAATATTTGAAATATTATTCTAATAACAAAATTGTCATTAAACCATAATTTATTGAGATATATCAAAATAATTTGATAGGGCTTCAAGTAAACTACCACTTCCGGTTATTGGATTATCACCAAAAACTAATCAGCTCTTCCAAAAGGGATACAATTGATATGTATATATCAAAATTTTCAGTTTAGTAGTTTTTGAGAAATCATAACTCCAGAGATCCACACAGACAGACAGACACACACACAGACATCATCGCGAAATTATTAAATCGTACTCACGAATTTTTAGCATGATTCCTATACCTCCATTACAGGATGTAGCTGGAGGTAATAACGAATACAGAATAAGAATGAACTATGAAAATAAACAAGAGGAGAAGACAGCGAAAATGATCAAACAACAAACAGTCAGATGGCTTAGATATACGAGCCCAGAATCATATCATTTAGTCCAGTTAAAATCATACGAAGGAAAATTGTTTAATTTACCCTATTTATATTTTTACCTCCCGCACATACATATATGTAAGGGAGGTATTATGTTTATGTTACGAATTGATTTGATTATGGGAACAATTCATCAACAGTAAGTGGTAGATTATTTGAAGGCCTATCAGGGTTTTTGGACATGTCTAAGTATATAAATGAAATAGAATAAATTTCATAGGACTTCCTCTTTCTGTAGGCTTCGTTGTCTGCCATTCCTCCAAAAAGGCAACCTTTTTCTACTTCTTCTCCTTCTTTCTGTAGTTCAAACTACATTTCTTTATCTACTACCTTTAGGAATCAAAAAGATGTAGAACAACATTACCTACAACCTTTATTTGAAAACGAACTACTTTGGTCCTATGTCGCCTGGCATAAACATATCAAACGACAACATTCTTCGATGGGAATTGAACCCAGGACCTTAGAAGTAATATGCTAGTGATGTAGCCTCTACGCCACCGAAATCAACAAAGAATTCTAATAAATCAGTAGTAGAATGGAGACCAGGAGAAAAAAAGCAGACCTACATCAACATGGCTAAAGGAAGTAGAAGATTTAAATTCGTGAGGAATTAAAACCAAAACCTAACAACAAGGATTTGAAGGAACAAAAACCGAGATTGATCCAATCCAACAAAAGGATCTAGAAATCTTCAAAAGAAGCGACTTTACCTCATGTTTTAAGTAAGACGATCTAAACTCTGCTTTCATCCGTCGTACTATACCTTCACGTCACAATAAAAGGACTTTCATTTTGATGTATTTCCATCCTCAGCAAATGTGATTACAAAGTAATGAAACGAACGCAATTATCTCTCCACTACGAAGATTAGAGAAAAGAGGACAGCAGTAAGGCGAGAGTTGTCCTGTGAAGTAGGCCATGGCGTGACGTCACACTGGTCACTCCGGTTCAACTTTACGTTTACTTCATCGTTCCACTTTTCGTTCAATTTTACACTTGTTTTTCTGGTGGAATTTGCGGTTAACCTGACGTTAATGTCTTTGTAAACACACGCTTGAATATCACCTTTTATTACCTTAAATATTACTAAATATTTCATTCAATTTAATAAATAAGAAATAAAATTGTTAGTCCACTTCATTGAAATTGGGATTTCTTATTACCTAACGTACTTATGTATATATAAAAGAGTAAATACAAAATTTGATCAGAATTTCACGATATATCAATTAAATTAAAATTAATATTTATTAGAAAAATTGTAATAGGGCCATGGAAGATTAAACAAAAACGAAGTATATTTGACACTTCAGAAAACAGACTTATATTTATTTATCCAACACCTCTCAATAAATGCTCTATAATTATGGTGATTTTAAACAAGCTAAGTAACAGATTACCCACTAGTGGGTATAATTTTGAGGAAAGTCACTAGTGAGTATTTTTTTATTTATAACAATAATAATAACATACAACACCTTGGTAACTACTTCGATAAACATTTTAAATTAAAAATTTAAAGCATATGTCACTGTCAAATAATATTTCTTTAATAAATTTTTCATTTATTAAGAGGTGTTGGATAAAACGTTATACTTCACACGTGGGCAAAGTGGAATTACCCACTCGATAAAATTATCACACTCATTCCTTACTTTGCCCACTTGTAAAGTAAATAACTATTATCAGAGTGTTGTATTATTTTCTGTAGAAATTTCGTATAATGGCGAATTTGATATTTGAATAACTAAAAGACCCTAAAACTGTTCTTCCTTTATGCAGAGTATGTTAAGATATATTTTGGCAAAACTTCAGATGTTCATTTATTTTCCAGCAACTAACCTAATTGACTGTCTGGTATTGTGGTAACCTAGTTATCCTTGGCTGTCTCCAAGCTTCGACTCTAAAAAGCAGGTAGTTTTTGCCAACTGAAATCATGAAATTAAAATGAAGGCTAGCAAGAGATAAGAACGAATAGGGTATAATGATGTCGAGAAAGGTCATCTCTTCTTTAATCTCGTTCAATTGCTGCTGTTTGACGACGAGATGAAAGCAAGATGAAGAAGTTATGGTAATTGACTGAGTTGTATTACCTATAATTGGAGCACAGTCTGGGAAGATCAACAAATCAAAAAAATCAATAGGAGATTGTATGAGAACCTTTCAAAAGTAAAACACTGGAAATATTGTTCGTTAACTTTAATCAGAAGCTGTTTAATATTTCATGTGTTTCTTCATCTGATGAGCCCAGAATCACATCATTTGGTCCAAAAAGACTTTTAAAATAACTTTAAAAAAATTGTTCTGATCTTACAAAGGGAAATTTGTTATACTCAAATTATTTGTATCTCAAATTCTGTTATTTTTAAGAATATTTTAAGGATACATAACAATTGTAATAATAACAAATTAACAAAAATCACTAACACAAAGATTTAAATTAGCCCAAATGTATTAGCTGGTGCCACGAACACTGTTTTCGAATGACAACAAAATATAAAAAAAGTTTCAACTGTAATTTTTATTTTGCCGGATAAATTTCTGTTGATCACGAAACTTTGTAGCTAGCAATTTGACAAGAAAACTGTTTTAATAAAATCACGACACCATAGGTGGAGTGATTTATTTTTTCCAACATCTACTTGTAAAGTGGTATTTCATCCATTGAATTCTCGATAGTAAAATAATACTTTAATAGTTAGAATGCATAAAGTATTACTTTTTCGCGCCGCCGTCTGACATTGACACAATTACATATCTCTAAAGCAGTCGGAAATAATGTTTTTGTCGAATTAGTTCGATTTTGGCCAACTTCTGACGCTAGAAATGTCAAAGAATTACATTTCCTCGGTTGGAAACTATTTTGCGAGTGCTCGTATTTGTAGGACTTGCCTACGGTTCGTCCTATCAAAATGAACTCGCACTCGCAAAATAGCAGTTTCCAACCTTGCGATTCAAATAACTATATCCACTAGTGTATCCATCGCTGAAAAGAGAAAAAAATGGCGGTTTTTATTTTAATAAAACAATTGATAGTTGTATTATGTAAACCTGATTTTATAAAAAAAATTCTGTACTTGTCATCAAATAGTATATTTAATGGTAAATCAAAAACGGATTAGCAGTCAAATAATTTATTAAAAAACTATGCTGAACAGTTCAGCTCCAGATTTGATAGATGTTAGATCTTTTATTTTTAACTATATTTATTTATTTTTTTATCTCATGACCATTGTGTACATTTTAACTTTTTGACGGTTTTTAATATGTTTGTATGTGTCCATGTTATTTAATTGTTTTTTGACTTCAACTTAGACCTGAAGATGACAGCCGTTGCTGTCGAAACGTCGGCATAGTTTTTTAATAAATTATTTGACTGCTAGTCCGTTTTTGATTTACCATTTCCTACATCAGTCGATCATCGCATCTTTACATCAAGTATATATTTAATATAATAATACTTCTAAATGAAGAAAATTTTTCTATTCCTTATAATCAAAAAGTTAAGGGGAGACCGTTTTCCCAGATACACAATGTATATCTTTTTGAATATGATAAAATTTACTCGAATTCAATTACCCCAAAAAACATAATACACCTTCAAGTAAATTACCACTTCAGTTTGATAGATTACTATCATAATCTAACAACTGAAACATTCAAATTCTAAACATGAAACTGATAATGTACGAACCCGAAAACGTAATAATTATTTCAGCCCCTCCTCCCAAAGGTAATTCACTATAAACTCAACGACCTATACTATCTCACCATCAAGTTTCATCTCTAGCAATGACGCTGACCCACTTTTCCCGTTCCCGACCGTGTTGGCGTGGGTGGTTTTCGCTCCCGGGGTATGACAACGGTATTACGAGTATTTTTTAATATCACTACGTCCCGGGGCGCTGATATGCCCTGCCTCGCTTAGGTTGCAGCGGGACGCCGACATGACAAGAAAATTGAATTTTCTTCCGTGATGGTTTTAAAATGCTGCCGTTGTGAAAGCTTGTGTTACTGTTATGTTATGTTCTGTTCAACTCTCATGAGATATTGTAACGTAAGTATTAAAAACATTTATAGGTATATTTTTGAAACACTTTTCTGTTTTAAAGTTAGAAAAGTTTTGTTAAAAATCTGGTGTGGCCAGCGCAAGGAGTCTTGCTTGAACAATTGAAAATAATAATTTATAAACGGTACAAAATAGAACAAGAAGTTTAATAGTATATTATACATTAAGGGAGAGAAGTGTATGATTTCTTTCCCGTGGAGATAAGGGAAAAATACACTTCTCTCCTGCTGTGTATATACTATATTTTACGACCTCAATATTTATGATGGTTTTTATGTATTTGAAAATTATTTGAATTGTAATATAATTTATGATAGTTACTTTAGTTTAAATTTGTTTATTCAACACCAATCAATAAATGCTCTATAACTATGGCGATTTTAAACAAGGAAAGTAACAGATTACCCACTAGTGGGTATAATTTTGAGGAAAGTCACTAGTGAGTATTTTTTTGTTAACAATAATAATAACACACAACACCTTGGTAACTACTACGATTCACATTTTAATTTAAAAATTTAAAGCATATGTCACTGTCAAATAATATTTCTTTAATAAAATTTTCATTTATTAAGAGATGTTGGATAAAACTTTATACTTCACACGTGTGCAAAGTGAAATTACACAATCGATAAAATTATCACACTCAGCATTCGGCTTCGTGTGCTAAAATTTCTCTCGTGGGTAATTCCTTTCTGTGCCCACTTGTAAAGTAAATAACTATTATTTTTCACATTATTTAAGCATTTCCTGTCATGATTTTGGTTCAAATTCAATTTTTTATCACGAATATGGAATTTAGTTGCCGAGGCCCGTAGGGCCGAAGAAAATAAACCATGTGAGTGATAAAAAGAAACTTCAGTGCCGAGGTACATATTAAGTTTTATTTGAAATCTAAAATTCGAAAAAACTGTAAAAGAATTACAATATAGGTTAAGTTTATACATCTGTCAGTTGTCAATTGAAACGGACAGTCAGTGTTGCCAACCTCAAGAAATGAAGTTATCGTAAATAACACTCAAAATTATGTGTTTTGTCCTCAATTTCGTCATCGGAATTAATTAGTTAATTCTTTTTGCAAATTTTGTTTCATGTTACGTCCAAATTTACTATAGTACGTTAATATATCTGCCAAAATTATCCTAATTGTACAATAATTATTTAACGGTTGCCAACACTGGGTTGCTGAAAATCGTCGTCTAATGGGTTACTTTAGTGACGATTTCTGAGCTTTTAATGACAATTTTTGTGCACTTTAGTGCGATTTCAAATAAAAATAGTTTATTTGCATCTGCATTATAAATTATGCCAAAGATATGTTGTTTTTCTTATTAGAATTATAGAGGCAGTTCTCACGCTATCCCTGATAAATTGCTGCGAAACAAAATGCGTTCCTTTTCTCGCTTTTCGTTATGAAGATTTATGTTTCTGATTGCGTATACGGACGTTTTAATAATGATTTAAGCACCGAAAACTGAGAATTATGAAGTTAGGTTTGTGATGAGAACTTTGCGACGTCAAGTCGTAAACTTCTCGAGTGCTTTTCAAGGAAGGAACTAAATGAAGTTAAGTGTGAATTAGAAGTTTCTTTTTGTTCCTTAATTAATTAAATATGCATGGAAATTCAACAGGAGCCCGACAGGAACAGGAAAAGGCTGCTGATGAAATTATAATAGCCCTGGACCAAAAGCTGCTTTACATATTTTTACTTTCTTATATCTAGGTACTAATAAAATATATTAGAGAACTATGGTGGCATCTAGTATTAAGAAAGTGATAAAGTAACAGAGATAAGGATTGTTAGGATATTCTAGTAACCAATCGGATGCATTCAATATATGATAGAGACGCAAGGAGGTGGAAAAACCAATCAGAAGTGAGAATTTTTGACGTATCTACCAATCAAATTGCAATTATACTGGAAATTCTCCTGGTATACAGAAGAAGGATTACAATAGGGTCATACACTTAAAAAAAAGTTGTGTTTTTTTACAAATTATAAAAATTTAGATCATTTCAGTCATATATTATTCAATATTTCTTATAATTTTTTAACTTTTCATTCATAATTTCCTTTATGAAGTTTCGCGGTTGCAAAACCGTGACGTCATCTTGTAATAGAATATAAAGCACAGCAAGTCAAAAGAGGTGTTGATAACAAATAATTATTTGCTTTTCAGGGTTGTAATAATTACTTATTATTATTAAAATGAACACTCCGATAAATTAAATTAGGAATTCGTTAATTATAACTTTTTTATACAATGAGTTTAGGACGTGTTAAAATAAAAATGCTATATTTTGTAGCTTGTCGGTAATATCGCTAGTCTCATTATCACACCTGTCATCTCAAGTCATATGTAGCAGTTAACAACGATTTTCAAATTAAACTTATGTTTATTATGTTTGTTATATTATTTTGCCCAGCTAATATATTTGTAAAAACCTCTCAGTAAATAACAATGACAGATAGCAGTCAATTTGACAGTTGGTGTAGTTCCTCGCTCTCCGCAAAAGCGTGTTTCGTAGAATTACAAGATGACGTCAAGAAGCGAAAAATTTGAAATGGGATGCCAATTTAAAAAATCATATCTTAATAACTAAATGCCTTTTAATATTAAAATTAGTATCTATATTTATAATTTTACTCAAACTTACAGAAAAATAATAAAATGAAAAAAGGTATATGACTCCATTAGCAGCAACAAAATACATGTTTCACACCATAAGATCATTAAAAATATATCATTTTTCAAATGTGTAATGATGCTTTTCGCATTAGCTCGTCTAATAGCTTTATCGTGATTTCGCCAGAAGTCCTATCAAATTTATACTGATTACATCCAACGGTCGCGATATTTTTTAATGTCCACCATTTGGTCGACCGAGTCATATAATTTGATTAATAATAAATTGTAGGATCGAGGACCTGTGAGAATTTCCCAGTACGGTCCAGAGTTGTCAATAGCATGTCGGTGAAATAAAAGACAAAATTCTCGTATTCCAGATATCGTCAACGTAGCGTCAGTCAAGTGGTCTATATCCGTATCTCGTCTTTTGTTCAATGGCTGGTCTGCTTGATACTTGAGCTTTGAGATAAATTGACGTTCTTCGTCCTTCGCTTTTTATAGGTTTCTTTTTTTTTTCTTTCATGGCCGTCTGCGCCCGTTGAGGTTTTTGTCATGTTCACAGATTTAAAAATGGTATCATTCATATGATTATAGGAAGTGTATCGTAATTGACGATATATTTATTTGTGATATATAGAGAGCGGATTATATGCACGAAAAAACTGAATTACATAATCATATATATGCAATGTTTTTTTGGGAAATTTGTACCATATATGCACAAATATGACAATGTATGTAGCAAAATATGAACACAAAAAATCTTAAATTATTAGATAAAATGTATACATGAATGCATTATGAATTTTATTGCACAATACAGTATTAATCCTGATTCACAATTAACAAATATGCTACTAATATACATAAAAATTAAGTCTAGAAACTTGATATTATAAGATTATAACATATTTACATAATTACATAACAAATTATTCAAAATTTTCCAAAAAAAAAGTGAAATATAAGTAAAAGATATATCCAGCTGAGAATTCTCGGTCTTATATTCATTGTACCCACTTTTACCAGCATTCGTCTATACAATGAATACCTACCGTTACCGTTACAGCGATTTCCCTAGAAATATTAGTTTATTGGTTTGTGTATTTGCTTATTGTATTGTTTATTGCTTTTTCCGTTGCACTTTTCTATTTATTGCGGCCTCCTCCAATATTTGGGAATTATCAATGTATATTACCAGAAATTTCAGAATGTTTATCACTAGACAAGGTCTTAAAAATATTGAAATATGCAATTATATGCTACTTTTGTAAAAATATGCATAAGAATATGCAATACATGCAATTAGTAATTAGCATGAATAAACTCTAATCAATGTAATTCGTCCTGAAAATTGATTTTATTTAAAAAAAAAGCAAAAATTAAAATATATGCACTTTGCATATAATCCGCTCTCTAGTAATATATTTCCTTAAAAGCATTCATATTCATATTCAAACTACAAAGTTTTAGTGAGTACTGAAAGAAGTAATACTGGAACACTTATTGACGTTGAAAATGCAAGCCAAGAGGGGCAACATATCTTATACTACGCATAAGAAATTAAAAATTTAGACCATTCACCCATTTTGAGTGCGATGCTACGTGATGTATTTTTAAGCGTGCAAATAAAATTGAAGATGTTTATAGTATAATTTCATTTGAATATTTCACGTTTATTAAATATTTATTTCACCTTAAGCCTTTAATTTAATTCTGGATAAAATTACGGTTCCTTTTCAGTAATTAATTCAGCGAAACAACAGTTATAAAGTTGGCATCTTGTAGGTCCAGGCGGCCCTTTGATCTACTATTTAAATTATTATTTACATATTCCTCGGGATAAGATATTCCTCGCTGAAATTTAATTCAGAACACAAGAGCAATTAGACTGCATAAGTTATACCACTTGAATTGTTATTTAGAAGTTAGCGCAGTGCCGGGAAGTTGAGAAAAGTTGAGTGTGGCTTTTCTACAGCGCCTTCTTACACATTATAGTTTTGTTTCTAAATGGTTTAAGAGAAAACCAAGTACAGTTAATTGTTACTAATTTTTCAAACACACTGAATTTTCCATAAGTATACCTAATAGTTTATTGTATAACTAGTACTGAAATACCGTTTCAGTACGTGTTGTACACTAGTATATTTAACAACTAGTGTTACAATGACCTTTTTTTGTAATACGAGTATTACAATTAGGCATTATAACACGAGTTGTTCATACTACTTTTCCTATTTCACGTTCATAAATTCAATAAAAATAAAATAAAATAAAATTGTACGCCAAGTTTAATATACCACTGGTCACCAAGGAGCTTTGCCCGCGGGGCCTATCGGGTCCCAGGCCGCAACCCCGACGCAGGGGCTCCGATTCAATAATTTTACGTGAGCAATGACAGCCCCAAGTTTGAAAGACTGTTAATTTTACAAATAATAAATTCCCCAAAAACAGTTGCACAAAATTCAATTTTGTAGCATTGTTTTTGAGAAAAACAGTGTCACAAAATTGACTTTGTGTACGTGAAATAGGAAAAATACTTTTCCAACGACCACAATTAAGTAAAAAGAGAGCAATATAAAATTTACATAAAAATATTAAAACAGATTATGTTAACATCCTTGCCAAAACTTATGTTAAAATCTGGTAAATCAGGGTCCAACCTTCTTAATTCGTGTAAAGTCAGTAAATTTTCTACAACTGTGAAACTTTTAAATAGAAATTTTTAGGTTAGTTCGTTCAATTATCGTAGCAGATAAAATATCATACAGTTGCAGTCGGATTTGATTGGCTAACGAGATTTTATATCTCACAGAATTGCTAGTGATATGCAATGATCAACTTCCAGTAATAGTTGAAGAACGCACATCCTTACAACAAATTTATTTTTTAATTATGACATATGTCAAACAGTAATATTGTTCATTCGTTTTTTTTTTTCAAGAACTGTAGATTTAAAAGAAAATGTTAAAATACATTTTTTCTACTCTTGTATAAATATATCCCAATTATTTAAATTTTTTCAATGAATTATAGGTCACGAAAGTGAATTAATTTCCCGACAAATCACAGAGCCAGAAATCCATAATTCACGGTAATTTTAAAGATGTGATGTGGATCACCAAGCAACGTCCGTCTGACAGTTGACATGTAGTTAGTTGTCATAATGTATTTTTATATTGACGTTTTTCAATGTGTGTTTTCTACGAATTTAGATAATTTCAATAGTGATTTCCGAATTTACAGGAGTTCAAATAATATAGTATTATATTCGGGATTATGGTTATTATTCATCATATAATAATATACTAGTATTTAATGTGTTGTGATTCCTAAATGGTGACAGTAATAAAAAATGTTTCAAACAATTGTGGGGCAATACTATTTGAAACATTGTTGTAATAACAAAAATTGTTATTAAACAATAATTTACTGAGAAATTTCAAAATAACTTGATAGGGTTTCAAATAACTACCACTTCCGGTAATCGGGTTATCACCAAAAACTAATCAACTCTTCCCAACGGGACACAAATATAATAAATATAAAATCAGAATTTTCAGTACAGTATTTTATTTTGCTATCTAATTTAACTAACTTCATATTTCTTAGAGTTGTCGAGATAGCAATGGTGGCCACCTAAATGTAACACCCTGTATAAAAACGTCAAGTGCGATCAAACAAAATTGGAAAAACTTATCTATACTTTGATAGATGTCCACCAAACTTCCATTCGTGTCTCAAACGTTATCCCATGGCGCGTTTCTTTTGAATCTCTTGTAGAACTGTCTAATAATCTCTGGCTCTTGAAGTGTCAGCAACTCATTATATTGAGGTGACGTGAAGTTTGTAACTTTTACTTCTTAGAGAACTGTCATCGACTTTCTTCACCATGAAGTTGGCACAGAAATAAATTTGATACAGCGGATATTTTTCATGCAATATTTATTTGGTACTCTGTTACTGTCTACTACAAGAAGAAATTCACAATTAATCTACAACTTAAATCCAGTTGTATTTTTGGTTAAAGATGAGACGAACGTTCTATAACTTACTAGCAAAGAAAATAGATAATTCCTAATTTGAGTCGTTGTTTTATTGCCAAAATAGTTTCGAAAGATTAACTAACTTAAATAAGTTATCGCTGTCGATAAGACAGGGTTTCTTATCTTTTAATTTATTGACACTCATGTCTAAGTTTAGTAATCATACAATCGAAATAATTTATGTCTAACGCAGCTAATATTAATAGTTATTTACTTTACAAGTGAGCAAAGTAAGGAATTACCCACGAAAGAAATTTTAGCACACTTGTGTGATAATTTTATCGAGTGGGTAATTCCCCTTTGCCCACGTGTGAAGTATAACGTTTTATTCAACATCTCTTAATAAATTCAAAATTTGTAAAAGCAATATTATTTGACAGTGACAATGTGTTGTGTGTTATTATTATTGGTATAAATAAAAAAATACTCACTAGTGACTTTCCTAAAAATTATAGCCACTAGTGAGTAAATCTGTTACTTTCCTTGTTTAAAATCGCCATAGTTATAGAGCATTTATTAAGAGGTGTTGGATAATAGTTATTTACTTTACAAGTGGACAAAGTAAGAAATTAACCACGAGAGAAATTTTAGCACACGAAGCCGAAGGCTGAGTGTGATAATTTTATCGAGTGGGTAATTACACTTTGCGCAATTCGAGAGAAAGTAGAAGAAGGGCTTTCCTCTCGTGTTCAAGAAAACATTTTTTTACAACATGTTTTTAAAAACGATTTGCTCAAACCTAAATTACACTTTGACAACACAACTGACACGTTAAAAGTTAGGTTATCAGATGCAAGGTGTAGTAGCAGTGTTACCAATGAACCAATCTTAAATATAAATTAAAGATATCAAATTATGATTTAATCTAGAAAAATAAAAATATAAGACATAATTGTAAGACAATTTAAAGTATGTATATCACTAAAATAAAGATGTTCAATTAAATTTGGCATTTATTTATCATTTTTACAATATATTTTTTGTAAATAACATTCATATTTGGCCCAATTCTCTAGCTCAATTGCTAATTTTTAACCACTTGCTAAGATTTTAATCCAATGAAAATTCATAACACATAAGAAAAAATCAGACTGTCACTTGTAATTGTTTCTATTTGTCAAAAATATTAACAAGTGATTAAAAGTTAACAACTGTGTTAGAGAATTGGGCCGATTATCTCTTTAGAGAAGAAAGACATATTTTCCTCACTATTTCTAGAGAAGAACGGTTGGGTTTCCTGGCAAGTCGTGAAAAAATAATAAAATATAGATATATTCAAATGTATTTTGTTTCTAAACAATCTTTAAAACATTGTAAGAGGACACGTAATTCCCTTCTAACCAAATCGAATTCACCACCTCCATTTCACCGATTGCCACCTCCGGTATCAGCCCCACAAACCGCCAAGGCCACCTCCGCTCTGTGCATCCTCTTGTCTAGAGTCCAAAGTCTAGACATCCGCCCACGCGTCACCCATACCATTTTAACATTACCGGATCGCAGTTCGCGGGCCCTCGTTCGAAGCCCGGTCACGGAGCAGTCGTAACCGCGCGCGACTAGACAAACAGAGAGGGGACGATAGGAATGGCGGTGCCAATGAGAGAGATGGAGGCGCCAGTGTTGTGTCTGGGAATATTGATCAGGCGGGCCACTACCGAAAATGTGGGGGTGGTGGGGAGTGCAGAGGTGGACTTGGAAAGATATTATTTGATAGAATATTTTAAATAAATTTAACCCAAATGCAGTGTTAGTTTCATTTAATTTTCTACTCCTGTATAAATATTATATTATTTAAATTTTTTCAATTAATTATAGTAGCCCTAGTTCATTGGCAACACTGCTACACCGCCTTGCGTCTGATAACCTAACTTTTAACATGTCAGTTGTGTTGTCAAAGCATATTTTAGGTCCGAGCAAAACGTTTTTAGAAACATGTCGTGCAAAAATGTTGTGTCTAACACGAGAGGAAAGTCCTTCTTCTACTCTCGCTCGAATTGCCTCATTCGCTGCACTCATGAGGCAAACTTCGCTCAATTGGAAAAAAGAAGCGCTTTCCTCTCTAGTTTGACAAATAACTATTGGTAATTTTCAGAAAATTCACTTATCCTTATCCTTAATAAATTTGAGGGTACTTCTTTTCGAGTATGTTAGTTTTTTCTATCATTTGTTTTATATGGTCATTCTCTTTTTTATTCCAAATATTTAAAAGTTTTTACTGTTTCTATTTCTCTTTTAACCACGTTTCTTTTGCGTCTCTGTCTATTGCATTATTGAAATCAGCAAGTTAGTTATTTCTATGGTTAAGATCAACCATACGGGCTGAAGATAGCGCTAGATGAACATGACTTTTTTGAAACAATATATCATTATTATAATAAATGAAACGTATAATGTTTTATACCTACATTTGTAGATAAAAGTCCAAAGTTTTGTAATAAATTTTAAAAAGCTAATTTTGTTTACAATAATTTTCAAAGTAGTAAAATATATGCCACACATTCCCATGAACGACTACAGTAATGCAAATATATTGTATATTTATAAATATGATCGTCTATAATATACTAAAATTATTTTTCATTTGAATTTACAGTATTTGAGAAACAAATAAAAACATACCAAAAAGTGTGTTTTTTGGTATATTTTTATTTGTTTCTCACAAACTGTAAATTCAAATTGAAAATAAACTGTAAACATTACTGTAGTCGTTCATGGGAATGAGAGACACAGTATCAAAGTTCTGAATTTTTGACCAACTAGACTTCAACGAATATGTTTTTATAGTTTAATGTTTCAGCTATCCTTTTCATCCACATATATAATTACTAGAATGTTCCAAGACCATACTGTAATAATTGTTTTGTTTTTCGATAAGAATAATAGTAGAAATAATTTATTTAAATTTGAATTTGCAAAACAAAATTCATGGGATTGAACGAACCCAACGAAAATATGTACTTCATCTGACATTGCAATGTACAAGTCACTGTAAAAAATCCATGAAATTTTGACGGATGGAGGCTGCTGGACCATAAAGAACATGAAAATAAATAAAGAATTCAGAATTTGCTGTTTTTTTTTAAATTAAAGGATTCGTTCTTTCGACGCGTATGTTTGACCTTAACTCTTTGGTCCTCTAGCATCAACTGAACTACTATGCATTTATAATGTAATGTAGAGTATCTTGTAATGGAATCGTCCCTTATTCCGGGCCTGCAAGCAGACAAAACACAACATCCCGCCACGCTACGCTACGTTCCCGGCAGCAGCGTCGGTTTTTTATGCGACGCGGATTTCACTTTTACAGGTTCTCCGACCCGACGCCGTTGAAAGCGTCTAGCCACTAGACTTCATCGAATATCGCACAACTGCGCACTTTCAAACTTGGTGTCGTTACACGGAGATGGGGCTTACTATCTTCAGAGAGGACGAAGGGTATTACGAAGATTCGGTTGATTTTTACCTCCTGACTTTTACAGGGTGTAGGAGGTTTAATGCTATTATTACATCCAGTACATACATATTTTTTCAGCGATTAACAACATGTGTTTATCCTTTAGGTATACCTAAAGTCCTTTCTGATATTTTTGAACGTCTTTTTAGTCTTTGATAAAGTAAAATAAAATTTATTCACTAATTCAGATGCAGGTATTAAATCTCTTCAACTTTTGTTTGAAACATTTTTCTCTAAAATTATTAGGAAAGCAGGAAATTACATAAGTATTATTTAACATGTAAAACGTCTATGATCGGCTGAGTTAGTCACCACCCTGTATATAAATTAAATCAGTTATACGTGTATATATTTATAAAATATAGATAACATCACATGTTCAGAATGCTACATGCATTTCAAATTGATTATTTTTTTAGGTTTCTTATAACCAATGAAATTCTTTATTGCTTTAGTGTTTATTTCCGGGAATAATCTCTGTAGCTTTTTTGTTTTTGTTGACAAATGTCAGATGTCAGATAGTTATCATCAACACAAGTAAAATATGAACAAAAAAGATAGATTTAGTGGCGTGCTTGATGATGAAATAAAAAATAATCTAATTAAATATAACTCGAGAGTGCGATAAATTAGAAAATAATTCTCCGGTATCTTTCTCAAACTTGTTGCCATTTGGAACAAGTTTTCGAAAGATCTGTCAAATTATTTTCAATTAATTCTCATTCTCTTGTTATATTATTGCTGAAAATAAAATGAAATTATAAGATTACATAGATTTTATAATTGTTAAACAACATAATGCATTTTTTTTTATAATTGTGTAAATTCGACTATGATTTTATATATTTTACGGTTGATACAATTCCAATTCCAAATTAAAATAGCTTGAAACTATTCGAATTCGCAAAGTTTCATTTGAAATTGGTGCAGAATATGAATAATTCACAGGTATAAAAATTATCCATTATTTTCAATTGAATTTCTTCTATGCGTTACATATAAAGGAAACACAATTTTCTGATAGATGTAACTATAAACTCTAGATCAATAAGTCTTCTTTTGAAAACTTGTACTTTTCTTATTCTGTAGTTCAGCTTTATTCATTCGTAATATCGTCGTTCATGAATAAAATATTTTACATTTTAAAAATGTTTTATTGAATATAAGTACAGAATATTAAATTACATTTACATAAATAAGAAAACTTCATGTTTTGCATTGAAAATAAATTCTAAAAAGTCAGTTTTTACATAAACAGAAACCACAAAGGTTCATCCTGCATATATTCCATGCAAGGACATTCTAGGAATATTTAGTCCTTTCTACGAATGAGAAACATGCATTAAATAAACTGTGCAAGTTAAAAAGGCTTCGTTTAGATTCAATAACCTTGGACATTCAAATTTGTGCTTTAGTTTACAAAATTTTGAGCCTTTACAATACTTCTCTTACACATATGTGCAAGGAGGTAAAATTGATAAATTGTTTTTATCTACAACTGTCAAATAATATACCCATAATTACCGACCTTTGTTACTGTTGCTAATGAAATAATATTGACAGTACGATGAATTAATAATATTCATTCGTTATGTCAAATTCTAATCTTACCTGTCAAAAGAGTAAAATCAAACTGACCCAAGTAATTTTATCCACATAAAAAGCCAAAGACACTAATTTTCTTTTTTTTATACTTTTATATTTTTTTAAGCTTAAACTGTAGCTGAATAATTGATATTAAGATTTTCTGCTAAATATCAAATCACTTCAAAATTTTATTACAACAGTACGTAGCCTAGCGATGGTTGCTACAATTTGTCTATGTTGATAAACAAACAGTTTTTTGTATTTGTCAAAGCAAAAATTCTACTTATCTTATAATTTCAAAACAAATATTTGACGAAATGTGTTGGATAAAGTATAGTATTCTACTCGCATGTAATGGCTATTACTCATTCGAATGATTTACATTACTCGCGTTCGCTTGTGATGCAAACTTCATTTCATGAGTAATAGCATACATTACATTCTCGTTGAGTAATATACTATTATTTACTCATTCATGTAATGACATCCATTGAAATATAATATACTTGTGTGAAAGTAAAACTAAATTTATTTCACGATTAAATACAACTAGGCTCACTCTAATAAATGTCATTCAAACTGCAATACCTATTATTTGAAAAAAATACCACCACAGTTATTCTATTTCACTCTATTAAACTAGTAGACTCATCCTTTAGAATAAAAATCCTGGCCTGATGGAAACATGATCTTTTTCCTTGTTTCTCTCCTATCTTTCGCTTGTTTTCACAAAACAAATATAGTAGGGCCTGGAAAGCAGTGCTACACAATACGTTCCATAGGCTACTAGACCAAGAAAGGGTAGGATATCCGAAGCACATATAATGGATGTGCTTTTAGCTGTAAATGATCGTTCCGTTTATGTGTGTGTTAGAACAAAAGATAAATGTTACTGCCACGCACTTTATTATGAGTTTGTGGTGATGAAGCCTTGTTCGTGTATTCTCTTCAGATTTGCAATGGTTGTTCAAGTACAATTGAATGTGGAGGAAGATAAAAATGATAATAATTTAATTGTAATTCATCTCATTTATATATAGATATATTTTCATGCCATTTGCCCTTTTCTGGCTGTTACACTCTACTCAATGCAGATATCGGTATTATAATATAATGTTGCGCGTGAAGTGCGGTTACCAGCCGTCAAATCAAGGCCTTCAAGAATGAAATGGAGGAGGTCGGAAATTAAGCCGTTTCTGGACGATTTTGAGATGTGTAAAATTAGTGTTTTTGAACGGAGAAACAAATATATATCTTCGTAAAAATTTATATGCACTAGATAATTTTTTGACGTTTCCTAAAACCAATGAAATGCTTCATTGTATGTCACGTGTCTGCCTTTTAACCAATTCTGTCATTATTATACTGAGAATAATGCTCTTGTGATTATTCTCGGCAATATTCTCTGTAGCTTTTTTGTTTTTGTTGACAGATGTCAGATAGTTATCATCAACACAAGTAAAAATGAGCAAAAAAGATAGATTTAGTGGCGTGCCTGATAAAATAAAAAAATAATCTAATTAATTATAACTCGAGAGTTCGATAAATTAGAAAATAATTCTCCAGTATCTTTCTCAAACTTGTTGCCATTTGGCAATAGCCACTCAAGTCCTACGGGCTTTTGTAGCTATTGCCTGGCAACAAATTTTCGAAAGATCTGTCAAATTATTTTCAATTTATTCTCACGTTCTTGTTATATTATTACTGAAAATATAAAACCTGAATATTAATATTAAATTGTTGATATCTTCAGCCAGCAGATCACTATGAAGCTACTACCCTCTCCATTCACTTATTCCCTCCCTTACTTTCTTCCTCCTATCGATTCACTGCACCCCACTCCAGTGGCGGGCTGCTCCGTTTTCTGTGGAGGGGGCACGTTGAGAGAAAGCTCCGGCGAGACTCAGGTTGATCAATGCAGCTGGGTGGGACGTGATGCTGACCTATCCGTGACCTTTGACCCGAGTGAAGGTTGTGTTGTGACCTACATACGCGCGGCGAGGTGGTGGTTTTATTTTAGGGCACGGAACGACGAAGGATGGGAAGCGGATAGCACTTGACTATTTTTACAGCACAGTACCGTACAATACAGATTTAACTTTTCCCAAATTATTAGTTTTAAAAGGATGTCTTAAATATTTGGTGTTGGCACCACACAATATTCTTGGATAAATCTGTATACATAGAGATATGTCATTACCATGGTTACAGTGATTGTTAGTAATGTATAAAAACGTTTTTACCTCCCGCTACGTCCTGTAAGGGAGGTACAGGCATCTTACTAAACATTCAGTAGTGAGTTTTGAGTGGATGAGCACGTTTTAGGTTCCTTAGAATACGATTTTAATAGTTTCAGGATGATGTCTGAATGTCTGTCTGTCAGTGTATCGGTCTTTATGTGTGTGTGTGTGGATCTCTGAAGTTACAGTTTCTTAAAAACTACTAAACTGAAAATTGATTAGTATTTGCTGATAATCCAATAAGCAAATAACCGGAAGTGGCAGTTTAATTGAAGCCCTCTCAAGTTATTTTGATATACCTCAGTAAATTATGGTTTAATGACAAAATTTTACATACAAAACATCATGCTATATTCTACTCAGAAACATAGTCAAGCAACAATCAATTTCCTCCAAACATTCCACCACTTTCTTCTCGTCTACATTCATACATCATTCGTTCAAACAACAAACCATCAATCATACCCAACCAGTTATTCCTCGGATGCCCACGCAATCGTTCACCCACATATATTAGTTTCACCAACCTTTCATTCGACCTTCGCTCAAGATGTCCAAACCATTTCAACTGACTCACTCCCACTTTCTTAACAACATTCTTTTCAATCTCACACTCACCATACACCAATGTATTCCGGATACGATCACGTCTCGTATACTCACACACTCCTCTCAAATATCTCATTTCTACAGGAATTATACAAAATTTTGTTATTAGAATAATGTTTATGTTACAAATGTTACAATCTACCAGTGCTGCTTGTAATATTTTTCTCTTACTGTCACCATTTACGAATTGCAACACGTTAAAAAAATAATATTTTGACATTTTCATTTCATTCAGCTGTCCGTTTTTTGAAATAACAAAATAACGCTTGATAAATGTCATTTTTGGGCATACGTAATAATTGAAAAGTAAATGTTTTGAAGGGATGAGCGTTTCTTGATAGTGGTGGTCCGTGTTCCTGCATTGTTTGATAAGAAATCTATGGCGGGAGATATTGTGGTGCCAGGCTATACTGTGCTTAGTTTGTACGGATATACATTCAGCTATCCACACAGACGTTCAGGGAACTTCAAAACATGTATTTTTCAAAAAATATTGTCATTGATTGCTTTAATAATTCCTATAAATATATCGTCACTCCTTTTAACTATTTAAACAATATATTTTTGCATGCACACTGCCGTCAAATCAGGACCCCCAAATGTGTTAAAGATGAAGATTTCATGACTTACATTCCTATCCGATACCATGGACCTATTTGCCCTAAAAAAGCTGTCACCTACCTAGTAAATTATAATTGTAGTAAATGCCTCTTCATCTGCAAGTAATAAGTTTTGAAGTTCGTTTCAATCAGTCATTTTTCACGCTGTTAGAACGTCACAAACTTAATCAAAACCAAACCCATCCACGGAGAACCGATGGAAAATTTCTGCTAATAATTGAACTACGAAATACGTCAAGTGTCAGTAGGCGAAACAAAATAAGAAAATATGATGTGGAACAAGGAAGATTCCTATATTACGTTTCTCTAATCCAGACCTTCAAATAATCGGAAAATCACGCTAACGTTGAGCAGTGATCATCTATATCCATTGATTTTAATTTTATTCTTTTATGGACGGACAGTTCTCAATAAATATTAATCTACATTTTCGCAGAGATTCCGTCCAATTTTAGTACTGTATTTTTCGTTTTGTTGAAAACTGTATTTGCTGAACGTTTCAGTGAATGGTGCGAGACTGGAATGAGTAAATGAATTTGTATATTTGGGTAGCATGTTATCGAGGGATGGACGTATTGACCGGGAGATTGAAAGGTGGGTGTTTGCAGAGTGTAAGGTATTGGGTGCTCTGGGTACATTTGCTCGAAACGTGAATGTATCTAGAGATGCTCGATTGAGTGTTTATAATGTTGTATGGTTCTGAATGTTGGGTGTGGATGAAGAAGCATGAACGACGTGTAACTGCTGTGGAAATGAGGTATTTGAGAGGAGAGTGATCGTCCGGAATACATTGGTGTATGGTGAATGAGATTGGGTAGAATGTTGTTAAGAAAATGGGAGTGAGTCAGTTGAGGTGGTTTGGACATCTTGAGCGAATGTCGAATGAAAAGTTGGTGAAACTAATGTGGGTGAACGATTAAGTGGGCGTCCGAAGAATAAGTGGTTGGGTATGATTGATGGTTTGTTGCGTGAACGAATGATGTATGAATGTGGACGAGGCAAAAGTGGTGGAATGTTTGGAGGAGATTATTTGTTGGTTGACTGTGTTTCTGGATTTGTGCTACCCCATTGAGTGGAATATAACATGATGTTATGTATGTATGTACGCTGATAATTTCGCAAATCTTCAATATTACATAGACACCCATCGTCCATCATCTATTTGAAGTTGCCAAGCAACTCCTTGTTACGAAGTTTAAGTGGGTACATTCCACATTGCCGAAAGCTCGGGAACAACGTATACCATCAAGATCGAAACCCACTTTCGCTGACAGAGCTTCCAACTGGGAATGACGGCATTTCTGAGGGAATAGCAGCAGGAAGGGGAACTCAGCTGGAGGTCAGAACTCATCAATACGCGACGTCGACGGCGCAGCAGGCGGCGACGCCAAGATGAAGGAGAACGACGCTGGCTTGCGGGCTTTAAAGACTAGATTTTTTGAACGGTTGGAGATACAGAAAATTTTTGCAATTAACTATTATGTATCAGAATTTAAATAAACACACTATACTATTATTCACGAAGATGAAGTTTGAGTCGCGAGCCGGAGGTGAATGATACAAATCATCCGAGTGAATAATGACCATAATCCTGAATATAATACTATACTTTTCTACTCCTGTAAAATCGGAAATCACTTTTGAAAGTGATCGAAATTCGTTGAAAACACACGTTGAAAAACGTCAATATAAAAATATACAATGGCAACTGATTACATGTCAACTGTCAGACGGCTGTTGCTTGGTGATCCACATCACGTCTTTAAAATAACCGTGAATTATATATTTCTGTCACTGCGATTGGTCGAGAAGAGTGATTGACGAATCATAATTTACGACAGTACTATAATTCATCGAAAAAATTTAAATAATGGGGATATATTTATACAGGAGTAGAAAATAGTTACTTATGTATCAAGGCACTGAAGTTCAATTACGAATATGGAATTTAGTTGCCGAGGCCCGTAATGTAAAATGTAATAAAAAATGGGGGTTTCAAAGTGACCTCCCGCCCCACCCCCAGGGGGTGGCTGTGGGAGATCGTGCATGGTGACATGATAAGTTTTTGAAAAATATTAAACATGTTTTTTGTTTTTGATTCGATGTATATTTCCCGAGACATTTCACAGTCTTGAAACTTTTTGAACACCTGATAAATATGATAATTCAATAACCGGAAGTGTTAGTTTATAAGTGCGCGTTCTAGTATTTCAATGAATATTACCTTTAATTTATGTTACAAAATTTTGTGTATTCTTTTATTTTTTGTTGTTTACTATCGCAAAGGTTAAGTGTAAGAACAGCTTCGGTTGAACTTTGCCAATAAAATTTATTATTATTGTTTTCATTAATCATTCAAGTTCAACTTTACAAGTATTAGAAAGTCTTGTACTTTTCGAAATAATAGAAATAGCAACATAAAAGTAAAAAGTCTTTTCAGAGTCGTGCCATAATAGAAGACTGCTCATTTTCCTGCTCTACTTTTCCCGTTCCTCTTGCTAGCATTCACCCATCGATCCTTCTTTCTCATTACTTCCGTAATTCCTTGTCCCTGAAAGGCAACGCCTCGTCCTCAATGAGTGCGCTCTTCGTTCTAACCTAGTTCCTTCCACTCTTAGTTTTACCGGAGTCATAAAGCACACCCGTGCGTGCTACATCTCCTCGAACAGCCAGTCCTCTTCGTCTGTAAATGTCGTTGAAAGACTCGCGGAGGGACTGAGTTATGGGAAACGTTAGACGACGTAATTAACGATCGATATTTCTGCGTGTCTTGGTTTATATGTGTGTGGAAAGGCTTGTAAGTAATGTTTGGTAATTGCCAATTAAATGTTTCAATGATTTAAGATTCAGAAAGTTTTATCGGGAGTTCAAGGTGAGTTTTAATGGAATTGATTCGGAGAATTATTTTACAGTATATTTAGTTAGTTTTATGTAGGTTGGAATGTGGATCATAAGATCAACTGTTCGAGCCTCACAAATGACAAATTTTCGAAATAAATTTCTTTCTTGAAGGCCATGATGAATATAATACTACTTTACGCAGAGTGCCAAACCCAGATTGACTAAATAGCGTGATGATATATTTATTTATTTATTTTAATAAGATGACAGTACAAATGCAATTACAGTTTTGGATGCAATTGAAGAGAAAACAGGTGACATTTCAAATTACGAAGGCATTTATAACTATTGAAGTAAGGTCGATATGCGTTTACACTTATATGAGTCAAGTCTGATTTATTTTATACTTGTCATAGGAAGATAAATAGACGATAATCTTTACAAAGTGGCAAATTCGCCTTTTCAAAATTAAAGCTAAGTAAAAGTTATTTATGTATCAAGGCACTGAAGTTCAATTTTTTATCACGAATATGGAATTTAGTTGCCGAGGCCCATAGGGCCGAGAAAAATAAACCATGTGAGTGATAAAAAGGAACTTCAGTGCCGAGGTACGTATTAAGTCTCATTTGAAATCTAAATTTCGAAAAAACTGTAAAAAAATTACAATATAGGTTAAGTTTATACATCAATTGAAACTGACAGTCAGTGTTGCCAACCTGGAGAAGTGAAGTCATCGTAAATAACACTCAAAATTATGTGTTTTGTCCTCAATTTCTTCATCGGAATTAATTAGTTAATTCTTCTTGCAAATTTTGTTTCATGTTACGTCCAAATTTATTATAGTACGTCAATATATCTGCCAAAATTATCCTAATTGTACAATTATTATTTAACGGTTGCCAACACGGGGATACTCAAAATCGTCGTATAATGGGTTACTTTAGTGACGTAAATTTTTTTAGTGATTAAATTTTTGAAGTATTTATATATATATATATATATATATATATATATATATATATATATATATATATATATATATATATATATATATATATATATATATATATTGTATAAAACAAAGCTCGCGGCACTAGCCTATCTATTTAACATAATAATAGAGAATCTAAATAATATAAATATACTCGTCAATTTGAAAACAATTCTCCCGAATTTCAATGGAAACAATGAATGTTTCCCCGTTCCTAGTGTTAGCAACTTTAAATGTTGCCTTAATATTTGTCGGTTTCCCAGTGTTTCAATTCCTGCGCTCCAATCCAACACATGGTTAGGTTTCATCAGAACATGCTCCAAGGTTAGTTATATTTTGCTGCGGGTATTAATAGACCACGCATTACAAATAGAGTCGCGGCAATCAGTCAATGATCTCGCTGGTTTATTGATTCCAACGCTTGAGCCGCGCGGACCTCAACTGGTTAACCTTCACGACGTCCTGATTATGGATGCTGGAGGAAAATGCTACTCGCTTGATGCTGGCTTTTGAAATACAAATGCTGTTAATTACAGTTAGATCCAAAAGGAGCAACGTTACAGCATTTCATACACTTAATTTTTAAAGAAAAATTATGCAATAAATTACTTACGTAACCATAGTACTACAACTGCTCACTTCATATATGTTATACAGCTTTTATTTACGCGTATAATCGTAAAAACTTGACTCAAATATCTCTTTTAGTTCAGGAGATACAGTGATTTTAATGTACTCAGCAGGAATTATAAAACATAGTGTTATTAGTATAGCAGGAGTAAATCCACAAAAATTATGACAGTAGTATATAGATTTAAACTTGTAGAATCCAATGGTGCCATCGAAATTTCAATAGCTCAAACAGTTTTGAAGTTATTGCACGTTAAATAGGCCAGCAGGAATGAAAAAAAAATCATAATTAAAATTTTTCAAATTTTTTTCTACATATTATTCCTTAACCCTCAAATACTATTATGTGATGAATTATAGAGCATGCAATGCCGTCAAATGGCAACACCCACGGTGGAACCACGGTATAAGAATTCACACAGTAACGATACACGCTTTAGGCGCTTTAGATTTTTATTTCGCATTTATCGATGACTTTGAGCCGAGCGGCCATATTGGCAGTATCAAAACCCGTGTAACCCATTCAGAAACATTCAAGTGACCCGTCCAAATTGAACATATACCCATCGTGATAACATAGATCTCAATATGTGATATATTTTTGCGCGTACAAAACCTTCAACTCACAAATATATTAGTGGATAATGAACTAAAGGAGTCAACTGAGAGAAACGAACAGAAGATCTTTTAATTCATCTTATCCCAATGATCAGCTCATTGCTAGCGCATCGAATTATCAAACACGAGTGCTCCAACAGGAGTGAGTAGACGATAACACCAGCGTGTTGTATTGAGGTCACAGCCTCCTGCATCGTCCTTGTCGCAGGCGACGCCCCATCCTGGCGGAGCCCGGCAACACCCTCGCGGGGCTCGCGACTAACGGGGCTTGTAGGTCAGCGAATGGGTGCAAGGACATCCTGAAGCCTGAAGCTGCGCACCGTGCAATTCAAACTTTGTATTGGGGTTGGTTTTATAATTGTTACGTGGAATAGTAAACAATGACGCCTAGCACAAATAATGGAATTGTTGTACATAGTGGCTGGTATCTATTTTTTGTATTTTGTGGGGGAATCTAGTTTAGGAACATGATTTCGTAGAGTTTTTAGTGAATTTTATTAACAGTGAAGGAATCATTAGAATATTTTCAAACTAAAACTTTATTTAATTTCGTGTTGAAATATATCTGATAATTTTTCCAAATCATTTCCGCGGGAAGCTATAAGCTATAAGGTTGCCATCATAGTTCGCCACTTTCGGGAAATCCTAAATCAATATGGTTTTGTATTTTCATTAATAATATATTCTTTAAGAATATGAACTAAACTCCAATCGAAAAAGTTGAAAATTGCATGTTTTAGGAGTGTTTTAACAAAATGGTATGATTTTTCAATTTTACATTAAAATATATATAATACCATTAGTGTTACAAATTATGTCGATTATTTTTGACGTTTCTTTAAACCAATGAAATGCTTTATTGTATGTCACGTGTCTGCGTTTTAACCAATCCTGTCATTATTATACTGAGAATAATGCTCTTGTGATTATTCCCGGCAATATTCTCTGTAGCTTTTTTGTTTTTGTTGACAGATGTCAGATGTCAGATAGTAGTCACAAGTAAAAATGAGCAAAAAACATAGATTTAGTGACGTGTGGCTGATGATGAAATCAAAAAATAATCTAATTAAATATAACTCGAGAGTTCGATAAATTAGAAAACAATTCTCCAGTATCTTTCTCAAATTTGTCGCCATTTGGCAATAGCCACTCAAGCCCTATGGGCTTTCGTTTTCGAAAGATCTGTCAAATTATTTTCAATTTATTCTCACCCTCTTGTTATATTATTACTGATAATTTTTTCAAATCATTTCCACGGGAAGCTATAAGCTATAAGGTTGCCATCATAGTTCGCCACTTGCAGGAAATCCTAAATCAATATAATTTGTATTTTCATTAATAATATATTCTTTAAGAATATGAACTAAACTCCAATCTAAAAAGTTGAAAATTGCATGTTTTAGGGGTGTTTTATCAAAATGGTATAATTTTTCAATTTTGCATTAATATATATAATACCATTAGTGTTACAAATTATGTCGACAATTTTTGTTGGTGTATCACGAATGGGTATTAACCATGTTGATATAAATTTAACATTTAAAGCATATGTTCTACCAATCTGCAAAGTTCAGTGTCACGACCTGCCGTTCGATATCCTGCAAAGGAATTCACCTTCAGATACGATGAATCGCCCATTCTTCCATACCCAAGCGAGAGAACGTTTAAGGGAAGCACGCGCAACGGAAACAGGTCACCAGGCAAGCGCAGAACGATTACAAGTGTTGGTGAAACGACGAAAGGTCGAAGAGACACTTACAAATAGATTATGCTCAACAACCCTTCAGAAGGCAGAATGGCAGGATTTATTTGTTTGTCCGGTAGGAGCTGGAGAGACATTTTCCCTAGAGGATTGTCTTTCAAATTATTTTCTAGGTTCTTTAGGGAGCCTACAACACCATGGCAGTATTTTTTCGATGAGGCCTATGTGTGTAACGCTATCATTTTCAAATTTCATTTTATTTAATAATAATAATAATAATAATAATTGTAATTTATTGTACTAGTGTGTAATTTGACATATTAGTCACGAACCCGAAGGGTGAGTAGCTACTTTTCTTGTGTGACTATTATGCATTCTATACGAGTGCAATACAACGTTCTATCCAACACCACTCTTAAAACGTCTTAAATCGTTTATATATTTTCGTTTTATGTTTGACACTGCCAAGACATTTGATATGCTATTTATAAAATATAGAAATTACAAAGTAGGCATGGAATGGTTGCTTCTGATCTGTCATTGTAAATTGTAAACACGAAAAAAGGGAAAAAATAGATGAAAATGAGGAAATACTTCTAAATATCTGATTAGAAGCACAACATGTCTGAATTTAATTCCGAAGAAGTCCAGGGACATTTATAACAAAGAATTTAGTGAATTTAATCTGTAATTATTTTCTCCGTGACTTCTCTATTATTCTCCCACTGAGTGAAGAATGTTGGACATTATTTATTTCAAATAACCATAGTTACAGCCTTATTATAAGATGGTGTTGAATAAACTCTTTTATCCAACACCTCTGAATAAATGCTCTATAACTATTGCGATTTTAAACAAGCAAACAGGTTATCCACTAGTGGGTATAATTTTGAGAAAAGTCACTAGTGAGTAATTTTTTATTTATAACAATAATATTAACACTCAACATCTTGGTAACTACTTCGATTGACATTTTAATTTAGAAAATTCAAAGCATTATGCCCCTGTCAAATAATATTTCTTCAATAAATTTTGCCTTTATTAAGAGATGTTAGATAAAACGTTGTACATCACACGTGGGCAAAGTAAATAATTATTTTCTACTCCTATATAAATATATCTCCATTTTTTCAATTTTTTTTAAAATACTGATATTTTTATTTGTTTCCTCTTTTATTAATCACTATTGAAAATGGTTTCATTTTAATGAATTTTTCGAACTTACCGCTGTAGAAATTTTGGAGAGCTTTAATTGATTGCATGGTCTTACCTGAAACAAAAAATAACTTACTGAATATTTCCTTTAATTATTTAATTTAATAAATTATAGCCTCATTATTTAATTTTTTTTCGATGAATTATACTACCCATAATTCACGACCATAAATTATGATTCATAATCCGCTCTTCTCGACCAATGACAGAGCCAGAAATCCATAATTCACTGTTATTTTAAAGACGTGATGTGGATCACCAATCAACGACCGTCTGTCAGTTGACATGTAGTCAGTTGTCATTGTGTATTTTAATGCTGACGTTTTTCAATGAATTTCGATCATTTTCAAAGTGACTTCCGGATTTACAAGACTAGAAAAGGTATAGTATTATATTCGGGAATATGGTCATTATTCACTCGGATGATTTGCAACTTGCAAAACAACCGTTAAAAGGTCCAATTTTAACAACCCTCATAAATAAAAACAGTTTGCACTAATAATCCTCTCTTTTTCGTATATACCGAGATCTATTTCAAACAAATAACCACACTCAAAATGTGTAAATGTCGTAACAATATTTATTTGATTTGCTGTCTATCCCATCAATAATCCATCCTACATCCGCGGAACTATCTTCTCTATCACAAATCAAAGCTATCCCCAGTGTCCCGCTGATCCCATTTCTCCCCGTGGCCCAGATCCAGACCCGCCACGTGTCCGTCCGGGAGCCCGTGCACTGCTAACCAGGTCACGGACCCGGTTGCACCAGAACACGGTCCTGTGATGCACTGGCCTGGTTTCACTTTGGCTGGTTCGCCCGGATTGTTGTTGTTGGTGATTTCGTGTTATAGTTCAATATTATTATTGTTGTTGTTGAGTTTGTCGAATGCTCGTATTATAAATATGATGTATAATGTATTTTAGGTTGGTTTAGTATTAGAAGTAATAGATATATAGGGTGGTTAATCGATAGACGTACCATAGCGTTTTCAATAATGTTTTGGGAATTGGGAATGTTCAATTATTGCCTTCTCTAATTATTTTAAGTCAAACAAGTTAAATAGACGGAATTTCTGCATTTTACCTCCCGCTACATCCTGTAATAGTTTCGAGATGATGTCTGTGTGTGTGTGTCTGTTAGTCTGTTAGTCTGTCTGTCTGTGTGTCTGCCTGTCAGTCTCAGTCTGTGTGGACCTCTGGAGTTACGGTTCAATTAATATCTAGTATTCAAAACTCAAGAACCATATGAACTACGAGGTTAGTTAAATTAGACGAAAGTGGCCCTATTAGTAGGGTAGTTTGACCAAGTATTTATTTTCTCACAAGATTTTGGCGAAAATATTAATAAGGGATTTATAGGAATAATGCTAAAAATTCGGTAGTGAGTTTTCAGTGGATGAGCAAGTTTTAGGGTCAGTGTAGATCTATGGAGTTACGGTTTTTCAAAATCTACTAAACTGAAAATTTAGATATTTTGTATAGATCAACTGTATCTCCTTTGAAAGAGCTGATTAGTTTTTGGTTTTAAATCTAATAACCGGAAGTGGTTGTTTACTTGAAGTCCTATCAAGTTATTTTGAAATATCTCAGTAAATTATGGTTAAATGAAAATTTTTGATATTAGTATAATATTTTAAATATTATTATCTACAATAATTGTTTGAAACATTTTTCTCGTGTCTCGATTAACGAATTACAACACGTTATAGAAAAATTATGTTTTCACATTTTCGTTTAAATCTGCTAATCTGTGCTTTTTTTAAAAAACAAAACATTTTTTTGAAGGGATGAGCGTTTCTTGATAGTAGTGGTCCCTGTTCTTCGATTGTTTAATATGAAATCTATGGCGGGAGGTATTGTGGTGACCATACCAGATTTTTTAGTTCCAAGTAGAGTAAAAAAAGGTTAGTTAAATTTTGAACTTGGTTTAAATAAATAAAAGCAAATTGAAGTTATATGTCACATGGAGTAATTGACATTGATGTCAAAAATTAGATATGCTTTTATTTATTTAAACCAAGTTTAAAATTTCACTAATGTTGGTGCAACCGGGCATTAGTGATTGATCTTCTCCTCTGTCAAAAAGAACCTCTTGCTTTGAACAACAGAATAACGGTATAGTTCTTTGAAAGCATTCCCCGTGTATTTCCCTTGATACCATCAGCTAAATGAAGTTATCACATTTAATTTATGCGCACTATTAATTAAATTACAACGGGTATTATTACCAAAGATACATCATAGCAGTTGCAAATCCTATGTGCATGTCTGGCTGCAAGGCAGGTTGAACTCTGCGTCTGTCACGGGATAGTTTATTGGCAAGCCATACGTGATGGCTCCGGATGGGAGATATGTTCACTGTTGTGTGATACACCCACTGGATTATGCATGGGTAGTCGAATAGAGGTGCTTGTGATCAACTGAGGCATTGAATATAGTTTATTTATTTGATATTTTGCACAATCGGAAGGTACGATAATTATTAGAAGAATGCAATCGTAATTTTGTTTTTACCTTTATACCTGTGAGGAAGGTATAGGAATTATACTAAAAATTTGTAGTGAGTTTTCAGTGGATGAGCACGTTTTAGGGTCCTTACAATACGATTTTAATAGTTGTGTATGTGTCTGACTATCTGTCTATATGTGGATCTCTGGATTTACAGTTTCTCAAAAACTACTAAATTATTTATTTATGCCTATATCAATTGTACCTTTTCAGAAATGTTTTTGAAGACCTATTATAGTAATTTACATTACAAGCAGTTTTTACTGCCTATCAGGCGAGCCTGTCACCTCCTTGAAGCAGTAAAACAGTTACCTTGCGTGTATTGTACAACATTTTACTTGTTACTCATTTGTAAATCAAAATAAAATTATTACCAAATCCTGTCAGTTACACACAACTGTTCCGTCAAAAATTATTTGAAATGATTTCGCGTAAGCCTTGGAAGAATTACTGTGGCAACATGCATTGTTTACCTTGTTTACTAACTTCATTTTCAAAGGCAATAGAGGGCTTGGGTAAGTGGTGTTTACAAGTGAGTAACAAGTAAAATTATTTTGTAGTTATGGTTTAATAACAATTTTTGTTGTTGGAGTAATGTTCCAAATATTATTGACTTACATTTGGTTTCTTATGAATTCTTCTTGGAAGAAGGGTTCATTGGTGAAGGTACTTAGTGCTTAATAAAAAAAATCATAAGTTTGGCGTGCATGTTTAGCATTTCATGATTAAAAGCAATTAACTTAAAATGTTGTAAATATTTCATTCTGCAATGATAATAAACATTAGAAAAATGAATATTCAAATAAAGTGCACAGTTTATTGCAGAAAACATTTTGTATAACATGCAATACCTTTCTAGGTAATATAAACTTATATTGCGTACATACATTTAGTTTTACCTTTAAAAACCAATAGCTATTTTAATTTAATTCTCACTACCTTCTACGAGCCCAAAATCATATCATTTGGCCCAGTTAAAATCATACAAAGATGTTAATGCAGGGAGAACCCCAAGAATAAAATTAAAATGACAGCACAATTACGTTCTCACTATTATTATTGTTCTAACTATACTTGTAGTATGCAGTTACATTTTGGTCGCAAGGTATTCTATCCATAGGTCCAGAGTTCTACCCTCTGTCAATCTCAATGACAATAGCATGCTAGATACACCCGATAGAACATTATCCTGAGTATGACAAGTTGATCTCGACATCCACTGGTTTCTGTTACTGGTTTTGATTCATAACACAGCTGTTGAGCTAACACAAACACAGATGGATCGCTCATTACCATTGGACACACTAATGCGATACCTCACACTCTTGATGGTAAACTGATACAGGGGTGGACTATGCAAAACTTGCTAATGAAGAGAAATTAATTGGTACACGACTTGGAAGTGAGAATTACGAAGCTGCAAGTCTTGTCACCTAACCAACAAATTTACCTCTTGAGGAAAGCAAATTAAACTGAAATAGCTATTGACTTTTAGAGGTAATTATTGTTAATAAATATTCATACATACATAAATTACATCACGCTATATCCCACTCAGTAGGGTAGCACGAACCTAGAAACACAGTCAACCAACAATCAATCTCCTCCAAATATTCCACCACTTTCGCCTCGTCCACATTCATAGTGCGATTCATACATGCTCGTTTATTCTTCACACTCGGAATCATTCGTTCACGCAACAAACCGTCAATCATACCCAACCAGTTATTCCTCGGACGCCCACGCAATCGTCCACCTTCAATCTCACCCGCATATATTAGTTTCACCAACCTTTCAGTCCACATTCGCTCAACATATCCAATCCAAACAATATCAACTGACTCACTTCCACTTTCTTAACAACATGCTTCTTAATCTCACACTCACCATACACCAATGTATTCCGTTTAAGATCACGTCTCGTATACCCACACACTCCAGTTATACGTCGTTCATGCATCTTCATCCACACCCACTTTTCAGAACCATACATCAACATAAACACTCAATCGAGCATCGCTAGATATATTCACGTTTCGAGCAAATGTATCCAAAGCACCCAATACCTTGCACCCTGCAGCCACTCGCCTTTCAATCTCCCGGTCAATACGTCCATCCCTTGAAAACATACTACCCAAATATACAAATTCATTCACTTGTTCCAGTCTCACACCATTCACTGTAATATTACAATCAGTCACCAAATCATTCTTCTCAACACCAACACTTTACAATTATCGACATTCAAAAGCAGATTTAAACTTTTCCCTACTTCATTTATGCTCACAATCATTTTTCTTAATTGCTCCTCAGTTGTACAACAACATTATCCGCATAAGCTAACGCAGGCACTATACATCCACCAATACGTACAGAATTAAAACCAAAATCTTTTGAATTAAATTATTCCCAAAGATGTAAGTTCTTTCTGGGGTATTATCCAAGGGTCACTCAGAGTCCTTCCTTGGAATATGTGTTGCCCGTATTCCAGAAGAAAGAAAACCTTGAAACATCTAAAAATCCATAAATAACAGGCCCGATCGCCGCGAGTACCTTACTCGCTCTATCTTCGCAATTAAGCGTAAAAATAAAAGTCCGCGTGCACACCCAAGTTGACCTCGGCATCGGCAAAGTCAGACTCAGCCACTCCTTACAGGTTGGTTATTTATCCGTTGCCCGCTGCCGCCCCCAAACGAAGATTCATTACAAAACAATTCGCTGGATTCTTATTATTTATTGTTGATTATTTACTGTGGTATTGCTTGCCCGCTGGCAGGGCATGCAACCATGAATGCGGGTACAAAGTACACTCGGTAGAAAAAACACTGTATGATAGATGATTTGGTGTCTACAATGTTGCTGAAACAACGACGATAGACAATAATTGCTTGTCAGGATGATAAGGACCTAGCATCAAGAGATTTTCACTTGGAAAATAGTTGGCAAACGATGAAGACCGCAAAGAAGCAGTGACATCCTGGCTCAGATTTTTGGTGATTTTATTAAAACAGTTTTACTGTCAAATTGCTAGGTAACAAGGTTTCTTGACAAATAGAAATTTATCCGGCAAAATAAAAAACTCTTTCGTAATTACAGTTGAAAAATAGAGTAATGTACTGTAACTTTGTAAATAAAGTTCTTATGAAGCCTTTTAGATCCTTTTGTTGAAGTGAATCAATCTCCATTTCTTTTTCTTTAAATCCTTGTACTAGGTTTATACACATCTTGCATTTGTTTTATGATATCTTTATTGGTCCTAATAACGTTTTTATTATTTTTCCTACGACCACCTAGAAATCTGCTCATTGTATGTTTGTTGTTGCTAGGTATATGAGGTACATTGCAAGCATCGTGTGAAATGAATTTGTTTTGTGAGTGTTTTAATATAGATCACTTAATTTAAGTACAGGTGCCATTGCTAGGATACTTATTTAGAATTGTCAAATATTGGAATGGTGAATGCGGGACAAATTTATTATTAAAATTAAATTAATTTTGAAATAATATAGTGGTCGTAGAAAAAGTATAGTGTACAACTCGCATGGAATGTCCATTTCATACTCGTATGATTTGCATCATTCGCCTTCGGCTCATGCTATAAACTTTCATACTCGTAGGAAATGAGTATCATTCCATGCTCGTTGTACAATATACTATTTCATTTTATTATTCTTAAATGTTCTTGATTATGTTTTTATTATTGTTAAAATCTCAGCAATATACATTATTGTTGATATTATTATCGTTCAGTAAATTATTATTTTTAGATATTTAGTTAAAATCTTGTTTTTTAGTCATTTTTTCTACGACCACTTAGAAATCTACTCATTGTATATTTGTTGTTGCTAGGGAAATGCTAGGGAATTGCAAACATCGTGCGAAATTTGTTTTGTGAGTATTTCATTACAGGTCATTTCATTTCAGTACAGGTGCCTTTGCTAGGACTAGGATACTTATTTAGAATTGTCAAATATTGGAATGGTTAATTAATTAATTTGGAAATTTGGAAATAATATCGTGATCGTAGAAAAAGTATAGTGTAAAACTCGCATGGAATGACCATTTCATACTCGTATGATCTGCAGCATGAACTTTCATACTCATAGGAAATGAGTACCATTCCTTGCTTGTAGATACAATATACTATTCTGTTTCCCTAGTAGTCAATATTTTTCTTTGACTTCTGATTGTCTTGATAGCATAATGGATTAATATATAAATGCATGTATATATTTTAAACTTAAAAGAAGTTATACATACATACATACATACATACATACATACATAACATCACGCTATGTCCCACTTAGTGGGGTAGCATGAACCCAGAAACACAGTCAACCAACAATCAATCTCCTCCAAACATTCCACCACTTTCGCCTCGTCCACATTCATACATGCTCGTTTATTCTTCACACTTGGAATCATTCGTTCACGCAACAAACCATCAATCACACCCAACCAGTTATTCCTCGGACGCCCACGCAATCGTTCACCCACATATATTAGTTTCACGAACCTTTCATTCGACATTCGCTCAACATAAAGTTATAAAGACATTTATACAAGTTAGTATCAATCAAGAAGCTATAAATATCTCAACGACTGTCGAAACATCCAATCGACATGATACAATCTTAATCACCTAATAACTAATCTAATAATAACATTCTAAGTAGGTTAATTATCACATTCACAGTCTTTACGCGATAATTACATCCTAAATATCATCAACAAAAAACCGACCAATTTTGGTAATCCCACCAATGGACTTCGAAACTTGAACATCGACATGTTTAGTGCTTTCCCTTTTTAACCTTTCTCACTATGGCCACACACAAATTTGTTCCCACTTCTTCTCCCTCGGGATTAAATTATGCACTTCAGCCTACTACTATTATTGGTTCACTTTGAACATCCGGACACTTCAAAAATCCTAATGGGGACCGGATTATTGTAGCTCTGCTGTATTATCATTTCATACAAAAAAATTTAAATCAATTTCATTATTGGTCGAAGTGGATCTGTCTGAAATGAAGCCTCGTCATCAACTCATTCTCGCTGCTAGGCAACGGTACATGCCATCATAGCAACACCAGTGAAGCCAGCATGTAGTGAGAGGTACCAACTAACAAAGAAAATAGGTTAAACTCGAGTTAATCTAGACCTAGACCACGGTGCGTACGAGTTAGAGAAAGAGCAGTAACCGGTATACTTGTTATGGTGTTATTGTCCTTGTTGCACGGTCTCTGTCTTGTACTTATAAATGTTGTGGTTGCTGGTTGAGTTTATGACATTGTTGAGTAATTACTACAACCTGTTTCAATTTTTTCGAATGATTATTTTGTTGGTTTTTTAAAGTTACTTTTACAATTTTGCTACACTAAGTAACTGCAAGACAAGCGTAGCTATTTTGAATCTTGCTACAAATTTAAACAATATTAATTTATCAATAAATATTAGTAGTTAAAAATAATTCAATAAAGAAAAGACATGGCGCTAAATGCAGAAAAAACCAAGATTGTTGTTTTCAACAAAGGAAGAGGTTGGGAAGCTAAAGAAGCATGGCTTTTGGAAGGAAGAGAAATAGAAAAAGTAAAAGCGTTCAAATATCTGGACTAGAATCAATGAGAAAAGGGCAAATTTTTTTGAAAGTAACGGGTACTCAACGACCGATATAGAAAGACGAAGAAGTCAAGGTGGAAGAAATTATACGAAGAGATCTAGATATACAAACTCATTTAAGAAGAGGAAAGATACATAAATCCGGATTTAAATTTCTATTGACTACAAACAGACCACTATACATGACAAAAGACAATAAAAATTTGATAATAATAGCAAGATTTTGGATGGGCAATAAAGAAAATAGAAATAATTACTGGGCAAGTGATGAAGACAGACAATGCAGAATATGTGGAAGAGATTTTGAAAGAACAAATCACTTAAGAAGAAACTGTACGGGCGACCTAAGAAATGGAAAATCAACACGACAGATACTACATGAAGAAAGCCCAAACACCGATTGGATGACGAGAGTTTACCTAAATAGACCAAATATTTGAACTTAGTATTAGTTTTTGTTATAAATAAAATACCACAAATGATAATGTAAATATAGAAAATATTGAAATTTGAACACCGCAAGGAAACAAATAAATAATTCAAAGACAAACTTTTCTTATACTTAGCATTTTCTTTCTTTAACACAGTCACGTCAAAGTTTATTTAGGGCCAATTCTAGAATACTCATGGGTAATACCACTAGAGGTGAATATTTTTTGTGTTTTTGCAAAATAATTACGTCAAAATTTCGCGATTCAAAAATTTCGATAAAAACATCTTAGTTCAAATGAAACCAGCTTCCGTTCAAAAAAAACCCGAGTTTTAATTGAATTATCTGACAACAGTGTTCTATTCATTGTCGCAAATTTGAAAGATCGTTTATAAGTGTCTTGTAAACTAAACTTTTTAAATAGCCCCAGATACAAAAGTCTAAAGGATTTAAATCGGGAGATCTTTGGAGCCATGCAATGGGACCTCCACGCCCTATTCATCTATCAGGAAATTATAACAATTGCACTATTCTGAGGAAACAAAATAAATTGTCATAAAACAAAGTACGACTCAGTGCCAATGTACTACATATACTGTAAATCTTTAAGCGTTGTTATTGACACCCTGTACGTATAAACGTTTCGATAATTACTCGATAACCCAAGTTAAGCATCATTGTCCGCGGTTAGTAGTTGGGTGGGTGACCATTTCCTAAAAATCCATACACTGCGTGCCGTTGTCTCCACCGATAACGAAGGATTGTTTATCCAACACCTCTCAATAAATGCTCTATAACTATGGCGATTTTAAACAAGGAAAGTAACAGATTACCCACTAGTCGGTATAATTTTGAGGAAAGTCACTAGAGAGTATTTTTTTATTTATAACAATAATAATAACACACAACCCCTTGGTAACTACTTCGATTGACATTTTAATTTCAAAATTTTGAAGCGTATGTCACTGTCAAATAATATTTCTTTAAACAATTTTGCATTTATTAAGAGTTGTTGGATAAAACGTTATACTTCACACGTGGGCAAAGTGGAATTACCCATTCGATTAAATTATCACACGAGTGTGCTAAAATTTCTCTCGTGTGTAATTCCTTACTTTGCCCACTTGTAAAGTAAATAACTATTAGCTGTGTAGTCTTCCTTCGCTCTAAATTGTCAAATTACAAATTCCCCAAAGCGATAATCGTGTCTCCGTATGACAATGCATCTCAATCGTACAATACACAATACTACACTATTCTCCCGGTCTAGGTGATGTATTCATTGTTGTCTCCATCTTTGTCTACTGCTTGTACGTGACTATAGTGTCGCGCTGTTTCAAGTTCCAAGTGCGTAGTAATTGTCTGACGGTCTGACGTGGTTAGAATCTTAGAATTTGCTTTCCGCAAAGAAGAAGAGGAAATGGCACAAGTGAATTTTACTGTCCTGGGGTGCGGTCTGCATTTTTAGTAGCGAAGAAATAGCAAGATGGGGGGCTTTAGAGTTACAACTAACTTAATAACGCAACCTTTGCAGTATAATAGAGAAATAATGCACTACGATATGGTTGCTATTCATGGGTACTATCACAAACAGTATAAAGAAAAATTCAAGCGCTGAAATGAAATATCTAAGAAATCTTAAGGAGTAACAATGTTGCACGGGTTAAGACAACTGTTTTGGTAGTAAACAAACTTGACTATTAACCCTGGAATGTTACACTAGCGTGTAAGAAACCCCACGATTATCATTTAATTTTCTACTTGCTCAGGACAGTCATAATTTCGATGCTACCTCGTTGTAAATTCAGTTTCTATAACACTGTTTTGAAAAATACGCTTTGCACAACTAAAAATTGTATTGGAACAACTATCATTCCATAAGCCGCATTTAGAATTAATTTTATTTATTTGAGTTTCACGTTTCCTACAGTTTTGTATTGTATTTATTGTATAATTTCCAAAATCTTGTTATAGAAAGTAAAGTCTACAACAGGTAATGGAATGGCATATCCCACAATCGCAAACTGTACTATACTTTTTGCTCGTGTGAAATATGTGCTATTCCATTACTTGTTGTAGAATATACTACTCTATAATCCTAAACAAATATTTAATATGTAAAATCTATGTGTTTGTTCTTATAGTCCAAAATAAAAAAGTATAGACAAAGTAAAATTATCACACTCAGCCTTCGGCTTCGTGTACTAAAATTTCTCTCGTGGGTAATTCCTTACTTTGTCCTCTTGTAAAGTAAATAACTATTAGTTAATATTGCCAAAAAAATTGTGTTAAATAGACAATTTGAACAAATAAGACAATATGTTAATTTAAATTTGTCAATTCTGAATTTTTAACAAGAAAAATTATATTTATTTATTTGCTGGATTTATAAAATTTAACAAATAGACTAGTCAATAATAACAAGTAAATTTATCCAACTTATCAATTTGAAATTATTAAAGATAGTTTATATCCCTTAATTTGTTATAATAACTATGATTTATTGTTCTACTTCAATATAATTAATAAAATATTTAGTCAAAAGCACATCAAAATAAATGGTAATAATTACTATATTCATAAATATATTTAGTTACGAAATACACAAAAATAATAATTTGTTACTTGCTAACAAATATGAAACTTGTTAAATTAACAAAAATTAACGGTGGATCGTCTGGGACTAAAAATTTTGTTAAAATTTTGTCAATTTTGACTATAAATTTTTTACTGTGTACCGTGACACAGTATTATCCTATAAGAATAAAGCTCATTAAAGGATCAATAAGCGAGCGAGAATATAATTAGAATTATTCCGTTTATTTTTATCTCAAATTGCTGAAAATACCTAACGATCTATTTATGTAATAAACCTTCCAAAACGATGTTTTCGAAGACATTTCCGTAATAAAAATGCAGTTATTTTGAATCTGCAACATGTTTGTTAAACCATGTTATTTGTTTGTACAACATTTCAGGAGATATTTGGCAGTAGCCACAGTTCTGTATAATTAGCAAACCGTTCTAAAACATGAAAATTTAAATTAAGATTATATAACGTTATTGGTTTAAATCTGATGTGGCCAGCACATAACCTCCGCCCAGTACTAATCTTAAACGACACACAATAGTACTTGATGATACAGAAACATACCTTCTTATTTATTTATTTTCTATTTATATTTCAGAAATTTTGTTTTATTTCGTATATTTATTTAATTTTTTGATATATATTTCAATAAGAAAACAGCTTCACAATCAAAATGACATGTGTCACATTTCGTAAAAAAATTGAAAATTTTAAGTGTTTTCATGGTGTACAAGGAGTGCAAGACTTTATATTCGATTACTATTATAAAATAACTGCATCGACTGCGCAAGTCACGAATTTGATTTTGGTGGAAATATGTTGTTAATTTGAATATATGCTATTCCATTTGTAGCAATTCACACATTGAAATATACGAAAAATCGTCGTATATACAATGCCATTAACTTGTAACAATTAAAAAAATATATTATAATGATACTATGGCTCATAGCTAACTCAAGTATGAGGAATTCAAATTTTGAATCCGATTTAAAATATCATTCATGATTGTAAAGATACAGGTTACGAAAGTTGGACAATTATTGAATTTTTTCGATATAATTTCTATCAACTTTGACTGTTTATAAAACATATATTTCAAGAGTTATCATAACAAAAATGTACATCCTAGAGTACTAAAGTGCGCTGAATAGGCCCGTTAAATCAGATTTCAATTATCTGTTTTAGTTTTCAAGATATCGCCCATCAAATATTTTATGGCCACTTTTGCGCTCAACTCCACGTTCAATAAATTGCAAATATTTTCAAAACTAAGACTTAGATATGGCTAAAACTAAATTTTTTGTAAGTTTCGGGTCGGAAATAGGGGGATAGGGTATATAAATCAAAATTCTGAGAGATGAAAATTTTTGACAAAATTTCAATACTTACCCATTGAGTTTTTACCGATTTTCAGCGATTTTCAGACTTTTTGCTCTAAAACTTTTTTCCGCAGAGCGATTTTAATGAAAGTTTGCATATTAATGTAACTTTTTCCGTAGAATCGAATGGCGTAGTCCCCAGTTTCGTATCTTTGTTATTTTTTGAGATACAGGCCTATTTCTACTCATTTTTGACCTATTTTTGAAACGTCATATCTCGGGAACTAAATGAGCTGCAGAACTCTACTTTCAAATTTTGGAGGTTTCATGATAAGCAGATACTAAGTGTGGAATTTCAAAGGTTATTGAAGAAAAAAATTTTTGGCCTAAAAATGACCCATCTATTTTGTTATAACCTATCATCAATTTATTATGGGTCAATAAATCGTATCAAAAATACTTAAATTTATGAAGAAGATGAATGGGGTATTCATTGGTATGCTTGAAAATACAATATTACTAACAGATTTTGCATTACAAGCTTGTAAACCTAAAATAAGTTTTAATTTCTGACAGATTTTCATAATACTGTTTGCCAAAATTATAATAGTACTATTGTATTAATAATATTATGGGTACTTATTAACTAAGAAACGCTGATTCCAATGCTGAAGACCCCATTTTAATATCTCGCTTAGTTTTACAGTTACAGGCTTGTAATCATTTTTAGAAATATTTCGTGAAAAAATGTTGTGTCTATCTTCGAGCTCGAATGGGAAAAAGAAGCGCTTTCATCTCTAGTTTGATAAATAACTATTAACCTATCTATCTTGATACAAAATGTGGGTCCGAATTTTCTATAAGACAGTTTCTAGCAGTAAACATCTCCATTTAAATTCATAAATAACAGCAATTATCAAACACAACAAATATCCTTCACTATCGTCTACACACGTGCAAGGGTCACACATTCGCATATTTGCACGGTCGTATTTACGCAAGAGTCACACTAGCTTACGTCTTACGTCGCTACTAACCAGTGTCATTGACTATCGCTTACGACTACGCTGCGTTACGCTATGTGAAGCACCGCGGGGCGATAATGTTTTGGAGTGCAGCCAAATCATTTCGTTACTGATGTTGCGAGTTAACTTTGAAAATTTATTGTGAAAACTGCATGTGTTTACAAATTAATTAGAAACTAAATAATTGAGAGAAACATAATAATATTAACTACAATTTAATTGAAAAATCGTCATTAAAAGCTCAGATATAGTCACTGAAGTAAGCCATTATCCGACGATTTTGAGTAACACAGTGTTGGCAACCACAAAATAATTATTGTATAAGGAAGATAATTTTGACACATATATATATATATATATATATATATATATATATATATATATATATATATATATATATATATATATATATGATGTATTGTAGTAAATTTATACGTAAAATGAAACAATATGTGCAAGAAAAATTTACTATTCATTCCGATGAAGAAATTGGGCACAAAACATATATTTATTTACGATAACTTCAATGTTCGAGGTTGGCAACACTGATTGTTAGTTTCAATTGACAACTGACAGATGTATAAACTTGACCTATATTGTAATTTTTGTACAGTTTTATCGAATTTCAGATTTCAAATTAAACTTAATATGTACCTCGGCACTGAAATTCTTTTTTATCACTCACATGGTTTATTCCATATTCGTAATAAAATATTGAACATTAGTCCCTTGATACATAAATAACTATTTTCTACTCCTGTATAAATATATCCTCATTATTTCAATTTTTTTGATGAATTATAATACCCATAATTCACCCTTCTCAACCAATCACAAAGCCAGAAATCAATAATTCACGGTTATTTTAAAGCCGTGATGTGGATCACCAAGCAACGACCATCTGACAGTTGACATGTAGTCTATTAATTCCGATGAAGAAATTGGGGACAAAACACATAATTTTGAGTGTTATTTAACATAACTTCAATATTTGAGATTGGTAAGTCTGAGAGTTCCAATTGACAACTTTTTTTTAATTTTAGATTTCAAATAAAATTTAATATGTACCTCGGCACTGAAGTTCCTTTTTATCACTCACATGGTTTATTTCCCTCGGCAAATAAATTCCATATTCGTGATAAAAAGTTAAACTTCAGTGCCTTGATACATCTGTATTTTGTACCGTTAAAAAATATCTAGGCATGAAATTGTGTGCTAAAAACATTTGTTTTTTAACATTATTTTGATATGTTTGCCTTAAGGGAGCTTTTAACCTTCAGATTCCTTTGAAGGCAGCAGAAATAAAGGAGAATTCACGTAATTTCCTTCGGTAAATTACCCTTAATTTTCTTAATGTCAGTAACTCACAGTCAATAGTCAGGTACAATCGAGAGAATACATTGAAAATATCCGCCATTCCACCGTCAAAGCAATTGGAAATTAATTTAAACGGTTTACCACTTATTTAGAATAAGTACTATGTGTTTACTATTGAAATATGATAAGTACACACGCAATCTGTGGACTGCGGGTAATTTTGATGGAATGAAAATGTGTTCAGACATAGACGACATTTTACACATTGTATTTTTGTTAGCAAACTTCTCTGACTAAATATCAGTATCGTTTGGTAAAATGTTTATAATATCTGTACAAGTAAAAAAAATTAATAAAAGTTCATTTACCATTGACAACAAATACATGTTAAGAAAGTACTGCACAATTTCAAATTTCACGAAAGATCACTAAAAATTGGCAAATACTTTTATTGTATTTCTATATAATATAAACCCTAAGAAACTCAATGCTGTAGAGCGCATCGTCATATCTCTTAAATTTATAGAGATATGGCAATTTTTGATGTTTTTCGAAATGCTACTTTGAGTGGCTGCAACTCAAAATCTATTAAAGATATTGAAAACAAGACTCAGTTCTGTGCGTTTCATGCATTTTACTACAAATTAGCAAATTTTGAAAATTTTGAAATTTTTCGAATTTTTCCCCCAAATTTTGATAAGCAATAACTCAAAAAATATAAAAGATACAGATTCGCAGACTAGCCCATTCGATTCAGCTCGTCAAAATACATAAGTATGTAAAATTTCATTAAAATTGCTTTACGCGTTATAGAGTTACAGCAAAAAGTAGGAAAATGACGTTTTTGGCGGAAAACGTCAAAGGGTACCCATTGACGTTTGGCCTGAAAAAGGCCATTTTCAACTTTTTGCTCTAAAATTTCAACCCACCATCCGAATGTTATGAAATTTTTAGGGTTTATGTATTTCGATGAGCTGAATCCAATGGTTTATTCTGCAAGTTCGTATCTCGTTTATTATTTGAGATATTGATGATCGAAATTTTGAAAAAAAAATTCCAAAATTTTCAATTTTAAAAAATTTTGTTATTTTACTATAATATGCACGAATAATACAAAACTGAAGAGTATTTTTCGATATCTTGCGTAATTTTTGAGTTGCAGTTCCTTAAAGTTGCACTGCGAAAAACTTCAAAAACCGCCATATCTCGAAAAATTAAGAGATATGATAATGCGCTCTGCACCAGTGAGTTTCTTAGGGTTTATATTATATAGAAATACAATAAAAGTATATGCCAATTTTTAGTGATATTTCGTGAAGTATAGTGATACAAACAACTATTTCAGTCATCCACAATCCCACAATTCCCTGTTGCGTAATAGCCAATGCCCTTGGCAGTAACCTAACACTAATTCGCTGATGTGTACGGAAGAATTGGATGTGTCCAGGAAGGACAACCTCTATCAGTAGTGGGAAGTATTACAAGAGCGAATCAGCGAAGCCTTATCGTAGGCTGTAATTTGAGAAAGTAGTTCAAATGTCGAAGATATGCAATAGTGAGGTTGTTGTGGAATAGAAGATACAGCAACATGTGTATGGTGTCAATATTTATTCTTGGTGTTGAAATTTGATAGAGTTGAGTAATGCCGCAATGGGAATAAAGTATGAATACAGTCGCTGTTTCTTCAAACGATAGGAAAGTCGAAAGGTTTGAGATTGGTTTGGGTTTAGGATATTCAATCTACTTTACAAGACTACTACAATAAGTAATAGTTATTTACTTTACAAGTGGGCAAAGTAAGGAATTACCATCGAGAGAAATTTCAGCAACAATTTTATTGAGTGGGTAATTCCACTTTTCCCACGTCTATTAATAAATGCAAAATTTATTTTAGGAATATTATTTGACAGTGACATGCTTCAAATCTTCTAAATTAAATTGCCAATCGAAGTAGTTACCAAGGTGTTGTGTTTTATTATTATTGTTATAAATAGAAAATTACTCACTAGTGACTTTTCTCAAAATTATATCTACTCACTAGTGGGTAATCTGTTACTTTCCTTGTTTCAAAAGGTTATAGTTATAGAGCATTTATTGAGAGGTGTTGAATAAAAAAATATACTGGGATTTTTTTTTAACTGTATACATAAGATATGTGTGTTTACAATAGTTACAGTTGCAGTGATTGACAGCAATGATTAAAGCTTTTTTTATATATAAATAAACGAAGAGTTAATAAAAAAATTTTGGTTTAAATTGTGTAAAATCTTTTCATTTATTTCTATGAGTTCTGAAACCTTTTTCAGCTAAGTGACAAAGAGTTAATTTGCAATGATAAAAATGTTTTCTTTGAACAAACAGATTCCTCTTAAATGAAGAGAAAAAATGATTTGAATAGTGCCAATCTGATATCGTTTTCATTGAATACTTTTGTAGGTTTAATACAAATTCTTTGTATGAAAACTAGTTTAGTTTTGAAGGAACATATCAAAGTATTCAACTGAGACTCATTATGGGGACGAAGTATTTTGAATAGGAGTAGTTTTAATTCAAGGTAATATCGTTTTAAATAAAAACGTTTTGTTTAAAATTAAAGCGACTTCTTTTTCATTATTTTTAAAAACAAAATTAAAAATATATTTATTTTCTTTCAAAGCAAAGCAAAGAAGATAATTAAAATTTATATTCAAATTTAATATTTTTTTGTTTTGAATCTAATCTTTTGTAAGAAATAAAATATTCTTCAATGAATGCAAAAGGAAAACTGAAAATTTTCTTGATACAAGAAGTTATTTTTATGAGTGTATGTAAAAGATAAAAAAATGGCTCTCGAAATACGGGATACACTTTTCTTACTTTTTCGATTCAGTATTTTTATGGAATAAATAGCTCCGTGGTAACGCATCGGACTGTGGACCATAAGATCCTCAGTTCGAGATTAACAGCCTACAAATTTTCGAAATCAAATTTCACATATTTTCACCACATAAAATTACTAATATGGCTCCTTCATTCCTTTATTTTACTTTCTTTTTTTGATCGTCGTAACGTATGTTAGTCTCTAGACCACGAGTAGTATTATTTACCTCCAGCGCTAGTCTATGAATAGATAATTTAAACGAATTAAAACTCCTCTATGTTGCTAAGCTGCTCTAGTTACAAAACAACCAATAACTAAAGCAAGAGACAGAAGTTAGCGCACGTATACAGTGCAACGAAGAGAAGAACATCACATTCACTGTAAAACATCAATACTCGTACAGCACCTCGTGAACTGACCTGCCCTACGCCACACTAGCGCCACGCTTTTGCGGTGGTAGCGCGTACTACAGCTATAAAGCTCTTCTCGTAAGTAGTAAATACAAAACGTGGTCTTGAATGCAGAAGCTTGGCTGCTAAATTTGTAGATGGATCATTCAGAAATAGAACGTTGAGAATAAAAACAAATACTACTTTATCTATAAATGGGTGTGGCACTCTGATTTAACAGCACGAAATAATTATTTTATCTGTTCAATTGAGCCTTATTGTAGTTATTTACGTTATGAGTCCGGCAAATGAGTTTTTACGGTACAACGGCAATTTTTGACGAAAGATTGCCTTTTTAATTTATTAAAATATAGTGTAAAATATAACAATACCAGTTCGATAAACATGCTAATGATATACAGTATTAATTAAAAAGATATTTATGTAACAAGTACATAATTTAGGGTTTTATGCACGAGACTGTTTGGGGGCGAATCAATAAAACCTTATTATGTATCATGTTACATACAATATTTCATGTTCACTATACCTATTGCAGATTATATTTCTTAGTTTAGAATAACAATTACATTTGACACGGCATTGACAGGAAAAAAATTGATAAAATTCGAAGCTTGTTATTTTTCCTGCTTAGTTACCAATTTGTATATTGTTTATTGCTTTTACTAGATCGGATCAGCCCACAAAAAACCATTTTATAGACCAAATACAGAATAATGACCATAATCCCGAATATAATACTATACTTTTACTACTGCTGTAAATTCGGAAATCATTTTTTAAAATGAACGAAATTCGTTGAAAACACACTTTGAAAAACGTCAACATCAAAATACACAATGACAACTGACTACATGTCAACTGTCAGACGGCCGTTGCTTGGTGATCCACATCACGACTTTAAAATAACCGTGAATTATGGTTTTCTGGCTTTGTGATTGGTCGAGAATGGTGAATTATGGGTACTATAATTCATCAAAAATATTGAAATAATGAGGATATATTTATACAGGAGTAGAAAAAAATATTTTAATTTTTTTAGGATTATAATTGCATTTCAATACAAACACGCAAAATAAGCATAATATTTATTATTTATTTACAGTAGAAATGTTCTTAAAACATTACACACCAACATTAAATTTCAAATGAAAATAATATTGCAAACTAAAGAATTCAATGCTTATGTTATTATTAATATAAAATTGGTCAATAATGATCTTCTTTTCAACCTCGGTTTTAATACGCATATTATACTCATCTAGTTGTGTCTTAGAGGAAAGTCAATCAAGGAGAGAGCAAAAGCTTATATTATAGGCAAGGGGCATGTAACCTGGTGAGGGCAGACGCATGCAAGCCATGGTTCTGGTTGGAGTGGTGATTTGAGCTGTACATACATTCAGAAAAAACAGTATCTCTCACTCTCTCTCTCTCTTTATATTCTCTCCTACGCGTGTTGTGTACTGTACATATTGTTAAAATAACAAATAAAAATTTTAAAAAATGTCTCATTTTTATATCCATCAATACTCTATCTATTCATGTACTTCCAATTTATTTTCAAGGCCTCAAAATCAAAACAACAACAACAAATACACGAACACAATATCCATAATCATCAGTCCTCCTCCTCTTTATGCACTGCACTACAATCGCGTTTCCCGAACAGGGTCCCCGCCCGTTCTCCATTCCTGCTGCAGCAGTTTCGCTAGTTCGCCGCGACGCTAACAGAGGTCACCAGTGGCGCGATGCGCAGTTGTTTACCTCTAAATGTGGATCAAGGGAATCGTGTTAATCCGATACTGGATTAATGTATTCTGATGCGCGGCGAACACATCCAGTAGGCCTGGAAAACATGTTTTGTTTGCGGGGTTCTGTTGTTTTAATTGGATAGGGAATATCGATGTAGTTTCAACTGTTTTGCTGATGTGGTTTTGTTTTGCAAGGACGTATGGACCGGTGTTTTTAATACAATATAAAAAATATTAGATATAATTGGGTAAATAACTCATCACTTTTAACAATACCTCCTTTAGTAAACAGCTTGAGGGGATGGACTTTGACGGCTGGTAATTAACCTAAATCTGCAAGTGAGGTCGTGATGTTTTTTTATAGATTTTTTTTTCTTTTCTTGTATAAATATATCCCTATTATTTTCATTTTTTCGGTAGAGTCAGAAATTCATAATTCACGGTTAGTTTAAAGACGTGATGTGGATCAGCAAGCAACGGCCGTGTGACAATTGACAGACAGTGTAGTCAGTTGTCATTGTGTATTTTTATGTTGACGTTTTTCGAGATGTGTTTTCAAAGAATTCCGATAATTTTCAAAAGTGATTTCTGAATTTACAGGAATAGAAATAGTACAGTATTATATTCGGGATTATGGTCATTAATCATTATTCACACTGCATCTTCGTGAATAATGACTATCATAATCACTCATATAATAATATACTATTATTTCACACTGTATCACATTTGAATATTTACCGAACTGATTCCAGTCCAGTCCGGTAAATGGGTCTTTACATTATTATTATATATGGTACTAAATATTTTAAAAGAATTTGATCCACAATATCGTTATATCTTGTTAATGTTCTCTCAATTCAACTAGTAGTACAAATAAGTATTTTAGCTACTATAACTAATTCTGTACGATATGACGTGTGTTACTCTGTAATGGAATTTTAATAAGCAGTTTTTGTTCAACTTTCTTGTAGTTAGCTTTCATTTTTTTTACATTCGTGACTATTTTTTGTAGAACACGTGACATTTAGAAACAACGCTATTTTCTATTGTAATTTGTGCGATGTATAAGCAAGTTATAGTTTCTGCGCAGCTTGCAACATATGAGAGATTTATAAGCCGATTCCATATTCAAAATAAATTGAATTTATTGTTTTGTGTATCGAATACTACACTTCCGGTTCAGCAATTATTACTAAAATCAATTCTGTTCGTCGCATAGTCGTTTAACTTATAATTATGAATGAGTTAAAGAAAATACAATTTTTCTAATTAATATTAAATTAATTTGATAGAAATATCGTGAAATACTAATATTTAGGTAACCAATGCTTTTAAATTTTGCGTATTTACACTTTTGCTGTAATGTGAATAATTATAAATTTACAACAATTTAAATTATATATTTATTTATTTTGTTTTTTTCTCTATTTTAGAAAGGTTAAGAAATATATAATTATTTTATTTAACCCTTAACTGGTATATAGTAGAGTCTATTCTATTCTATTGACCCCACTGCAAGATGTATGTAAAAAATAGAAATTTTCGAGAAAATTTGATGCTATATCTTTATATACCTACATCTATTTAAACAGAGCATGCATAAAACTAAAAAAAAATAATTAAATTAACATTCATCAAAAGAATAATATAGACAAAATACTGATCCTCTGTTGCAGCCTCTTGGTTATTGGGGCGTAAAACTGCCAAAAATAATTTTCAGAGGCCAAACGGGAAAAATTACAAATTAATATACCTGAATATATCACCTATGATATTAAATTTATATTTTAGGATAACAGCAAAAAAAAAAAAAAAAATAACAGGGTTGTTTTTTACTTGCATTTGCTCCTCTTTCTGAATCTGTTTCATTTGTAATGTGTATTTGCTTTCTGCATTAGAAATGTTAGAATCAATCTCTTGTATTTCGTCAGTTTCAATTTCGCTCTCGATAATTAAAATATCATGCAACTCACTTTCAGTTAAAAAACATCGAAACATGTTTATTATAAAACTAACGTAACTGCACTCATAAAAATAACTTCTTGTTTCAAGAAAATTTTCAGTTTTCCTTTTATATGCATACGGTGAAGAAAATTAATTTCTTACAAAATGATTAGGTTCAATTCAAAAACATATTAATTTTTAATATGAATTTTATGTATCTTCTTTTATTTACATTAAAAGAAAATGAATATATTTTAAATTCTTTTTTTTTTAAATAATGAAAAATAAATCGTTTTAATTTTAAACAAAACGTTTATTTGAAACGATATTATTTTGAATTAAAACTACTCCTATTCAAACTACTTCGTCCGCATAATGAGTCTCAGTTGAATACTTTGATATGTTCCTTCAAAACTAAATTAAATTTCATACAAGAATATTTATTAAACCTACAAAAGTTTTCAATGAAAATGAAATCGGATTGGCACTATTCAAATCAATTATTCTCTTCATTTAAGAGGAAGCTGTTTGATCCAAGAAAACATTTTTATCAGTCTGGTATAGTGGGGTCAACAGAGCCCCCAATTGTTATCTGCTTAACTAAGAAATATATAGATTCGTGTGATCGCCACTAAGTCGAGTGTGTCGATTAATTAAGCTATGAAACACTCAAACTAAACAACTAGATTTAAAAACACTGGGATCATCTAAGACCCCACTATACCATTTAAGTATTAAGTTGTATGTACATATATAGGATATGTCATATAACTTTACAAGCAGTAATATTTTGCTAGAATTCGCCTCGATTCCTAAATAGCGCAAATATCCTCAGCAGGATCGTCCCGCGGCAGTTTTCATACCCCCTCCTGCTGCGCATGCGCGCGGCAAGGTGCATTCCACGGTCGCAGGCGGCAATGATCTCTACAAGGTTGGTGGGCGGGGCCTCGGCTCGGGCTGGATCGAGGGGCGCCGCGCGGCGTCGATCGACGCGCGCAACGTCTGCGGCCTTGGTGTCGCGACCCGGTCAAGTGGATGACGTCAGCGACACAGTTTCCCAGCGCAGAGAGTGAGATGGGCATGGGAGGATGAGAATGGAGGAACTTGGAAGATGAATTGAGAGAATGCGGGCGCAGGAAAGGGGAGAAATTGTAGCTGGGATGCTAGGAAAAATAATAATAGAGTAGGGTGTATGTCAAGGGAGTAAAGTTCGTCATTATTTGTCGAGAGTTTTATATACTACTAGTTTATATATCAAGGGAGTAAAGCAGCCCGAGGGATGCCAAATGGGCCTTATTATAATTTGTAAATTCTGAACAATTTTTGGTATTTATCTTATACAAGGTATAAGGAAGTATTGGAATCATGAAAAAAATCGCTGACGAGATTTTTGCGGAAATACATATTTTGACATCCACTGAATTTGTTAAGACCAATTTCTCAATGATGTCTGTGTGTAACGATGGATGGATGTATGTGCAATATCTCATGAACGAGATAAGATATGTAAACGAAACTTGGAATTTATGTTTCATAAAAATATGAAAAGTTGAGTTGATTTTGAATGAAATTGATAAACCGGAAGGCACGCAAAACTATAAATTCAATTTTTTTCAGAAATAGAATCAACTAAGAGAAAAAGTTTTAAATGAAAAATATTTGGAATATAAAATATTATTTGATAAATTACATATTAAATAATATATTTCAATAATCTTAGTTACAATGAGAACAAAAACTAAAACATTTTTACATCTATATGTCAAATAAATGTGAATTATAAAAAATATGTGTCGTTTGAAATATTATAAAAGCAAATATTTGTATTATTAGTGAGAAAAAGAAAGAAAGACTAGATATTAATTAATACCTATTTTAAAATAAATGTTAGATACAATGAGGATAAAAATCAAACAGGATCAACATCTGTATCTATGTGAAATAATTGTCAAAATAAAGCCATAAGCAAAGAACAAGTCATACGTGTTCAGTTGGCTGTATATGTATAGGAAAATAGTGTAGTGCCCACATCAGATTTTTTTTTGTAAAGTTAATACGAACCCTGTCGCATTTGAATCGGACCAAAGTTCCTTTTTACTAATTTCATATTTTTTTAGTTAAAATTATTTATAGAATGACGAATAAGTTTAGGTCTCATATCATTCCTTGAGCAATACCTAAATTCTTTACAGATTGATGTCCAGATACCATATTTTTATAAGCAGAAACAATGACAATTTCGCAAATCAGATGGTAAAAATTTATCACGTACCATTTTGACAATCGTGCTTGATTTATCAACAATTTTTATTTACTTTTTCAAAGTATTCCATAAGATATCAACACAATAAAAAACATAACGTAAGGCGTTCTGATCAAGAATTAAACATAATATTGTATTTGTTTAGTTTTTTATAATCATTATAATTGGAAAATGCTTTTAAAACTAAAGCGCATCTAATACAATAACTCATCCCAAAATTAATTCGTATTCAATAAATTTTAATTAATGTCTTCTTGGTCCAATATCATTAAAACCTCTATTCTCTACCCCCTGTATTTCTGCAAACCACTGGGGTAAAATTAAGTGGCTACATTGTTACCACGAAGCTAATAACATTAATTAAAAGATAGTTAAAGACATTGATGAAGCTGTTAATGAATTCAAAGATGTTATCTCAATATGTGAGAAGAAAATAAACGACCAAAATTTCCACACGTATTAATTAAACACACTTACGTAATGACTAATTATTATTTGAAAGGTTAAATGACACTGATTATTCTATAATTAAAAAAATTAAGACAATAGTCTATTATTACATTGTATTATACGAAAAGCAATTAGAATAGACATGGTAGGTACATTTGACATGTAAGTATAGTATTTGGTATTGTTGATAAACCATGGCATCTATAATCCATATCCGAAATGGATTGAAGGCGTAATAGTATATTTATTTTATTCCTATGTGAAACAATAGCTGTATTCTTTTAGGAAAGTTTAAGCTCAACTCAGTTGACAAGTGAGTTGAGATGAACTGAGCTGAAAGTCATTCAAAAAGAACAGCATTTTATGTATAGAAAGGTGGGTTTGAACATGAATATATACAATTATGCTATTAAAATTGATGACACTGAAAATATTTTACTATAAGTTTACACATTTAATATAACAATGAAATAGGTCGACATATTTTGATTATTGTAGCAATTTGGTGCACATAACCTAATAAATATGACAGTTCTCCAGACAACACAAACCAAACATTAACCCTTCCACCGAACTGAGTTGCGTAGATCATTTTGAGTTTATTTCGCGGGTGGTGCAGCATCGGTAAGGGGGGAAGTGAGTTCTCTCAGTTTGTCTCAGTTCAGTTGTTACAAAAAGAACAACACTTACTGAATTTATTTGAAGTGAGCTAAGACTAACTGAGATTTTGACCAAAATGAATACAGCTATTATAATTCACTAAGGAAACATTTTAGTATCTTTGGCTCAAAATCTCAAATGATAATGTATGTATGTTCAAGATTGCATGTGCATATGGAATATATTATATTAGACAGTAACGCCAAGAAGGATTTACAAATTGACAGTTCACCAATATTCAACAAAAAGATGTTTTAAAAGTGGGGTTGTACCATTTCAAAAACTCTCCAATAAAAAACTGAAAGTCTCCGAGATCTTTATCCTATTACTGTTTACTTCTTCATGGGACATCTTAAATAGCTCGGTTTTCTCTATGAATACATCTGCATTTCCTTCCAGACGACAGAAGGCGTAATGAGATGCCGATCAAGATCAAGTGAGCCATGGCATTCGAACAAAACAAAACAGTCTCGCATCATGACGTCTTGTTCGTATACAGGTCACTCGACAATTGTCAATTGTTAGTGCGCGACAACCTTGTCGAACCAGCCTTGCTTTGCCTTGTACACCAAGACCCCCCCCCCTGAATGCATGCGTGACTGTTTTCTGCATTACAAGCACACAAGAGTGATGTCGATAGGTTTCATCACTGACCGTCTTAAAAATATTCATAAGGCAATAATTAAATCAGTTTAGAATGGGATCCTGAAAATGATTCGACACTCAAATCAAAGGTAATATACCGAGAGTCCAGAATTTATCGGTAAAAATTTTGAATAGAGTGTAACAAAATTAGAAGATTTAAGTGTCATTTTTGACACGAGTTGACATTTCTGCCAAGAAATGTAGAAATTTTGTTCTAACTAACTAACTAACTAACTAGAATAAGTATTGTTGTCATAGTTACTATGTGGTGATAGATACAAGTAATGATTGTATATGTTTTCAGAAAATAAATGTCCCTATTTTTGTCCCAATTGGTACCTTATTATTTTATAGAAAAATAACAAGGAATTATGAGGAATTTACCCAACTAAGTTGGAAATTGTATTCCCTGGATATATTTGCTCAAAACAAAATCTAGAGATGTAAAGGTGTGTTATTGACAACATTGATGTATGGTTCTGAATGTTGGATGTGGATGACGAAGCATGAACGACGTATAACTGCTGTACAAATGAGGTATTTGATAGGAAAGTGATCGTGTCCGGAATACATTGGTGTACGGTGAGTTGTAGATTGAGAAGAATGTTGTTAAGAAATTGGGAGTGAGTCAGTTGAGGTGGTTTGGCCATCTCGAAAGGTTGGTGAAACTAATATATGCGGGTGAGATTGAAGGTGAACGATTACATAGGTGTCAGAGGAATAGGTGGTTGGGTATGATTGATGGTTTGTTGCGTGAACCAATGATGTATGAATGTGGACGAGGCGAAAGTGGTGGAATGTTTGGAGGAGATTTATAGTTAGTTGACTGCATTTCTGGGTTCGTGCTACCCCTTTGAGTAGGATATAGCCTGACATTATGCATATATGTATTTTGGATATGGCACTCTGCTAGCACAGATACATATTGTTATGAGAGCAATGTACGAGATTCAAACGGATGATCTCATAATCTATAGATGATGTGTTACCACTGATCTATTTATTAAATGCTCAAATTTAGATTTAAAAGTATAAGAAAGTTTAGGAGTACGACAGATAAATAAAAATAAAAGCAGATACAATAGAAAAATCACAATGGCTTCCACTCATATCAAGAAACTATAAAAATATCAAACACACTTAAACAGATAAACCTTACGCTGATGTTACAGCACAGCAAACAAAACAAACGACTACCGATACCGAACATCCACAATAAACATGTAATTTGATGCATTTTCTGTACAGCATGCTGCTTGTACATACAATATATGTGATGTCCATTCGGAATTACAACAAAAATACATTAAAATGGTAAAACATTGCATGTTTGGCCTCAGAGAAGACAGGGGCTTATGAAATGTGGGGTCGAATGAAATATGCATTCATATATTTGGGTTGTTTTTGATGTTTCGGTACACGTGGAATACTCAAAATAATTTTTGATGATGCTATGGATTAGCATTGCGGTTGAAAACATATCAGTTTACAGTACAAAAGCAAATTAAAATTATTTATTAAATATATCATCACGCCAATTGCTTATTATCTCAAATGTTTCAAATACAAATTGTGGTCAATCAATTATTTACTAAGATATACCTAAATAAACATGATCCTGATAGGCCTTCAAGTAAACTACCACTTCCGGTTGGTTTGGACTATATGTATGTAGGAACAAGATATACGAGCCCAGAATCACATCATTTGGCCCAGTTAAAATCATGCACAGAAAAATTGTTTAATTCACCATAATTAAATCCCGCACATTCATATATGTAAGGGAGGTATTATGTTTATGTTAGGAATTGATTAGATTTTGGGAACAATTCATCAACAGTAAGTAGTAGATTATTTGAAGGTCTATTAGGGTTTTAGGCATATCTTAGTAAATAGATGAGAGAGTAAATTTCATTGGAATCATAAAGATGTACAATCTTTATTTGAAACACTTTTCCATATTTTGTTGTCACCAGATTCAAAAACAGGGTTCGTGGTACCAGCCAATACTTTTGGGCCAAGTGAAATTGTTTAATTCTCCATATTTATTTCATTTTTACCTTCCGCACATACATATATGTAAGGGAGGGATTATGTTTATGTTACGAATTGATTAGATTTTGGGTACAATTCATCAACAGTAATTGGTAGATTATTTGAAGGCCCATCAGGGTTGTGGGCATATCTTAGTAAATAAATATGATAGAGTTAAATTGTATCAAAAAGATATAGATGTAGAAACCTTTTTCTATATTTTGCTGCCATTCCAAAACAAAATTCGTGGTAACAGCCAATACCTTTGGGCCAAATGAAATCTTTAGGTTAGCGATTTTTAATAATTTGTTATTAATTCAGTTGTTACCTTACCTTACTTCTTATAAAAATAACAGAATTTAAGATACAAATAAATAGAGTACAACAATTTTCCTTTTGTAAGGTCAGAACAATTTTTTTAAGTTATTCTAAAATTTTTCATTGGGCCAATGGCAAAATGATATGATTCTGGGCTCGAATGAAGTATTCTGGTTGTAGTTAAGTAGGCAAGTAAATAAAACTCGTATCATTAAGATAAATACCACTTCAAGACACCGTGACCTTATTACAGGAAACGATCATGATAAAATAAGGAAAAATTTTTGTTGATTATGAACGAAACAAAACACGTAACCTTCAAAAACAAGTTGAAAGTATAACAGAAAGTTAATGTTTATTTGCGGCCAAATACTATTTTGAAACATCATGGGTTGCAAACTGCACTTCCTCTTATTTTAGGAAATAATTGAAAGAGTATATGAAAATAACTCACCGATATCACTTGAAGGTAGGACAGGTCCTTCAAAACAGTAGCACTCTGCAACAACAAAACACTATCCTCAATACCACGATTCACATTCACAACACTCAAACAAAAACTCTCCAATACTTTCGAACAATTCTCTCGATGATAAAGATCTTCACAACACAAATAATTTCTAAAGGATTAACAAATTACCAACCACAACAAACTGTCAATTGGCAAATGAGTTATCGACTCAATCGGTAAATCAGCGTCAGGGCGTTGATACGAACGTTAGCGCGGGAAGCGTCGAACTGGGCTACTGCTGCGATCCGGACTTTGATTCCTGCTGACAGTGCATCGTTGCGAGTGGAGCCAAGGTCGAATTCAGTATGTTGCTCCGCCCAAAATGTGGTCAATGGAACTTTGAGTGTTCGTGCAATCGGACACTTGCACTTTCGCGAAATTAATACGGTGTGGGTAACACACGACTTTCTTATACATAACAAAAATAATATAAGTATTATTTGATATTTTAGATCTTTGATTGGTAGGGTCTGATTACCCGATAGGCTACATAGGCTAAAGCTTGGGGCCGTAGGGTTCTAGAGGGCGCGACGAGAAAAATCGGGTGAGAGATCTTTTTCAGCATTAAAAAGTGTAAAATTTTATTTATTTACAATCTACTATAGTAATATGTCAATTCCAAACCTTTTAGAGGTTGGGAAATACGTTATTCCTTACTAATATGACAACCTCATGGGTGGGAAGTGACAAATTTATCCCGTGGGTGGGAAGTGTTTATATAGAATTGCCTAGCAACATAAATCTCTGAAAATAATTTGAACAGTCCTTTCAAACATATTGATAAAGTCTTATATTTACAATAAAACATCAATAATTATAATATTAATCTTGAATAGAAGCATTTTTATTATAAAGTAATATTAAATTATAATGTAATGCTGTTTTATTAGGATTTGAGTTTTCTGAACTGTTGACAAATGTCAAATTATTGAAATAATTTTAAACATTTGTTTTCATAGACTACTAGCATACATCACCTTTGTTTGTTGGATATACGAGTAGAATGAGAAGTTAATGTGGATAGTTAAGAATGATTGTGAATAAAATATTAGGTTTGTTCCAAGTGGTCATTTCTGACAAGTTTGTAACATGTTTGTGACAAATTTCAGTGCGTCTGCGAAAAATGTAAACAAGTTAACTTTGAAACATTTCTTTTTTGTGGCGAAAAATGTATGAATTTTCTTATTTATATTTATATTTAAGGTTTGCTATCAAAACAAAATATGAGCATGCACATTCGCTTCATTCCATTCGCCGTTCCAGTCTATGTTTCAAACTTAACTTGTTTACATTTTTCGCAGGCGCACTGAAATTTGTCACAAACATGTCACAAACTTGTCAGAAATGACCACTTGGAACAAACCTATTATATATAGTTCGGTGGGAGTTTCATTACAGCCTTGCGCTATATCTGAGCTTCTCGGTCATATAATAAGCCCTCAGCAGGAATAAAACATTTCCCACCTCACATGTAATATACTATTACGTTCGATTCTTTGACAACAATAACTTGCAGCGTTTTCTATACTATTCATTGAGAATGACATTTTATCAAACTGGTCGTTCGAAAACATTGTTGAAAGTTTTGCTAAAACTAAAACCAGAAAACAAAGCTTCATATGATTAATTAAAAATTGTTTTCACTAATTAAAAACTTGAATCTAAACATTTTAGTTTTTTTTCCTCCAGCCACATCCTGTAAGGGAGGTATAGGAATCATTCAAAAAATTCGGAAGTTATAGTTTCCATGTCTGTTGGTCTGTATGGATCTTTGGAGTTACGGTTTTTTCAAAAACTACTAAACTAAAAATTAGGTTTGTGTATAACAACTATATCCCATTGGAAAGAGCTGATTAGTTTTTGGTGATAATCCAATAACCGAAAGTGTTAGTTTACTTGAAGCCCTATCAAATTATTTTCAAATATTTCAGTAAATTATGGTCTAAATTGTCTAAATCATGTTATTTTCTACAAATGTTCTTTGAAATATTTTTCTCTTACCGTCATCATTTACGAATTACAACACGTTAAAGAAAAATTATACATACACCACGACCAAAATCTAAGTAAAAAACATTTAATTAAAAGGGATAGGCAAGGGCAGACGCCAAAGTTACTTTCTGAGCATTCGTATTGGATAAAGCGAAAGAGAAAAGGTATTCCCCAAAATGCCTAGAATCAAGAAATATATTCTTGAAACAAGACAAGAAATGTGCAAGACAATTTTTTTTATTTCCTCTTGAAAATGAAGACCATGACAAGAAATGATCATCAAGACAAGATTTCTTGTCTTGATGAAACACTACTGTTAGGCCATCATCAGATCTAATGAAAGTATTGTGACTGTTTAAAATTTTCGATGAAAATGATTTCTAGAATAAATCGCAGTTTATTGCGCACAGTATTCTTCGTGGTGTTTCTCAATGTTTCATGTTTTCTCGGTTGAGTTCATTGGTATACAAGCAGCTGATGTTTATCAGCAGTGTAATTTATAAATCGTACTTGTTTAGTTTTTGTGCGACGTGAGTGTTTCCTTGTAACCTTGGCGTTACGAAAACAAATTGCACAGCACACGAGAAGTAATGCTGAAAAATGGATGTTTAACCAGATAACCATGGTTAACTTCGAACAAAGCGAATTATTCTGCTTCATAAATCACTTTATGTGTACTGGTTTGCGTTATTAATGATTCCAGTTGCAGTTTTTAAATTCTTTCATTGAACTAGACTCTAGAGGGATCCGATTTGGTCAAATCTATACATTGATTAGCTACCACTTAAACGGTACAAAAAAAAAAAAAAACGGTGAAGAAAAAAAGATCGTGCTTAGAGAAATAAGATAAGTTTTTGAAAAATATTAAACACGTGTTTTTTTTGTTTTTTGATTCGATTAATATTTCTAGAGATATTTTACCGTCCCAGGACTTTTTGAAAGCATGTATATTATCCACTTAGATATATACTTGTTATTTTAATATTTTACATAGAATAAATTTATAACAATTGCTAATGGAATATTAAAACAATAATGGGCAAATATTTGAATCGACAAATCGAAAAAAGCATACCTTACATAATATAAGGGCGGGAAGTAACAGAAATGATTTGGTGACTGGTTGTAATGTTTCAGGGAATGGTGTGATACTAGAACAATTGAATGAATTTGTATATTTGGGTAGAGTATTTTCGAGGGATGGACGTATTGACTAGCAGATTGAAAGGCGGGTGTCTGCAGGGTGCAAGGTATTGGGTGTTCTGGGTACATTTGCTCGAAACGTGAATGTATCTATAGATGCTCGATTGAGTGTTTATTATGGAGTATTAGTGCTTACATTGATGTATGGTTCTGAATGTTGGGTGTGGATGAAGAAGCATGAACGACGTATAACTGCTGTAGAAATGAGATATTTGAGAGGAGTATGTGGGTATACAAGATGTGATCGTATCCGTAATATATTGGGGTATGGTTAGAATGTAGTTAAGAAAGTGGGAGTGAGTCAGTTGAAGTGGTTAGGACATCTTGAGCGAATATCGAATGAAAGAGTGGTGAAACTAATATATACGGGTAAGATTGAGGGTGAACGATTGCGTGGGCGTCCGAGGAATAAGTGGTTGGGTATGATTGATGATTTGTTGCGTGAACGAATGATGTATGAATGCCAAAGGCGAAAGTGGTGGAATGTTTGGAGGAGATTGATTGTTGGTTGACTGTGCTTTTGGGTTCGTGCTACCCCACAGAGTGGGATATAGCGTGATGGTATGTAGGCATGTATGTATGTGAGGTAAAAAAAAATGAAGATTTCGTAATGTCACAAAAAATTAGTGATAAAAGCCTACTTAAAAAGGAATTCACAACAAGCATAAACAGCCTACACCACAGCATCAAAACTGTAAAAGTATCAGTAAGTATTAACAGTCCTTATACGGTTTGACTTTGGCATAACATTTGAAAGATTTACAACTGCCGGTCTTCTGCAGCAGTCAACACTGCGAAGGCGTCAATGTCCACTTTTACATCAACGTGGGCTCACAGTGCAAAGAACAAGACCTTCACACGAAAATACTAAATGTTTGAACGAGCGCCGACCCATTATTCCGTGAAGAAAATATATAACTTCGAGGCTGAACAATCTACGAGGTGTAATAAATTTCTAGATTGAAGGAATTTGCTTTATCGCTACATTTATAGCTTGGAATGATAGTATTTACGGATTTGGTAACGGAAATTTGAAGCCAACGTGCTGCGAACAAATTTGCTTTCCTAATACACAAGTTGTAAATCATTTTTGACAAATCTATTTTGACGCAGTTCAACGAGAGAAGTAAAATTGGTATTTGAGGTGATAAAAAATATGTTGCTTATTCTTATTTCCGTAAAACTGGGTGATTTGTGTCCCATGGGGTAACTTTGGCCGAAAGGGAAAAAGTTACGTTTTCCTAAATAATAATAATAATTTTTATTTGGCAAAATTTAGCGAGTGCTGTTCTTCCATTTAACCTTTACAATAGAAGTATAAGAGATTTGACATATAGTACGGCATTAATACAGAACGTATTATAATCAAAAGTAAGTAAAAAGATTTGAGTAGTATTTTCGTTATATTAAAAATATGTTTCAGTTGAGGTTACATAAATCTTTCATTTTAATGTAATTAATTAATTATAAAATGTATTATGTGTTTGATATATAAAGATATTCGTTACTTTGTATGCATTATTTCTTCATTTAGTTTTATCTATTTTCCTGCCTAATTATATAATAGAAATAATTATCAATAATATAACGAAAATACTACGTAAATCATAATTATTTAGGTATATATAACTTTTCCCATTTCGATCAAAGTTACCCCAATTTTACGGTACTCATTCCTTTAGAAAATAGTTATTTACTTTACAAGTGGGCAAAGTAAGGAATTACCCACGAGAGAAATTTTAGCACACGACGCCGAAAGTTGAGTGTGATATTTTATCGTGTGGGTAATTCCACTTTGCCCACGTGTGAAGTATAACGTTTTATCCAACACCTCTTAATAAATGAAAAATGTAATAAAGAAATATTATTTGACAGTGTCATATGCTTTAAATTTTTAAATTAAAATGTCAATCGAAGTAGTTACCAAGGTGTTATGTGTTACTATTATTGTTATAAATTAAAAAAATACTCTCTAGTGACTTTCCTCAAAATTATACCGAGTAGTGGGTAATCTGTTACTTTCCTTGTTTAAAATCGCCATAGCTATGAGCATTTATTGAGAGGTGTTGGATAAATACTTTTATCTACGACCATTGTTAAAAGTGGCTCTTTTAACGGTTGATTAGCAAGTGAAAAGTGATACTTTCTGACACCAGTGTTAAAAGTAACATAGCAATGTGTTGAAAGTGAATAGATTGTTATTTTTAACACGTTGCTAACGATTTATATCAATAAATCAACAAATATAACCCTACCTGCCAAAATATCATTCTATATTTTTTGGTATTTACTAATACACTAGAAAGATCGTAGACAATAGTTATTTATGATATAAAAGTTAAAAGCGACATTTTATACGTGGGGAAATTTTTGAAATGGGGTGAATCGTAGTGAAACAACCCCACGAACAAAATAAATCACTTTTAACACGTATACCATACAAAATTTTATCTACGATCTTCCAAATACATATTTACTAATGCACATATAGTGATATGTGGAAATATAAACTCAATTAACAAGTCATTTGAATTTCACGCTATGCTGCCTCCTAATTAAATTAAACAATTTGAGAGACGTCTTGTTTAAATTTATATCGATATGGAAAATTATGTTAATACGTAATCTAAAATCACCATGAATACAAATGTAAAAGTAAAAACTTCATTTATATAAAAGTTTTTGTCTTGAAGTAATTTTTTACTTGGTTGATTTAAAGTCTTTGTTTATCGTTTCAATCTAGCGTTAATTGACGGACGGGTTACAAAAATTAATTGATTTGTGGGTGTCCGCCACGCCTACCAACCAAACAAAAAGCTAGAATCAATTAAGAAGATCTTAAGAGTACGATTTAAATTATTTGTTTACCTCTGATTTGTAACGCCTTTTTATCTATGTGTCTGGAATGCAATCTCAAACATTTAACTTATATTTATATGTAAAAGAAAGTTGTGTGGTGCCCATACCAGATTCTCATGCAATAACAATATATTTTAGGGAACATTTGAATTTTCAAAGATTTTGAGACAAATGATATGACTTTATCATTTAATTTGTTCAGGAATGTGAAAGCAAAAATCTTGGAATAGGGAACCAAAAAATATTTCCTTGACGACCGGGAGAGAAATTCGGTTTCTGATACCAAAATCATAACAGAAACAGCCAATTTCTTATCTGCGGGAGATTTGTGCCCTTTTTCTCCTGTCGTGAGGTAAAGTGCTCAATTAATGTGAAAAATAAACAATATTATACAAATCAAAGGTAACTATCATAAATTATATTACAGTTCAATTAATTTTGAAATACGTAAAAACCATGATAAATATTGGGTCGTGAAAAACATAATATATACACAACAGGAAAGAAGTGTATATTTTCCCTCCCCTTCGACTCGGGAAAAACACTTTAAATAATTAATGTATAAAATACTATTATTAGACTATTTCCCAATTAAGCTAACATAAGATATAATCACAATTTTTGACAATTTTTAAGCAAGCAATAAATATTTGTTTCTACTCCTATATAAATATATCCCCATTATTTTAATGTTTCATAATTCCCTCTTCTCGACCAATCACAGAGCCAGAAATCCATAATTCACTGTTATTTTAAAGACGTATCACCTAGCAACGGCCGTCTGACAGTTGACATGTAGTCAGTTGTCATTGTGTATTTTTATGTTGACGTTTTTCAACGTGTGTTTTCAATGAATTTCGATCATTTTCAAAAGTAATTTCCGAATTTACAGGAGTACAAAAAGTATAGTATTATATTGTAGATTATGGTCATTATTCACTCACCCAAACTTCATCTTCGTGAATAATAACTATCACAATCCCTCATATAATAATATACTAATGCCTGGTTGCACCAACGTTAGTTAAATTTTAAACTTGGTTTAAATAAATAAAAGTGTATCTAATTTTTGACATCAATGTCAATTACTCCACATGACATATATCTTCGATTTGCTTTTATTTATTTAAACCAAGTTTAAAATTTAACTAACGTTGGTGCAACCGGGCATAAGTCACACATGATAGTCAAGAATATGTAACAAATATATTGTCACTGAAATCTTTTTCTTAAATTTTACTGCTATACTACATATACGAGATTGATTAAAAGTGTCGAAATAAAACCAAACAATTGGTTTATTCTAAATGTGGTTGTTTAAAATTTAGAATAAACTATGCCAAGCTCGTGGTGAGGAACTACAAATTTCAATTACAAAGTAGCGGTTTTTCGGTCAGCCTGTACATAACTTCCGCCGATACTGTATCACAGTATGGGTGTGACAGATAAAACCGCGCAGTTTTTACATCGCAGTTCAAGTTCACCGAAGCAAAAAACGCACTTCAAGGTAACCACTTGTCACTCGTACAAGCACTAGTGCACAATACAAACTCACAGTTTTTATGTGGGTTCATATGAGCGAAATGACGTAATACAAATATGAGAAAAAACAAGTGAGAATGAGAAGCAAAAAATTGTTGTTTAATTAATAAATTATCATCATTAAGATAAAGGCAATCATTATTATATTACCAGTGAATATTTAAGCATGATTTCTTGCCTAGATTATCAAACAGAACAATATAGATAGGAGATTTCATATTCAAACAAGCTGAAAAAGTGAAAAACTAAAATATTTAATCATTATGCTAACAAGCAAAGGGTAAACTATGAAAGCAATAGCTCTAATATAGCAAACTCAATTCAATTCTAAAGACCTTTAGGAAAAACAATTGACGATCGATCAAAATTAATTTTTGACATTTTAATTTGATTCTCCTTTCCAAAACCTTTAATTTGATACCAAACTCAATACAATTCTATCTACTTTCAGAAAAAAACAATTGACGATCAGCCAAAAACAATATTTGATATTTCAGTTAAATTCTCCTTTTCAAAACCTTTACTTTGATACCAAATTCAATACAATTGTATCAACTTTTAAGAAAAACAATTGACGATCGGCCTACATTAATTTTTGACATCTTAGTCTCTACTTATCGAGACTTTTAACTTGATACCAAACTCGATAGTATTCTAACAACTTTAAGAAAAAAACAATTGACGATCGTTCGAATTAAAATTTTGACATTTTTGTTCGACCCTCCTCCCTGAGCCCTTTAATTTGATACCAAACTCGATAGGATTCGGAAAATATTTACCGAATTTGATTTTCCAGTTTCCAAAATTTCCCAAATTTTCCAAAGCTCTCCACAATATTTTTCTATATATATTTATTCAATTTTCCGAGCACAAATTTGAAAACCGCATTCTTCTATCTTTTTTCGTTCACGAGATATGTGCATTCAAAAATCGATTAGTATTTCTAAAATTTTCCAAATTTGAAAAAAGATACGCAACTGCAGATTAAAAAAATTAATTGCATGGACAATTCTACATCAGTACTGGAAAAAAATCCAATTTTCTACGACCAGAAATAAAAATAAAAATTATTAAATAAATTAAAGTTAATATTTTGACATATTTATCAAAATAATTCAAAAACCAAAGAAGATACGAAATTGAAAATTTCAAATTTGGATTCTACGGAAAATTTTCAATCGGCATGGAAAAAAATTCCAATTTTCTACGAGTAGAAATAACAATTTGTAGGAAATGAAAATAATGCTATATAATAAAAAAGTAATTATTTCTAATTAACAGGTACAAATCTGTTTGAAACGTGCTATAGCAGAGGCGTTGGCTGGAAATCTGCTAAAATCAAGCAAAAATCTTAAATTATGGAAATCTAATAGATTTAGCCGTCCAACAGTATGACTTTTGACGTTTATAATTCAAGGGGTTGCTAAATCACGTTGCAAGCATAGGAGAAGGGTAAACTGCATGTAAATGCATTGAAATGCATCAAAATATGTAATTAGAAATTTGGAGTGGGTTTAAAAACCGTTCTAGTTGAGGTATCTTAACGATTTTTTTTTCAGGTCTATGTAAAATGTCCCGTAGAATCGATTTTTGAGGTCTGCAGTTGCGGATCTCTTCTAGTTTATGAGATATAGCAGAAAAAGGAAGGAAGTAGATTGAAATACATATAAAATATATGGCGTATTTAATTGATTATTTATTTTATTTAATACTAGCCGTAGAAAGTTGGATTTTTTTTCCACACCTATGTAAAATTATCCAAGGAATCGATTTTTGAGGTCCGCAGTTGCACATCTCTTCTAGTTTTTAAGATATTGCAGAAATTTGAAAGGGGTAGACAGCAGTGTATCTTAAGTATACGACGTATTTATTTATTTATTTATTTTAATTAATACTAGCCGTAGAAAGTTGGAATTTTTTTCCATACTCATGTAAAATTGTCCAAGGAATCGATTTTTGAGATTCGCAGTTGCAGATCTTATCTAGTATATAAGATATTGCTAAAAATTGAAGGGGTAGACAGCAGTAAATGTAAAGTTATGGCGTATTTATTTAACTATTTATTTTTTAATACTGTCCCTTTATATTTTTTATTGGAATAATAGTATTTTCTTCTAAACGTAAGCATTTATTATTAATATTATTAAGATAAGAAAGTTGGAATTTTTTTCCACCAGCTCATAAGCTCTATTATATATTACCAAATTAATTAATTGTTTAATACTGTGTCCAACGAAAAGTATTTCCCAATTATAGTTTTCGCGTTCTATCCATAGGATGACAACTGCTCGGTCATGAATTTCAAATTATAATTTGAAATGAGGAAGATAAAATTAGATGTGTCAAATTATTTCATTATTTTTGTAGTTTACAAGACCAGCATTTCAATTATCATTTTATTTAGTTAAGTGACGATATTAAATTGTGAGTGACCTTTTCTTCGGCTAGATTGTAAATGTTTACATACATACATTACATCATACTATATCCCACTCTACACACAGTGGGGTAACACGAACTCTGAAACATATTCGAGCCCAGAATAATAAAATTTGGCCCAGTCAAAATCATACAAAGGAAAATAGTGTAATTCACAATATTTTTAGTTTTACTTCCCGCACATACATATATGTAAGGGAGGTATTATGTTATTAAGTTACGAATTGATTGGATTTTGGGAACAATTTATCAACAGTAATTGGTAGATTATTTGAAGGCCTATCAGGGTTTTTCGGCATATTTTAATACATAAATGAGATAGAGTAAATTGGAATCAAAAAGATGTAGAAAAATATTACATACAATCTTTATTTGAAACATTTTTCTATATTTTGCTCTCATCAAATTCAATTCGTGGTACCAGCCAATACCTCTGGGTCAAATGAAATATTTCTGCTACTAATTATTGGTAATTTATTATTATTTCAGTTGTTATTTTTCTTTAAAATATTTTTAAAATAAAAGAATTTAAGATACAAATAAATTAAATACAACAATTTTCCCTTTGTATGATCAAAACAGTTTTTTACCTCCCGCCTACCTCTAGGTAAGGGAGGTATTGATTTTGGTCAAAAAATTGGGTATTGAGTTTTCAATGAATAAGCACGTGTAGAAGCTGTTTTCTTATTGAAATATATCTCAAAAAATTAAATAAAAATACGAATTAAAATTATATTTCTGAAATATAAATTGAAAATAAATAAATAAGGAGGTATGTTTCTGTATCACCAAGTACTATTTTGTATCGTTTAAGAGTAGTATTGGGCGGGAGGTTATGTGCTGGCCCCATCAGATTTTTTTTATTCTGAGCTCGTATTTATGAAGATTTGTTGCTCTTTCTATTTTCGTTCGTGGTTTATAGAATATGTGACCATAAATTAATCCACCCATCCACACAGACGTTATTTAAAAAATGGTAAAAACGAAATAAAGGGACTCACAATCGATTTGTTTCATAATTGCTACACTTCATATAATAAATATAACGAAATAAAAAATAAATATGTCCTTCTATAAATTCTCCCCTTTCTTCATGTTGAAAAGCTATCATTCACTCGGCATTTCAGCAAAGAAGACAGGAAGTATAAAACATTAAGTGCACGTAAATCCAAACACCGCTCACCGGAAGTTCCTCCGCGGACCTTGGGCGTTGTTTGTTTATCTGGCGCGCAGAATAGCGGCGCTGCAATCTCTTTTCCGCGAGATGCACAAAACGTTGGACGTTCGTCGAGTAGTTTACAGTGTGGGAAGATATATTTATTTAGGGTTTATTATAGATTAATAGAGGAAGGCTGCGCTATAGAAAAAATGTTTTCTTGGAACAAACAGATTCCTCTTAAATGAAGAGAAAAATTGATTTGAATAGTGCAAAACCGATTTCGTTTTCATTGAAAACTTTTGTAGGTTTAATAAATATTCTTTTATGAAAATTAATTCAGTTTTGAAGGAACACATCAAAGTATTCAATAGAGACTCATTATGGGGACGAATAGGAGTAGTTTTAATTCAAAATGTATAGTTTTAAATAAAAACGTCTTATTTAAAATTAAAACGACTTGTTTTTCAATATTTTTAAAAACAAAATTTAAAATATATTCATTTTATTTCAATGCAAAAAAAAAGATGATAAATAAAATTTATATTCAAAATTTTTTTTTTTTTCAATTGAACCTAATCAGTTTGTAAGAAATAAAATTTTCTTCAACGAATGCATACAAAAGGAAAGCTGAAAATTTTCTTGAAACAAGAAAATATTTAAATGAATGTACAAAATATTGTTCTTAAATAATTCTAAAGGGAATTAACCCTTTAATGCCCAGTGTAAAGATGAATCATTTTAACATTATGTTTCTGCCAGGCTATGGCATTTCAAATTCGATAAACTATGTAAAATATTTTATACATAATTATACATACAGAAATATGAAATCAATGCATAAAATAAAATTGTTCTGGGCATTAAATGGTTAAAAGTTGCTAGAAGAAGTTGTCTTGTTAGTATATCATTCCAGGATATTAATAATTTATTTTGATGTCATCTGCAGTTTAAAATAGCTTGGTTTCATATTTATTTTGGTAGATGCAGTTAAAAATACCATTGAAAAATCAATAGATACATTAGTCGTCCATATGCAACTCTCCCATCAACAGCTCCTATGCAGCCTGCGCAATGTCAGTAAACATCGTTTTTCCAAGCACAAATATTTAATCAAGTGTGCTTTGCTACAATCTGGCGTCTTGTGCAAAACATTGCCCCTTGCTACCACATGTGGTGCCTTCATACGTACTAGTACAGTTCGTGCCTTTCGTATTCAAGAAGAAACCCCGATTATTATAGGAACAATAAAGAACAATCTTGAATTGGGAGACAATATTAAAAGTTTGTTTGTTACTAGATTACTGTCAAATAAGTATTTTTTGCTCCATATGTTGAAGAGTTCGAAGGGTATTTTCCCGCTTCGCCAAAAAATTCAATTCCATGTGAATGTGTAAACTGTAAAGTGTTACACTGGACAGACTAGAAGAACGATGACAACAAGACTTTCAGAACACAAACAGGCCAGTCATCTTAACCAACCAGAGAAATTTGCTGTGGCAAGTCATGCCATTGAATAAATTTTGAAGAAACAAAAATTATAGCAAAATCAAAATGTGCCAATGGCAGGCTCATAACAGAACTATAGAAATACTGATAAAGTCTGATAGAATGGTTGAACAAATCCTTATTTGTTGTTACTTAGATACAGTTTTACTTCTTCCTGACGAAGATTTACGTTTGATATTTCGAAACGTCAAATTTAAAACCAGAATTCTTTTCATTTAATTTCGCATTGTAATGAAGCGACCGTACATATGATTCGAGGAGGTTTTTATTTTGTATATATTGAATTTTTTATTCGTTTCTCTTTTTTATTTATCACTATTGAAAATGGTTTCATTTTAATGAATTTTTTTAACTTACCCCTGTAGAAATTTTGGAGGGTTTTAATTGATTGCATGGGCTTACCTGGAACAAAAAAAAACTTATTGAATATTTTCATTAATTATTTAATTTAATAAGTTTATAAGAAAAAGCAATTGTTTTCATGGGTTCCCTGACTAAATAAATTGAAATAAGAATGCACAAAATTTATATTTTGCTACTCCTGTATAAATATATCCTCATTATTTAAATTTTTTCAATGAATTATAGTACCCATATTTCACGATTCATAATCTACTCTTCTCGACCAATCTCATAGATAGAAATCCATAATTCACGGTTAATTTAAAGACGTGATGTGGATCACCAAGCAACGGCCGTCTGACAGTTGACATGTAATCAGTTGGCATTGTGTATTTTTCAACGAATTTCGATCATTTTCAAAAGTGATTTCCGATTTTACAGGAATAGAAAAAGTATAGTATTATATTCGGGATTATGGTCATTATTCATTTGGATGATTTGCATTACTCGCGTTCGACTTCATCTCCGTGAATAATGACTATCATAATCCCTCATATAATAATATAATATTTTAACGCAAATATTTTTTTAAATTATATTTAAACAACATTGCCTTCCAAATAAAACATACATAATTTGTTCCATATTTTCGAAACTACTGCTACAATTTGTTTTTTTTTGTCGATTTCGTCAATTGTCTTATTTAAAATAGCACAGTTTTGTTCATTTAACCAACCTCTTCATTTGTATTTACAAAAGTTATTAAAAATGAGCAAGCTTATTGAAATATCCTGTATATTCGTATAGTTAAATGGGATTTGCAAGTATCTAATGTGACGCAAATACTGTTAGTGTTTTGTTTCGCTTCGATTAATCATAGAAAATTGTGATTGGTCCATGGCTACAACGAATGATTAATGCAATTTTTAATATTCCGCGTTCTTGGAAATATTGCAATCCATAAATACATTTAACTTTTAGATGAGAGCAACAATAAATCTCCAAGCAAAGGAAAGTCATGGCTTGCTGGATTTCAAGGGAAGTGAGATCACCGGATATCTAAACTCATTCACTTGCCTCCTTTGATTATTTTATTTACAATAAAATGCAGTTTTTCTCGGCACGTCGACAAAGGTCAGATTGCCGAACAGTGATTCATTTGTTTCTGCATTCTTTAAACATCAAACAAGAATCCATTAGTTGGCTCTCGCTTCAAACAACGCAATTGTTTTTTACTAACACTCAACTATTTTGCGTAGTTCAAGCACTTGTTTTCAATTATCTACCAATTCATTAATGATTTTAATGGGGCACAACTTCTTAATTTCTTATACCTAATGAAAAGATTTATTTATTGCTAAATTTTCATATATAATCTATTAAGTACTAGTTTGATTTCCTGAAATTTACTGTCTAGACTTATTGAGTCAAGGCGAGTAATGAATTTCAAGTAGCAATAAAAACTAAATACTCCATAGGAAATCAAATCTAGCACGAAATAGGTTCAGCTAGAAAAGCGTATTTTTAATACTCAAATTTTTTGAGTTGTAACAATGCAACAACAGAATGTAAATAAACAACGACAGGATAAATTTGAAAAGGTTGTAAATTTAAAACGAAATGTCAACAATAGTTATTTGTCAAACTAGAGAGGAAAGCGTTTCTTTTTCCCCCTCGAGTTCGAAGTTTGCCTCATGAGCGCAGCAGTATAATCGAAATTTGATTGGTAGATACGTCAAAAATTCCCACTGATTGGTTCAAAACTGTGAAACACGATTTTCACGCAAACAATTTTCACTATAAGGTCTGTGTGAATGGATGGATGTGTGTCCATAACAATCAAACGATTTTAATATCAAATTAAAAAATTGTGGGAGGAGAGTTAAATTAAAATACCAAAAACTAATGTTCAACGATTGTCAATTGTTTATTACAATGATTGATTGAATCTAACCGAGTTCAATGTAAGGTGAAAAGTTGTCGCAGAATTTTCCGGTGGCAGAATTCGAACTATGGACCTCATCATTCACACTCCTTTTACGTATAACCACACATGTGTCATACGTAGACCTGTTCCCGTTGCAATGAATGGAACTACTGATAACGATAAACATAGGATATCGCTAATCAAGAATGATGTCATAGCCGGCTTGATACCAGACATCGACCCACATTTATGTATATTTTTCAACATCAAACAATTTATTTGTAACCGCCGGTGTTGCTTGTTATATTTTCTTTATTTATTGTTTTTGTGTATTTATTTTTAAGTAGGTAGCATGTTTATCGTGTGATTAAAAAGTCATGTTTACACTAGGCAAATCAACATCAAAATAAGCAAAACATTTGTAATTATGACATCATCACGTCTGAGAGTAGCACTTTACATATGATTTAAATATTAATTAATTAAGGAAGCTACACCAATAGGCTAACGATCTTTATAGTATTAAGTCATGATTTATTTTGAAATATTAAAATATTCTTATACGTAGGTATTATTTCCAGGGGGGATACGTCCACCAAAGTCTATTTCATATAGCCAAATATGGACCATTTAGTTTTAGTATACATTTTATTCTTTTATGTTCGACTGCATTTTAACCTTTTGTTTAATAACGATTTTTGAACACTTTAGTGCCGATTTCAAATAATAGTTATTTATTTGCCGAGACCCGTAGGGCCGATTAAAATAATCCATGTGAGAGATAAAAAAGGAATTTCATATTAAATTTTATTTGAAATCTAAAATTAGAAAAAACTGTAAAAAAATTATTATATAAGTTAAGTTTATACATCTGTCAGTTGTCAATTGAAACTGACACAAATTTATGTGTTTTGTCCTCAATTTCGTCATCAGAATTAATTAGTTAATTCTTCTTAGATATATTGTTTCATTTTATGTATAAATTTACTATAATACGTCATATATTTGTCAAAATTATCCTAATTGTACAATAATTATTTTACGATTGCCAACACTGCGTTGCTCAAAATCGTCGTATAATGGGTTACTTTAGTGACGAATTCTGAGCTTTTAATGACGATTTTTGAGCACTTTAGTGCCGATTTCAAATAAATAATGTTAATAAATATTTTCTATAACACTGTTTTGGAAACTGGGCATTCCACTACTAAAAACTGTTATGGAATCACTAACATTCCATACGCGGCGTATGGAATATTTTCGACGAATCAGAACCGCTTATTAGCGCGACATATGAAGTATCTTTATTCAGTTACTATGGTTACGTCTGTTTGTTTTAATTTGATTTATTTGAATTTGACGTTTTCAACAGATTTATATTTGTATTTTTGTATAATTTCCAAAACCTTTTTATAGAAAGTATAGGTAGTCTACAACATGTAACGGAATGGCCTATCCCACGCTCGCAAACCGTAGCCCTCGCCTTCGGCTCGGAATACAAACTTTTTGCTCGCGTGGAATATGTGCCATTCCATTACTTGTTGTAGAATATACTATTCTATAACACTGTTTTGGAAAATACACATTCTACAACTAAAAACTGTATTGGAACAACTATCATTCCATACGCCGTATGGAATAATTTCGGCGAATCAGAGCCGCATATTAGCGCGATATATGAAGTATCTTGATTCAGTTACTATGGTTACGTCTGTTTATTTTAATTTAGTTTTTTGAGTTTGACTTATTCAACTGTTTTATATTTGTATTTTTTTTTTATTTCCAAAATCTTGTTATAGAAAGTAATGGAATGGCATATCTCACACACGCAAACCGTAGCCCTCGCCTTCGGCTCGGACTACAAACTTTTTGCTCGCGTGAAATATATGCCATTCCATTACTTGTTGTAGAATATACCATTACATGTTGCTGTGGATACTTGGGATTAAATTTTAAAATTTAATTCCTGAATTTAATTTGACACTTCAGACCACGAGAAGAAAGAATAAATTAGGGCAATTAATTTCAAAAGTGCAAAAAATTGTTATCTTTAAAAACAAACTACAATATATATTGTTATTCCGTAATTCTATAATGTTTAATGTGCTGTAAATACAATATTTTTATACACGCCGAATCCAAAATTGACAAACAATAGTGAAGCTACATTTATTCTATTTACCAAAACAGCATCATGGCAAAACGACACAATACTATATTTATTTCCTTCCACAACGTTCTACAAAACAACGAAATACAAGTTGTATCACACAGACACAAAAGTGCATACTTCTCATCACGTCATGCTGACATCTAATGTCTGTCTCAGCGGATACGCATACAGACAACCCGTCCTGTTCCACTCACAAACATACAGACACACAGACACACCAGCGGAAGACGCGACAGAGAGAGATGGGGGCACTTCTGTTGCACGTGGGATGCAAACTCTACAACCACTACATGTATTATATGCAATGAAGATAATGCCAGAAAGAAAGATCATCTGGGTATAAATACGCCCGTTCTACACATTTACTATCGCGAATATTAAGTTGTAAAATGGTACGAAATATACCAACCTATCAGGTTTTTTGAGATTATATTTCATTAAAAATTGAGTTATATTTAAAAAGATGCATAATAGTATTGGCTATTTGAAAATATTTTTTACTCTTCTGGGTTTAAATGCCCTAATTTAATCTTACTTCTCGTGGACTGAAGTGTCAAATTTAATTTCGGAGGGATTAAATTGACAAGTAAACAAGTAACCACAGCAACAAGTAAAATTTTTTATCCTACACCTCTCAATAAATGCTCTATAACTATGGCGATTTTAAACAAGAAAAGTAACAGATTACCCACTAGTGGGTATAATTTTGAAGAAAGTCACTAGTGAGTATTTTTTTATTTATAACAATAATAATAACACACAACACCTTGGTAACTACTTCGATTGACATTTTAATTTAAAAATTTAAAGCATATGTCACTGTCAAATAATATGTCTTTAATAAATTTTTCATTTATAAAGAGGTGTTAGATAAAACGTTATACTTCACACGTGGGCAAAGTGGAATTACCTACTCGATAAAATTATTACTCAGCCTTCGGCTTCGTGTGCTAAAATTTCTCTCGTGGGTAATTCCTTACTTTGCCCACTTGTAAAGTAAATAACTATTATATTAGGATTAAGTATTTTCATAATATTATCTAATTGGAATTATAGTAACTATAACAAACTAAGTAAATGTAAATAAAGTACTGCCAATGGGCAGTTACTTTTACATGTCATATAGTCTTTAATCACTAAAATTTACTGATTATCTCTACAAAGATAGATTGTAAATACTAATGGGATCATAAAAAAATAGAAATGTATGTAGGTGTTTCAAAAAGTATATCATGTACCGAAAATAACCCAGCCTTTGAAAGTCAAGACCCCAAAGAAGTTATCGGAAGGGAAACCACAACGGTAAAGTTAAAATAGCAACTGTTGGTTGCGGGTTTCGAACTGAAGATGTTATAGTCCACAGAAGGCTTACAAACGAGTAAGAAACAATTGGAAACTTTATAAATAAATAGCGTCGAGGTCTCTTTCCAAGAAATTCAAAAAAAGTTTCGGTTTAAGTAAGCAGGAATTATTAACTTTGTTCTGGAGTATATTTCATTACGATCCTTAACATCAAGGTTTCACGAAGTAGCAAAAAAGATAGACTAAAACTAATCACACAGCGCTATGCTCCTCCAGAGCGGAAACTGGGACACGCAGCTCTTAAATTTATAATTACGAGCTTTCCACATCGCATCTGGGTCAAATTTTTATTTCTTTTATGTGTTTAATATTTCATAATGTGTTCGGAGTTTTACGTTGCACTTTTACTTATACTTCAAGTGTAGATATGAGCACGTCTTGGAAATTTGTTAATTCGCCTTATTTATATCTTAAATTCTATAATTGTTATATTCCGCACATACACATGTGTAACAGAGGTGTTGTTTATACTACGAATTAATTAGATTTTTTTAACAATTCATCAACAGTAACTTGTTGATTATTTCAAGGCCTATCAGGGTTTTTGGGCTTATCTTAATAAATAAATAAGATAGAGAAAATTTCATTGGAATCAAAAAGATGTAGAATAATATTACTTACAATTTTTATTTGAAACAATTTTCTGTATTTTGTTGTCATCAGATTTAAAAACAATGTTTGTGATACCAGCCAATACCTTTGGGACAAATTGTAAATTTGATATTTTTTTTTTTTATTATGAAGATGAGAGGCGGACTAACTACTATGGTCATATGCCGCCTCATGAATAGATGTTTATGAATTTATATGAACAACACAAACGACCATGCTCTTCAGTGGGATTCGAACCCACGACCTCTGGCGTGCCAGGCTAGCGACATAGCCACTACACCACCGAGATCGGCAAATTTGATATTATTTCAGTTGTTATTATTGCTTAAAATATTCTTTAAAATAACAGAATTTATGTTATAAATAAATTTAGTACAATAAATTTTCCCTCTGTTCGATCAGAACTATTTTTTTAAAGCTATTCTAAAAGTCTTAACTAAGCCAACTAATATGATTTTGGGCTCGTAGTATTATTATTATAATTATTTATTTAGCCAAAACAGTACATAGGAAACACTTCACACGCAAAAATATATCAATACCAAGATCTGTTTTGAGTAGAGTGCTACATCTAGAAGAGAGCAAAGGGCATTTAATGAGCAGCATTCATTGCCTCAGCTTTGCCTCGACAATGAAATGGCAGCCTCTGCTGTAAATCTGGTATTTTGGTGCCAAATTAAACAAATAACTATTATTTATGTTATTTATTTCTTTCGAAATGTCGAATGTAATACAAAAAAAATTATAGAACTTAACCATTCCAGTGCTGAAACAAACAATACAATTCGAATTCTTTCAGACGTAGTAAAATAATTTCTTCTCCATTAACTCCTTCGCTGTAATAGAAGCAACACATGGCAACAACAATGGCTCGTTTTAAACAACCAAGGTCACCGGAAGCTACAACATCACGGAAACGATTCACATACTTCATGAACTTGGAAAGTATTGGTCCGCGGTTTTGCAGGAAACCGTATGTTTCAACTCAACCCAGATACAAGATCTGGACTCATGTGGTATTGTGGAGTTTTCAAAGGTTATGCTGTTTGGTAAAGTTGGGCTGATACAGCGGTGAATTTTACAGGTGTTCGTGGTTGGAACTAATAATAATAATAAAAGCCTTGAAACATCAAAATTTCAGTTAGAAATTCTTGATATTGTGATCGTTCAAGTGAGAAAGCTACGTTTCTCGTTGTTTAAGAAGATTATTTGGTTCTACATCCTTGAAACAAAATTATGTACATATAAAAGATTTTTTTACGAACGCTGAAATTGTATGTATGTTTGTTGCAAGGTATATGAGGTACATTATAAGCATCGTGCGAAATAAATTTGTTTTGTGAGTATTTCAATACAGGTCAGCTCATTTCAGTACAGGATACTTATTTAGAATTGTAAAATATTGGAATGGTAGAACCGAAACAAATTTATTATTAAAATTTATTAATTGGCAAAAAATATCGTTGTCGTAGAAAAAGTATTGTATACAACTCGCATGGAATGTCTATTTCATACTCGTAGGAAATGAGTAGCATTCCATGCTCGTTGTACAATATACTAATTCCACACCTCTCAATTAATGCTATATAATTAACAGATTACCCACTAGGGAGTATAATTTTGAGGAAAGTCACTAGTAAGTAATTTTGTATTTATAACAAAAATAATTGGCATTTAATTTATAAAATGTAAAGCATATGTCACTGTTATTAATATTTCTTTAATAAATTTTGCATTTATAAAGAGGTGTTGGATAAAACGTTATACTTCACACGTGGGCAAAATGGAATTACCCACTCGATAAAATTATCACACTAGTGTGCTAAAATTTCTCTCGGGGATAATTCCTTACTTTGCCCACTTGTAAAGTAAATAACAATTCTTATGGGTTCTTCTAAATTTATTCAACACTTTTGTAATAAATTTGCAAACTGAGAATGAAACATAATCAAAATAATTCAGAACCTAAGCATACGTTTACATCTCTCCAATTCTACATCAAATAATTTACTCGAATTCCTGTATTTCAATCAGCAGTTTTAATTCGGGCACCGGACACAGTAGGCTCTGGAAAAACGCCAAACGCACACACAGACATCATGCAACACATACAGAAACAAGTGATGGCGGCACCGCGGCTAACACAAAACAAAGCTAATTACACATCCAGCAGGCCTTGGAGAGGTCTTGATCTTCTTTAATTAAAGCAGAGTTTCTCAAAGTTTACACACATCCACACGAATGAAGCAAACAGAAATATAACACAATTTTATAAAAATATATTTAAAAATCTTTTGTGGGTAGCACAATACCTCCCGCCAAAGATATTTTATCAAACAATGCAGGAAGAAACGAACATCCCTTAAAAAAATTAGTTTTCAATTATGACACATCCAAAAAAATTGCATTTTTCTACCCCTCTATAAATATATCCCCAATATTTAAATTTTTCGATGAATTATAGTACCCATTATTCACTCTTCTCGACCAATCACAAAGCCAGAAATCCATAATTCACGGTTATTTGAAAGACGTGATGTGGATCACAAAGCAACGGCCATCTGACTATTGAAATGTAGTAAGTATTTTTATGATGACGTTTTTTCATTTTCAAACGTGATTTACGATTTTACAGGAGTAGAAAAAGTATAGTATTATATTCGGGATTATGGTCATTACTCACTTGGATAATTCATCTTTGTGAATAATGACTATTATAGTCCTTCATATATTTTCAACCGTGGTTTTGTTTTTTTCTAAACATTCCTACACCCATAAAAATAAATTCTTGTTTCAAGAAATTTAAAAAAAAATTTTCCTTTTGTATTCATTCGTTGAAGAAAATTTTATTTCTTACAAAATGATTAATTAATTTTGAATATATATTTTATTTATCTTCTTTTTTTCTGTCTTGAGAGTAAATGGATATATTGTAAATTTTGTTTTTAAAAATATTGAAAAAGAAATTGTTTTAATTTAAAACAAGACGTTTTTATTTAAAACGATATCATTTTGAATTAAAACTACTCCTATTCAAACTACTTCGTCCCCCATAATAAGTCTCAGTTGAATAATGTTCCTTCAAAACTAAATCAATTTTCATACAAGAATATTTATTAAACCTACAAAAGTTTTCAATGAAAACGAAATCGGATTGGCACAATTCAAATCAATTTTTCTCTTCATTTAAGAGGAATCCTTTAGTACCAAGAAAACATTTTTATCAGTGTATTTTGGGTAATACTTCTATTCGATTCCGTGACAGTTTGAGAACCTCTGGTGTAGAGGATGTGTACGTCATAACACTGCAAGTGCATCTGGCTTTCAACGGTCTAAACTTAGAGTCGCTTGTTTACGACTCTACTATGAAATGCATTGTGTTATAATCGCTATTATTCATCAATTGTTTATCGATGGTTGATTTTCCTTGATCTAGTTTCCATCATATTTGTGTATGGATCTAGTTATTTGGAATGAATACCTCACGGACGTGTGACATTGCTCACTCATTGGATTATGGTGTATTGAATTACGTCCTGGAATTAGTTGCAATTGAACTAAATTTAAATTAGAATTATTTGATTGTTTGTTTGAAAATATACGTTGGTGTAGTCTGTGTTCTGCTTTATGGAGTTGACATTGGGGGGGGGGGGTATGATACACCCTATTTCTTTTTAAATTTTCTTATATAAAACTTTAATCAAATGGCAGATTTTATGCAGTTTCAAATGTCTAATTATTAGTAATTAATCCGCATTGATTTTTTTAAAATGTTGTGACGTCAGAGTTGTCGTTTGTTGTGAATTTCAAACAGTAGGGATTGAAAATAATTGTAGTCACATAAATATTCTATTTTATTATTGAGAAAATTATTTAAATAAATTATAATAACTTTTTGTGGCAAATAATTAAAATCTACATGAATACCATTTACCCCAGGAAGAAATATAAATAAACTGTAAGATTATTTTAGTCAACCACTAATCCATGTCATTCCAAATGTCGTTTTTTTGTTTGTTGTTGTGGTTTCATAATAGTGCGAATTCCCAAACAAGTAGGTATGATTTCTATTATTTGGTTGAATTCAAAACAAAACAACTTTTTGATACTTCGACAAACTAACAACTCAATCTGTTGTGGGCAGCACAATACCTCCCGCTATAGATTTCTTTTCAAATAATGCAGGAACATGGACCACCACTATCAAGAAACACTCATCCCTTCAAAAAATTAGTTTTAACATATGACAGATGTCAAAAATTGATATTTTTTAAACGTTGTTTTGTTATTACAAAAAGCACAGGTTAATAGATTTAAACGAAAATATCAAAATATAATTTTCTTTAACGTGTTGTTGTAATTCGTAAATGGAGACAGAAAGACAAAAAAGTTTCAAACAATAATTGTAGATAATAATATTATTTTAATAACAAAATTGTCATTTAACCATAATTTACTGAGATTTTTCAATATAACTTGATAGGGCTTCAAGTAAACTACCACTTCCGGTTATTGGATTATCAGCAAAAACTAATCAGGTTTTCCAAAAGGAATACAATTGATATATACAAAATATCAATATTTTCTGTTTTTGAGAAACCATAACTCCAGAGATCCACACAGACTCACAGACAAACAGACAAGAAAGACACACACACAGACATCACTGCGAAACTATTAAAATCGTATTCTAGGGACCCTAAAACATGCTCATCCACTGAAAACTCACTACCGAATTTTTAGCATGATTCCCATACCTCCCTTACAGGATGTGGTGGGAGGTAAAAAAATACAAATAATTTAGAATATAATAGATGTATGAAAGAGAAGCAAAAAAAAAAACATAATACTTTGACGTAAAAATTGTTACACTTAAAAATAATAATTATTAATGATTGTTAAACTCCTATTGTATCTTGAAAAATGTTTTTGGATCTAGTTATAATAAAATTGACTTATTTTCCATTTTGTGATACTAGTGAAGGACCCTATTACAACCTCTAAAGATTGGTGGAGTGCATCCAGATGCGCAACTGTTTTGATGCACTAATAGCCATAGATCCAAATAAATCAAATCTACATCCATCAAATTATAATCACCAATTTAAAGCCTGTGAGTGGCTATATATAATAATAATATTACTAACAGCAAGCTACATTCGCATGTAGTATTAATGCAAAATAATTTATATCTTAACTAAAGTAGCAAACGCAGTACTTCAATTTAGTTTCTAGTTCATATAAATTAGCATCGCTGCGTTATTGTTTCACGTAGGCTGAACATTATCACCGCGCAGTACACACGAGTTCGTGTACACTGCACTTTAGTGATTTATAGAAGTGCTCCTTAACGCTAATTGCTAAAGCTAACTGGCTGTCAGTTACGTACAAATCATACGAGAGTTTTATTTGTTTACATGTGGGAGTTTCTACTTAGGTTTGTATGCCCACATCTTATTTAAGTAGTAACAACTAGAAATACACTACAAACCACGAAAATCTGATGCGCTGCTTTTATGCAAAAAAGCAGAGCCGCGAATTATTTCAAGAAAGCTGGAAACTTTTTAAAACGGTATGGTATACCCTCCTTATATACAGGATGAGTTCTATAAAGTAGTCAATCTGTTTTGCTGGCTAACTAATAACTGGAGAATAAATAAATACACAGGCTTATACAGCAAACAAGTAGACATAATTGTATGATTGGTAATATAAAATTATTAGGGGATTTATCTTAAATAGAATTGGGTAATTCTTCTTATTGGAATGGATAAGCCGAACAAACGTATTGCATTTCAGTTAAATTCTCCTTCCCAAAACTTTTAATTTGATACCAAACTCAATACAATTCTATCTACTTTCAGAAAAAAACAAATGACGATCAGTCAAAATCAATATTAGACATTTAAGTTGGAATCTCATTTTCAAATCCTTTACTTTGATACCAAACTCAATACAATTCTATTAACTTTTAGGAAAAACACTTGACCATCGGCCAAAATTAATTTTTGACATTTTATACTCTCCTTATCGAGACTTTTAATTAGATACCAAACTTAGTAGTATGGTGAAACCAGCCCTAAGATACCAAACTCAATTCAATTCTAAAGACCTTTAGGAAAAACAATTGACGATCGATCAAAATTAATTTTATACATTTCAGTTAGATTCTCCTTTCCAAAACCTTTAATTTGATACCAAACTCAATACAATTCTAACTACTTTCAGAAAAAAACAAATGACGATCAGCCTAAATCAATATTTGACATTTCAGTTAGATTCTTCTTTTCAAATCCTTTACATTGATACCAAATTCAATACAAATCTGTCAAGTTTTAGGAAAAACAATTGACGATCGCACAAAATTAATTTTTGGCATTTTAGTTATACTCTCCTTATCGAGACTTTTAATTTAATACCAAACTCGATAGTATTCCCACAACTTTTAGAAAAAAACAATTGACGATCGTTCGAATTAAATTTTTGACATTTTTGTTCGACCCTCCTCCCTGAGCCCTTTAATTTGATACCAAACTCGATATGATTCGTGCAATATTTGATTTTCCAGTTTCCAAAATTTTCAGAATTTTCCAAAGTCCTCCACAATATATTTCTATATATTTATTTAATTTTCTGAGCACAAATTTGAAATCCGCAGTCTTCTATCAGTTTTCGTTCACGAGATATGTGCATTCAAAAATCGATAAGTATTTCCAAAATTTTCCAAATTTGAAAAAAGAAAAGCAATTGCAGATTTCAATAATGAATTCTACGGACAATTTTACATCGGTACTGAAAAAAAATATAATTTTCTACGACCAGAAATAATAATAGAAATTATTAAATAAGGTAAAGCCGACATTTTGACAAATTTTTGAAAATAACTCCAAAACAACAAATGATACGTAATTGAAGATCTCAAATTTGGATTCTACGGAAAATTTTACATTGGTATGGAAAAAAAATCCAATTTTCTACGATTAGAAATAACAATTTATAGGAAATGAAAAATTTGCTATATAACTAAAAAATAATTATTTCTAATTAACAGGTACAAATCTGTTTGAAACGTGCTATAGCAGGGGCGTTGGCTGGAAATCGGCTAAAATCAAACATAAATTATAAAATATGGAAATCTAACCACACTTTTAACTTTAAATAGAGTTATTTTTAATTTAAAAACGATTAAAACGGCCCGGAGGGGTATATTTAAAGTCTTTGTCACCCAATCTTTCGATACCAACCCCATTTTGACCAAAATTTGACCTAATAGTTGAAATATTTGAGGTAGGATTTTCGAAATTTTGTAATTATTATAGATTAAGTCATCCAACAGTATGACTTTTGACGTTTATAATTCAAGGGGTTGGTATAGCACGTTGCAAGTATAGGAGAACGGTAAACTGCATTTAAATGCATTGAAATGCATCAAAATATGTAATTAGAAATTTGGAGTGGGCTTAAAAACCGTTCTAGTTGAGGTATCTTAACGATCTTTTTTTCCATACCCATGTAAAATGTCCCGTAGAATCGATTTTTGAGGTCCGCAGTTGCAGATCTCTTCTAGTTTTTAAGATATTGCAGACAATTGAAGAGGAGTAGAAAGAAATACATTTAAAGTACATGGCGTATTTAATTAATTATTAATTTTAATTAATACTAGCCGTAGAAAGTTGGAATTTTTTTCATACTCATGTAAAATTGTCCATGGAATCGATTTTTGAGGTCCGCAGTTGCAGATCTCTTCTAGTTTTTAAGTTATTGCAGAAAATTGGAGGGGATAGAATGAAAAACATGTAAAATGTATGGCGTATTTAATTGATTATTTATTTTAATTAATATTTGCAGTAGAAAGTTGTAATTTTTTTAATACTCATGTAAAATTATCCAAGGAATCGATTTTTGGGGTCCGCAGTTGCAGATCTCTGCTAGTTTTTGAGATATTGCAAATAATTGAAAGAGGTAGAATGAAATACATGTAAAATATATGGCGTATTTAATTGATTATTTATTTTAATTAATACTAGCCGTAGAAAGTTGGAATTTTTTTCCATACCCATGTAAAATTGTCCAAGGAATCGTTTTTTGAAGTCCGCAGTTGCAGATCTCACCTAATATTTAAGATATTGCAGAAAATTGAAAAGTGTATACAGCAGCACATATAAAATATTAGGCGTATTTATTTAATTATTTATTTTAATTAATAATAGCCGTAGAAACTTGAATTTTTTCCCAAACTAATGTAGAATTTTCCGAAGAATCTATTTTTGAGGTCTGCAAGTGCAGAGTTTTTCACTGCATAGTTGAAACCTATATTTATTTTGTCTAATATTTATGTGATTCTATAAGGAAACTTCTTTGAGTATTCCTTTTTATATCTCTTCTTCTCTCCATGTTTTAGTGTTTACGGTCTATCAGCATTGAAATAACAACCATTTATCGCCTGTCTCAAACAAAATGGTGGACATGAATCATTCAGTCTTACGAGTTAACATTGACCACTAATGGAATTTACTTTCGTACACCATCACAGATTTCCTGTTCAATCTCTGATCAAATTTCTACTGAGACATTTTGACGATTTATACGTGAAATTTACATTTGATATTTGTACATTTTAGCAGACAAAAAACAGGATGACGAAATGCCCGAAAACGATTAGACTTGACCTTAGAACAGTTTAGAAGTTCATCTTAAATGGCATTAATCTAAAGTAATTAGACAGTCTGCTAAGTGCCCACAATATTATTCATCTGTAACTTGATCCATCATAATTCAAACGGAAAAAATGCCGACTGACAAAATGACATCATTCGGGACCACGACAAACCGACTTGATTCTTGAAATGCGCGGAAGTCACTTGTTATACGCCTGCTATAGATTTCTTATCAAACAATGCAGGAACACGGACCACAATCAAGAAACACTCATCGATTCAAAAATTTACTTTTATTTGAAATCGGCACTAAAGTGCTCAAAAATCGTTATTAAAAGCTCAGAAATCATCACTAAAGTAACCCATTATACGACGAATTTGAGCAACGCAGTGTTGGCAACCGTTTAATAATTATTGTACAATTAGGATAATTTTGACAAATATATTGATGTACTATAGTAAATTTGGACGTAACATGTAACAAAATTTGCAAGAAGAATTAACTAATTAATTCCGATAACGAAATTGAGGACAAAACCCATAATTTTGAGTGTTATTTATGATAACTTCACTTCTCGAGGTTGGCAACATTGACTGTCAGTTTCAATTGACAATTGACAAATGTATAAACTTAAGCTATATTGTAATTTTTTTACAGTTTTTTCGAATTTTATATTCTAATAAAACTTAATATGTACCTCGGCCCGGTAATCGGATTATCACCAAAAACTAATCAGCTCTTCCCAAGGGGATACAAATGTAAACCATAACACTAGAGTCCAGAGATTCACACATACACACACACACACACACAGACATCATCGCTAAACCAATAAAATCGTATTGCATGAATTTTCAGTTCAGTAGTGTTTTAGAAACCCTAAATCCTAAAACGTGCTCATAAACTGTTTGAAAGCAGCCTATTCCAATAAAATAACTATTCCTAAGGTCAGTAATACGAAGCAAAACATAAAGATTACGTTTCCAAGAACCATTTGATTTGTTGTTCAACTGCAACATAATCTGTACATAGTTGCTATTTACATTTTCAATAAATTTTGCAGACTGGTAATTAAAATTGTTTGTTTTTCCTTATAGAATTTTTATTTTGCACATTTATTTACACTGCAAAGAGGAAAATTTGCTGATTCAGATATGAGTCATATGCTGCACAAATAATCTCAGACATTTACATACAATTACATATAAAAAATTGATGTTAGTGAACTTGTAATAACCAAAATAAATATGCTAATTTTATTCAATTACTTTATTGCTTGACATGTACTCATTCAATAATTTATTAGCGAAGTACTACATTTTATTAGAGGAAGAAAGAAAACGGTTCAAAATGAAGACACAAGCAAGTAAGAGAGCAATGAAGTATGAAGAGAAATTAAGAAGGATACCATGGAAAAGAAAATAGTTTCATAGGATTATAGTACATTAAATTGCCACATAAATAAAAAATCTGGTGTGGGCAACACACTACTTTCTTATACAAATAAAACCAACTGAACACGTATGACTTGTTCCTTGCGTATGAATTTATTTTGAAAATTATTTGATATATAAATGTTATACCTTTTTTAATTTTTGTTCTCATTGTAACTATCCATCCATCCATCCATCCATCCTCACACACAGACATCATTGAGAAATTGGTCTTAACGGATTCAGTGGACGTCAAAATATGTATTTCCGCAAAAATCTCGTCAACAATTTTTTTCGTGATTCCAATGCTTCTTTATACTTTGTATAAGAAAGTAAAAATAAAGATAATGTCAAACTTTGAACACCGAAAAGTAACAAATAAATATTTACTACTACTACATTTTAAGAAGACGTTCAGAAGAACGAAAATGAATTCGTAAACAACAACATTTATTACATCAAACGTGAGAACATAAAGTCGACAAGAAATATATGACACACTTTGTCTTTTTCATATATTCAAACAGGAACTATGTATCTTCTTAACTCTAACATGAACATGAGATGACTCAATTTAGCTTTTACTGGCGATATTAAATTATGTATTAGCTATATTCTACAGTGTTTACTTTCGAGGCACACCAATGGGAGAGAAATATAACAATTCCAGTTAAATTAGACAAAAGTTGACACACTAGTAAACCAATTTAATAGTTATTTATGATATAAGTGTTAAAAGTGACATTTTATGAGTAAGTGGGGAAGTTTGTAAAACGAAGCTAAGTTATAGAGCATTTATTGAGAGATATTGGATAATAGTAGTATATGTTTCAATGAGCATGTAATGTATGCTATTACTCATAAGAATGAAGTTTGCATCACGAGTGAACGCGATTGATATAAATCATTCGAATGAGTAATAGAAATTACATGCGAGTAGAATACTATACTTTATCCACAACATTTCGTCAAATATTTGTTTTGAAATTATAAGATAAGTAGAATTTTTGCTTTGACAAATACAAAAAATTGTTTGTTTATCAACATAGACAAATTTAGGCTACGTACTGTTGTAACAAAATTTTGAAATGATTTGACATTTAGCAGAAAATATTAAAACCAATTATTCAGCTACAGTTTAAGCTTAAAAAGAAAATACAAGTATGAAAAATGAGAGAATTAGTGTCTTTCACATTTTATATGGATGAAATTACTTAAGTCATTTTGATTTTTCTGTTTTGACAGGTGAATTTGACATAACGAATGAATAAAATAAATTGATCGAACTGTTAATATCATTTTATTAGCAACAGTAACAAAGGTCATGAATTGATAAACATTGACAGTTATGGATAAAAATTATTAATCTATCAAGTGCTATCCAAGCTGGCTGTAGAGATATATTTGTAGATTATGAATAAAATCTTTGTTGTAAATATTCTTCCACAACTTATAAATTTCCCGACAAACTGCAAACAACTGTTTCTTTGCAACAACATCAAAGAAGGCTTTGGCTGTGGGAGAGAGAAGGCAGCCTCTCCAGATTTAGTCCTTGCTTTTTTCTTCTTATTGGCAAGTCCCGAGATTCAATTCTGCAGTGCTAAAGAAGTCTCAGGGTCACATATGTGCATGTATTCAAAAACTGACCACACTCAGTTGTTTACGACAAGTTGATTGGGACTGGTTAGGATAGTGAGATACAGTGGTACCCAACTTGTATTTATAAGTTAAGTACTATACTTCATTTGAGAATGATAGAGAATAATAAATCAAAATTCGTAAGGGTAGCAATGCGATAAATAAAACCACTAGAAAAATAAGATATAATTTTTCTAGAATGGCCATAGAATGCTGTTAGCGTTGCACCTAGAACCTCCAACAATAGAAACACCGCTATAAACGTTCAACAATCCCTTTTGGACTATAACATACACGTAGATAGAATTTTTCAGAGTGATCTGTTTATTATATTATATTACATTATCCAATTTAAAAGAGGGGCTGTTTCGCGCTAATTTCACCCTTCTTCTGAGCCTACAGTAATTTAATTCGTATTCCGTATTAATTCTTAAAAAAAAAACTTTTAACGCTCGTTGCTGTTGGAGACGACTGATAAAAATTTTGCTGCTTGTTGCTATTGAAGACGAAAGACAAAGTAAAATTCTTGTGGTAAAGAAGGGGAATCTCTAGAACATTTAAAACTGTATTGCAGAGAGATGAAAAGAGAAATAATAGATGAAATTAAATTAATAAATGATCAATGAACAGGAAAATATTGAATGGGAAAAATTTTAGAAAAAAAGGAAACTTATTATTTAACTTGTATAGTGTAAATACCATAGTAATGAAATGTAAATTTTTTGTAGATTTCCATATGTCATTTGTCAAATAGGGTCCAATGGATTTTGAGGATTAAAAATTTTCCACCAATTGACAATTTTTCACAATTTTCACTAGTGATTCCATCGATAATTTTAAACTGTTGCTGTGGAAGTAAATCTTTTTGCAAGTCAGTTAAAAGAAAGAATACATTTTGGCTCGTTGAATAGTCCTTCGAATACCATTCGTGTTACAAGTTATGTAGACAATTTTTGGGGCTGCATCATTCATGGTTATTACGCTTGAAAATATCACTCAAGCTGCGCATTCGTGATACTTAAAATCAAGCGTAATACCCATTCGTGATATAGCAACAAAAATTGTCGACATAAATTGTAACACTAATGGTAATATATGAAAATATTAGCAACAAAAATGTCATTATACCTTTTGAATTATAGTTTCTTTGAGCTTTTACTTCGTTTTGGCCATGACGTCTGTATGTATGGATAGATGTATGTTCGTATGTACAATAACTTATCAAGGAAAGACAGGGTAACGAAACTTAATAATTATAAATTTGAAGTTTCAAATGAAAGATGTCATTTCAATTTTGAGAAAAAACTATACGTTCAACAACTGAAACATCTATAATCTGTACTGTATGTCAAAATGCGCTAAGTAAAAAAGTGGAGTATTTTATATCTAGTCTATTATTTATATCTCCATATCCCTATTGAGCACCACCGTCCAATCTACGCGTTCTAAAGTTTGTTTGCCGCCCAGTCACGTTCATTTCTCCTCTCCTGCGTTTCTGTTCTCCTCTCCAGGAGTGGGAGGCTTGCTCCTGACCTCCCTCAAGTCCAGAGAGAGTAACCACGAACACTTGAGATGCGACATATCAATGCGACGTAGAAAGCAGGACAGAAATACTTGTACACTGTCTATGTACCAGCAAATAGTTCCCAATTACGATGGAATATTAAAAAAAGTCTTCTATACTTCGTCACTTTGAATTTTCAATAATTTCAAATAAAAAACCTGGTATCAAATAAGCTACTACTTCATGTTGATAGATAAAATTTCCCTGACCCATCAAATTTTAAATACGAAATATTAACACCCTCAAAATTTCTGAGCATTACTCAAGTGTAATTGCAAATAACTCCCAGCCTGCATCAGGATACACGATGTGCTTACAAGCATCGTCTGTTTTCACGCATGTAGAAGACTGGAGGTCATACAACGTAGGGGCCAGAACAACGAGTTGCTTTGTATACTATGTCGAACGAAAGGTCGCAAGCAGTGGTCTGGTATAATATAGGCCTGTGTGCCATTAACTGAGCTCTTTTATCGATGAGGCTTCACTTAAATGTCGCAGGGCATTTTTAAACTGGTTACTGGTTTTTAAATGGAGGGTGTCATTGAAGGCCATGGTATTTTATTAGGTGACATTATTATCTTTCGCACATACAGTGTGTAACATAAACAGTTGAAACGTTGGTGTTGTAAATTTTTAATAAATTGACTACTTCTCCGTTATTTGTCTCCTTTATACATCTTCCAGTCAAGAAATCATCTCACTTATAAATAAATATATTGAATATAACCAGTGATAGAACAATAACTCTTAATAACTTTATAGTTTTAATCATAAATCTTTACTAAAAAATCTGTTGTGGGCACCACAATATCTCCCGTCATATATTTCTTATCAACCAATACAAGAACACTGACCATATCTATCAAGAAGCGCTCATCTCTTCAAAAAGCATTGTTTGGTTATTTTAAAAAGCACAGTTTAGTAGATTTAAACAAAAATGTCAGAATATAATTTTCTATAATACTGTTTTGGAAACTACACATTCCACAACTAAAAATTGTATTGGAACAACTATTGTTCCCATACACCGCGTTTAGAATAAATTCAACGAATCAGATCCTCATATAAGCGCGATATATGAAATATTTTAGTTTGGTTGCCATGGTTACGAATCTTTGTTTTAGTTTTATTTATTTGATTTTGACATTTTCAACAGTTTTGTATTAGTATTTTTTGTATAATTTCCAAAATCTTGTAATAGCCGTCGTCTCAGACTATAAACTTTCTGCTCGTGTAGAATATGTGCCATTCCATTACTTGTTGTAGAATGCATTATTTCTTTACCATGTTGTAATTCGTAAATGATGACAGCAAGAGAAAAATGTTTCAAACAACAATTGTAGATAATATTTGAAACATTATTCAAATAATAAAAATCATTATACCATAATATACTAAGATATTTCAAAATAACTTAATAGGGCTTCAAGTAAACTACCATTTCCGGTTATTGGATTATCACCAAAAACTAATCAGCTCTTCCCAAAAGGATACAACATCAAAAAATTTCATTTTAGCAGTATTTGAGAAACCGTCTTGTGAAAACATTAAAATCGTATTCTAGCTATGACGTTTCAAAAAGTTATATGCCGAACACATCAGATTTTGTGTTAAAATGTATTTTAGAATAATACCTTAAATTTTGTTTTCAATTGTGCTGCGTAGCAAATAAACTAGTGCCAATTGAACGAGATTCCTTGGTGCAGTTATTTTAATTTCGTTCCATTTGTTCCTTTTGTCCTCTGGTCAGAGGAGGAGGAAGAAGAACCTAATAGGAATGTAAATTTCGCAGTGTCTTAAAACGTTAAAACCAATGTCACATCACCCACGGGTCGCCCTCAGAAAAATCCGTCCAATGTAATTGCAGTTCGCTCAATGTGGTTACAAGCACAGTAATGTTCTTCTCTTTATTGCCTCGTAAGTCTTAACTACCCGTACAATCTAACTCCTCGTGTATGCATAATGACGACGATTTTTCCCGTCGTTAATGATTTATTTACTTCTTTATGTCCCCCCTTTTAGGGTTCAGCAGTTTTACGACTGATGAAATAAAAATGAAAGGTTTTAATTTCACAGGCGCGTAGATATGAATAAGGTTGCTGCAGTCTAAAGGTGGGAAGTGGAAAAGATTTTGATTTATGATCGCTGTGCTCGGATTTATTGTTTTACTTCAGTCTCGGTTATAACCTCTTGAAAGGGTATAATTTGTGACTGCCGAAGACTGGCTTTATACCCCAAGACTAGCAGTGTTATTGCTTTTTCTTATTTCACGTACACAAAGTCAATTTTGTGACACTGTTTTTCTCAAAAACAATGCTACAAAATTGAATTTTGTGTAACTGTTTTTGGGGAATTTATTATTTGTAAAATTAACAGTCTGTCAAACTTGGGGCTGTCATTGCTCACGTAAAATTATTGAATCGGAGCCCCTGCGTCGGGGTTGCAGCCTGGGACCCGATAGGCCCCGCGGGCAAAGCCCCTTGGTGACCAGTGGTATATTAAACATGCCGTACAATTTTATTTTATTTTTATTGAATTTATGAACGTGAAATAGGAAAAGTAGTCTGAACAACTCGTGTTACAATGCCTATCCAAAACCAGAGCTCGTGTTACCAGCCATAATTTCTGCAAATTCTAACAATTATTTTAACAACAAATAATTTCTTGTTCCCATTTTCAGGAATCAATGAATCAACTAGATTCACTTTCACAATCAATCACTGCCCATCACCTGCAAGGGATCTCCACTTCCAGCCGTCACTGTCGAAACCCATCGCAACCTAATCGAAGTCTATCCATTACCAATGCCACAATGAACACTAATCGATTGAATTTAAGATTAGACGTCAATCAAGATCTGTGTCGACTGATAAAACTGTTGTTCTGTGCCACTGCAAATTATACTGGTGATCCCAGGTGCAATTGAATTTGCATATCTGATTGCCAGGTCAGCGATAGTGTAGGTATCAGTACCCAGGGTGAATTGTGAGGTTTGGAATTTGAGTTACTGCTCTTTTGGCTTTTTGATAATATGTAGTTATGGCCGAAAAAAATGTGAAATATCCAATTTGGTCGGTATAATGGCTGGTTTATACTGGATGTAATTTACAAATTTAGATTATTAATTTAATTAATAATAATAATAATAATAATACTTCATTCTTTCTTTGAATCGTAAAGATTTTTAAAATATAAAATACATAGGCAAATTTAATTAATAATAATAATAATACTTTATTCTTTCTTTGAATCGTACAGATTTTTAAAATATAAAATACATAGGAAAATTTAATTAATAATAATAATAATAATAATTCTTTATTCTTTCTTTGAATCGTACAGATTTTTAAAATATAAAATACATAGGAAAATCCTTTATTGGTTTATGCTGGATTTACGAATTTATAGATTTATAATTTACATTTAAAATATTTCATATTCTAAATCTAAATTTGTAAATCCAACCAATCAACTTGACTGATACACAAAAACCAATGGTGACAACAGTAAAATGTGTCAAGATCAGACACGTAATGACTTACATTACCGCACTAGTACTTTTTTAATATTACTGTACTGTTTATTTGGTTACCGTAGTTTTCATCGCATTGATATCATTTGATAAACTATCCCGGACTGTTGCTACTTTGATTTGAAATTAATTAAATTTTTATCCCAATAAAAACATAACAATTTAACTATTTAAAAAATCCAAACAATAAAATTTTGTACTCAATATATGATTACAGATTATTAAAAAGGGAAAAAGGACTTACCGAAAGTAAGACAATTGTCAGTAGGAAAATAGATATGGAACGTACCTGCAACAAAATAAAATATTTATTAAATATTGTTTACAAATTTTTATAAAATATACAAGTTTAGTGGTAGTGTGGATTATAAGATCCTCAGCAACATAACATATTGGTGAATGCATGTTGATATATTTAATTATTTGAACAACCAAACAAAAATATTTTTGACACCAGATTGCCACATGCTGCATAAGATTTTCCAACTGCTGTTTGTAGTGACAGGCCAGCATAATAGATAGCCCTCACACTAAAATACATGGTGATAAATATGGCATTTGGAATCGTCGTCGTGAATTATTGCTATTTTAACACATTACATCAACATACCACCCAAATATTTCGCTGACCTCACTGAAATATCATGTTACACCCATCGTACCAACACATACATACCTGACATGAGTGACGCGCAAGGTTGAATAAATCATCAATCCAAAAACGAATTGGAAACAATTAAACATCATCAGACATTGCAATATGCACCGCCTTCTCACAAGACACAGTACCTGACATTTCAGACAAAACAAATGGCATCAATCACTAAAGATTAAATATATTACCTATACTTTTTCTACTCCTGTAAATTCGTAAATCACTTTTGAAAATGATCGAAATTCGTTGAAAAACGTCAACATAAAACTGCACAATGAAAACTGACTACATGTCAACTGTCAGACGGTCGTTGCTTGGTGATCCACATCACGTCTTTAAAATAACCGTGAATTATGGATTTCTGGCTCTGTGATTGATTGGTCGAGAAGAGTGAATTATGAATTATAATTCACTGGCATGAATTATGGGTACTATAATTTTTCGAAAAAATTAAATAATGGAGATATATTTATACAAATATATACTGATAAAAATGTTTTCTTAGAACAAACAGATTCCTCTTAAATGAAGAGAAAAATTGATTTGAATAGTGTCAATCCGATTTCGTTTTCATTTAATACTTTTGTAGGTTTAATAAATATTCTTGTATGAAAATTAATTCAGTTTTGAAGGAAAATATCAAAGTATTCAACTCAGAGTCATTATGGAGACGAAGTAGTTAGAATAGGAGTAGTTTTAATTCAAAATGATATAGTTTTAAATAAAAACGTTTTGTTTAAAATTAAAATGACTTTTTTTTCATTTTCTTTAAAAACAAAATTTAAAATATATTCATTTTCTTTCATTGCTGAAAAAAGCAGATGAATAAAATTTGTATTAAAAATTATTATTTTTTAATTGAACCTAATTAGTTTGTAAGAAATAATTTTTTTTTCAACGAATGCATACAAAAGGAAAACTGAAAATTTTCTTGAAATGTGTATTGTTCACTGAACGGTTAGTAAATTGTATTGAAATTTCTGTTAGTATTTTCATATCGAAGTTGGATTTTTGGGGAATTATTGTCTAACATTCAACACTCTTCGTTTCTTCTTTGTATATTTTTTTCTATCGGAAACGATTATTGTAATTATTTTTCTTGTTTAAAAAAAATAGCTTAAATAACACCAACACTAAACGACTTGTCATTTAAATGTATAAGCAAATTTTTGACATCTGTCAAACAATAGCAACTCGAGAAAAGCCACTTAATATATTTGAGCTTAGCATTAAAAATAATAATAATAAAAAAAAATATCTGCATATTTTCAAATAAATGTTTCAATCCTGCAATCGTGATAAAGAATCGTTTTACGGGCTGAGCCCGTTCAAATTTACTGTCTATGTTTTCAAAGGCTATTTCAACCGAACACTTTACTGGTCTTTCAAATTAATATACTCGAACTTATGTTGTAAAGCAAATAATGTTGGTATAGAAAGTTGTTGCCGGCCGGCTTTGAGCGAGAAAAATGGATGCGAAAAAAACGAGTTAACCTAATTACAGCGGGCGTGGTGAAGGTAGAGGCTTGACTGCATCTAGCAACCTGCTATAGTAAATATTTTTTGATAGTATTTTTTTAAAAATAATGAACTAAAATTTAATCAAAATACTTGTAAATATACAAATTTACAGCAGCAGCAATAACAATTAAATATTGCTAAGGAATTTGATAGGATTTTAAATAAACTATTTGTGAGCACCACAATAACTCCCGCCCTTAAAAAATATACTTTTCATTTAAGACTTATTAAAAAATGACATATTTCAAACTCTGTATTGTTTTTTCAAAAAGCACACACGAAAATGTCTAAATATAATTTTTCTTAACGTGTTGTAATTCGTAAATGGAGACAGTAAGAGAAAAATGATGGAAAATGAAAGAAAAGTACATCTGGTCGTAATCAAACTGTTTTCTAAATATATTTATTCAGTTATCGGTTTGGACCACTTAGTTGTCAACGTCAAACTAACCGGAGAAACTACGAAAATGTACAAATATTTTACAACTAAGTTTTTGGGAAAAAACATCGTAAATAAATTTTTTTATACTTTTCGTAGATTCCCCGGTTAGTCTGACGTTGACCACTAAGTGGTCGAAACCAGTAATTGAATAAATATATTTAGAAAACAGTGTGAGTAAAACCAGAAGTTCTTTTCCTTCATTTTCCATCATTTTATCAAGTCACATTTAGGTTTCCCAGCCGTTCAAAAATGTAAGAGAAAAATATTTCAAACAATAAATGTAGATAACAGCATTTAAAACATTAATAACAAAACATATTACACCATAATTTATTGAGATGGCTTCAAGTAAACTACTACTTCCGGTTATTGGATTATCACCTAAAATTAATCAGCTCTTCTCATATGGACCCAATTATAAACCTTAACTCTACAGATCAACGCACACAGACATCATAGCTAAACCATTAAAATCGTATTGTAAGGACCTTAAAACGTGCTCATCTACTGAAAACTCACTACCGAATTTTTAACATGATTCCTATACCTCCCTTACAGGATATGGGGGGAAGTAAAATCATTCGTACCTAAATGTATTCTTCTTTAAATTATTGGTAATTATCGATGATTTTTGCAAGTTTTGATACACGAAAATCAATGCAAGTGATTTTATAAATTAAATTTAGTTATTTTTTAGATGATTTTACTGTAGAATACCCAGGAAAAACCAGTGGTTTCTATATATTTTACCGCACGAATACGCAAATGTAAGTTTCTGGTTGTCAATAGCGTTTTCTATTAGAGTTTGGTATAAAAGAAATAATTTATGTGATATATCTTCAAAATTGATAGAGTATTTGGTACTTTAGCACCAAGACAACTAATATTTATAGGTACCTAATTAATAAACATATGGATATAAGTATAAATGATTGTTTTGACATTGAACCTAAAAATTCCACTATGTAATCTATGTTTGTATTGCCTAAGATTTCAGATAAGATGATAAATACAAACAAAAGTTGTTTTCCACGACTTATCTGATTTTATACAAAATTATGCTGTCACCAACTTGAAATACAACAGCTTATATTCTACCAAAGTTTTCTTTGCTTTGATAGCCCTAACAAGGTCAACGACCCCACATAGAAATTTTGATTAAACTTGACAAGATATGTTTCTTGAAATTGGCCCAGACACATTGGCAAAAGACACCAATGACAAAGATTCTAAATTTGTTTATTGACATTTTACACTGTTTTGGAAATTGTCCCAAAATTTCTTATTTCTCTCGGGGAAATGTCGGATCTAGTATCGCAGTGCACATTTTGGATGCGAGCCCAAAATGTATTATTTATCATTTATTCATTGTCATGGAATACAAGATAAAATAAGGAACAGAGAAAACTTAAATACATCACATGATTTGAAAATGCATTCTTCCAGAATTGTCCAAATATATTCTAACAATATATAACACGCATGCAGGATGTGTAGGATTAAAATGTGACGAATAAGGATAAGTGTAAATACGAAAGTAGTTCAAAATGCATGCAACAAGGCCCATTTAATTACCTATTAGTATTTCACGATATAGCAGTCAAATTGAATTAATATTTATTAGAAAAATTATATAATAGTCATGGAAAAATAAACAAATACGAAAAATATTTGACATTTCAAAACAGTTTTAGATTTTTTTCTTTATAACAGAAAGAATGAACTTTAAAATTCGTCATTATATCGTTACAATCTTCTACGAAATTTCTACAGAAAATACAACACTGTAATAAATAAATCTATATCTGTTTTATGAAAAAATGGGCTTAATTGCATGTTATTTTTAAATTTTGAACAACTTTTATATTTACACGTTTATTGTCATGTGAATACGGATAAATACACATTAATAGTATATTATGATACAAGTGTATAAGTAGGCTTTTAAAGCACGTACGACGAGTTTAAGAGCACGACGCGAAGCGGAGTGCTTTTAACGTCGCTAGTGCTTTGAAAGCACTTATACACGTGTGTCATACGCTATTTTTTATTATACCTGCATCATACTCTGGAAAATACTGAAAAGCAACATTTTGATTTTGATAATTTTACGCGTGTGACATTTGACGTATATCGTTTGCATGGAGTTTGGTTAGTATTTATTGTTTACGTTTACAATTTTGACAGATATAAATAGTAATTATTTGTGTTGTTGCTTAGCAACCTTTAAAGCACGGCGTGTTTTAATCTTGCGTTTGTGAACGCTGTAGCGTGTTTTAAACACGGATTATGATGCAGGTATAATAAAAAATATTTTAAAAAATCTATTGTGGGAAGCACAATACCTCCCTCCACAGATTTCTTTTCGAACAATGCAGATGGACTACCACTATCAAGAAACGCTCATTCCTTAAAAAAATTGAGTTTTCACTTAGACACATGTCAAAAATGTAATTTTTCTCATTTTTCATCCGTTGTTTTGTTTTTATCAAAAAGCATAGATTTGCAGATTTAATCAAAAATGTCAAAATATAATTTGGGAAAATTGCAGTATAGTGCACCAGAATTTTTTGAGGTTGACAAAACTGAAAAAGATTGACAAGTTAATAAACAAACAAAAAAAACTAAACTAATATTTAATTTAACATATCCAGATCAAATCTTCCTTAATGATTGCATATTGCAGTTTAATTTAGCATAAGAATTAGCAATAATCTTGCAATATTTAAGTGTCAAATGAATCAAATCAAAAAGAACACTGTTTGACATTCACTGGTCTCCATTACGACGTATTAGTGGAGAGGGTAATTTTTGACTGCACTATACTGCAATTTAGCCAATATTTTTTCTTTAATGCGTTGTAATTCGTAAATGGTGGCGGTAAGAGGAAAATGTTTCAAACAATAATTGTAAATAATAATATTTGAAAAATGATTATAATAACAAAATTTTCATTAAACCATAATTTACTGAGATATTTCAAAATAACTTGATAGGGCTTCAAGTAAACTACCACTTCCGGTTAATGGATTATCACCAAAAACTAATCAGCTCTTTCAAAGGGGATACAATTGATACATACAAAATATCAAAATTTTCAGTTAAGTAGCTGTTGAGAAACTGTAACTCCAGAGATCCACACAGACTGACAGACAGACAGACACACATACAGACATCATCGCGAAACTATTAAAATCGTATTCTAGGGACTCTAAAACGTGCTCATCCACTGAAAACTCACTACCGAATTTTTAGCATGATTCCTATACCCTTATGTCCGGTTGCACCAACGTTAGTTAAATTTTAAACTTGGTTTAAAGTAAAAGGCAAATCGAAGTTATGTGTCATATGGAGTAATTGACATTGATGTCACTTTTATTTATTTAAACCAAGTTTAAAATTTAACTAACGTTGGTGCAACCGGTCATTGCAGGATGTGGCGGGAGGTAAAAATCCAAAACTATTCTTGCAATTTTTATTTATTACTTCCAATCAATTTCGAACAGACTATACCAGCTACTAAATTCGATTATAAATTATAACCATATCGGAATGATTGCATTAGAATCCACCAGTGCAGCTACTCCAATATTTTTAGCAAACTGTATCTACTTCGGAATAATGTAATAATGTAAACTGCGGCAGTTCGAGCATCGGACAGCAGATAACTAGGTTATCAGCATGCCAGCGTTGTTTGCTCTCGTTCTCTTATCAACTTACTCGTTGTTGTTGCACAGCAAACCATGATTCCAACTCAATGAATGGATACAGCATGTAGTTGTTTATAAAGTTGTTTATTGATAGTTTAGATTGTTGTTCGAATGTTTTAATTGTTTTTTAAGGTACGACGCATGCAGCGCTACGCGGAAAATATGTGAACTAAATTACAACGTTGTCATATCACTTACTAATATTAGTTGAAGCATCTTAATTGAATACCTAACTTGTAACAAGCGCAGTACATAAATGACTTATTTTAGCTCTTCCAGCAAAACCATGTAGTGTAGGAAGAAAGTTTTTCTCATGTCTTGAGCTACTAGTGCTGTAGGCGGTAAAATGTTGAACTCAAATAATATTGCGCTTATGGGGAAACAAAACTTCATAATTTTTGGACAATCTACACAATTTACAGTAAAAATTCTTGTACAGAATTTTAAATTATATTGTCCTGATTGCCGTAAGCTAATAGTTTATCTTTATACGGGATGTTACCTTTAAAACAACTAGCGTGTTTTGGGCGAACTAATGACTTAAGAGAAAAATGTTATATACAAAAAATGACCAGGAAAAAATCTATTATAGTAATTTATGGATATGGTATTTGAGGGTTAAGGAATATTTGGGAAAAAAATTTGACAAATTTTAATTATGAAAATTTTTCATTCCTGCTGCCACTTTTAAAGTGCAATAACTTCAAAACTGTTTGAGATATTGGAATTCCAATGGCACCATTGGATTCTACAGATTTAAGTCTATACATTTTCGTAATTACTTTTTTTGATTTATTCTTGCTGTACTAATAACACCATGTTTTGATATTCCTGCTGAATTCATTAAAATCGCTGTATCTCCTGAAATAAAAGAGATATTTCAGTCAAGTTTTCACGGTTATACGCGTAATTTAAAGCTGTATAACATATGTGAAATGAGCAGTTGTAGTACTATGGTTACGAAAATAATTTATTGTATAATTTTTGTAAAAAATGTGGTGTATGAAATTTTTAAGAGTGGCAAGTACCGTCAGTTGGCAACAGTGCTATTGTTTGCTGCTTTTAACAATGGACGTAGATAAAATTTCTTGTGTTATTTTTTACAAAACGTACACAGAAAAGACAGTCAAGTTTAAAAGCAAGCACATTATTTCGCTTGCCCCTATAGAACCATTTATATTTGGAAATAAATATGTCATGTTTCTTGTGCGTGATTCTGGCGAACACAAGTTCAAATGTCAAATTTAATCTTTTTCATTCAGTATATTTATAAAGCTATTTATACTTTGATTATTTATATTACATGATTTAACAACCATTTGTTAAATAATTCGAAATAATTTTTAAAAATTTCTGACGACATTTTCATATATAACACCATTAGTGTTGCAGAGTTATGTCGACAATTTTTGTTGCTGTATCACAAATGGGTATTACGCTTCATTTTAAATATCACGAGTGCGATATTTTCAAGCGTAATAACCATGAGTGATGCAGCCCCAAAAATTATCTACATAATTTGTAACACTAATGGTATTTGGAAAACAATTCAAGGAGTTAAATTGTATGCTTTCTTTAAACTGACTTGCAAATAGATTCATTTCCACAATAGTGTAACAATTCAATTGATTAAAATAGTCGACAAGATCACTAGTGAAAATTGTCGATGAAATCACTAGTGAAAAATGTCAATTGGTGGAAAATTTTAAAACCTCAAAATCTATTGGACCATTTTTGACAGATGACATGTGAGTAGAATTCTCAAGGAAATGTATTGCGGTACTCCAAATACATTTGAGCCATTTTCCATTTCCTAACTTCGTCCTTGTGTCCTTTAAAATTATCACACATTTTTCCATCTATCCACACAGACGTAATAAGGAAAATAGTTAAAACACGTGTTTCCGTGAAAATTTCCCAACCGATTTTAAGAAATAAAAACTAAAGTGTAGGTATTTCTTATATAAACCTATAAGAAAGTTATGTGGTGCCCACACCAGATAGTTCTTCTTCCTCAAGCGCTAATAATAGATACAATGCAAAGCACTAAGGTGACAGAAAGGACAACAGACTACAGTTTCGCAAGTGATGGGTCATAATGTTAAAAGCGAATTTTCATGGTAGACTGCCAATATTCTCACATCTGTCAGGGTTGACCAGAATTCTGTTTTAGATGCTACACAAACCAAGCCTATCATAAGAAATACTAATTTGTATTTTAATATTCTAACCATAATAATTAATGTGTTTGTGATCAAACGACATTTTAAATTGGGAAAATTACAATATTAATTGATAATTTATGCAAAATTTAGTAGCAAATGGGATAAACAAATAATTCAAAAGTTTTATACTTGGTCTAAGTTCTGAGATATTCGTACATTAATATCTTTAAAAGCATTCATGGACTTCACATTTTGGAGAAATTCCAAAATACTTTGAAACTGGAAACTCCTTCGCTATTAATAAAATGTTCCTTTTTCCTTTTCTGTAATTTTTATTCACAGGAAAAAAATTCTAGATACCCTGGATTGATTACATAAAAAGAAATATCTGGTGTGGGCACCACACTACTTTCTTATGCATATAAAACCGATTGAACACAAAAACTAAATGATCTAAAATAAATGCAAAATTTATTAAAGAAATATTATTTGACAGTGACATATGCTTTAAATTTTTTAAATTAAAATGTCAATCGAAGCAGTTACCAAGGTGTTGTGTGTTATTATTATTGTTATAAATAGAAAATTACTCACTAGTGACTTTTCTCAAAATTATACTAGTAGTGGCTAATCTGTTACTTTCCTTGTTAAAAATCGCCATAGTTATAGAGCAATTATTGAGAGGTGCTGGAGAAACGTGTTTATTTTTTCTTCTCCTTGTTACTATGATATTAAAAATGTTTTAGTTTTTCTTCCAATTGTAACTAAGATTATTGAAATATATTGTTAAATATATAATTTAATTTTTCTCAAACTTAGAAGCATGTACAAGAAAAGTGCAATTAATATTTTATATTCCAAATATTTTTGCTAACATCTTTCATTTAAAACTTTTTTCATAGCTGATTCTATTTTTGAAATAAATGGAATTTATAGTTTTGTATGTCCAGTAAACTTCCTCTTCCGTTTTTACCTCCCGCCTACCTCTAGGTAAGGGAGGTATTGTTTTTGGTCAAAAAATTGGGTAGTGAGTTTTCAATGAATAAGCACGTTTTAGGGTCCCTACAATACGATTTTACTATTTTCGCGATGATGTCTGTATGTATGTATGTGTGTAGTCTGTGGCAATTTTTTCGTCTCGCATAACTCAAATACTATAATACCAAAAAATACAATTTTGTGAATTATTTCTTTTTATATTTAAATGAAGAGCTGATTAGATTTTGGATAAAATTGGTCAACCGGAAGTAGTAGTTTACTTGAAGCCCTTAACAGTTTTTCGTGAAAAACACGTTTAAATTTCCTTTTTCAACAATTTATGTTATTTTGAAAGTTGAAGAACATTTAATTTTACATTTTGATTTCACTAATTTTATTAATTTTCATTAGATTTAGAGATAATAAAATATAAAGAAATTAGATTTCACAAATCTTGCATTCCTAGCACACCATGGAAACATTTAAAAATTTTCAATTTTTTGCGAAATGTGACACATGTCATTGTGATTGTGAAGCTGTTTTCTTAGTGAAATATATGTCAAAAAATTAAATAAATATACGAAAGAAAATTAAAATTCTCAAATATAAATAGAAAATAAACAAATAAGAAGGTATGTTTCTGTATCATCAAATACTATTTTGTACCGTTTAAGAGTAGTATTGGGCGGGAGGTTATGTGCTGCCACATCAGATTTTTTCAATTTCATTGAAAATGAACTCAGCTCTTCATATTTTCATGAAACTTATAAATTTCATATCTTGTTTTTATACGCATCCATCCATCCTCACACATAGATGTAATTGAGAAATTGATCTAAATGGATTCTGTGGACGTCAAAATATGGATTTCCACAAATTCTCGTCAACGATTTTTTTTTATGATTCCAATACTTCCTTATACTTTGTGTAAGAAAGTAAAAAACATTGACATCTTTAACATATAAAAAAAAACTTCAGGTGGGCTGTTGAACAAAACAAGTTATTGTTTTTTTTTGTTTGCTTTTTTTTTTTGTATAAAAGCAGATAATTTCTATTTGTTAATTGATGTCGATTCAAAGCCTTTGTTGACATAAGTATCAATAAAACAATCAATAAATTGTTTTTTCTTCAAACGTCATAAAAGTACGTTGTTATGTATTTGTATTCAACAAGCAGAAGTTCAACATTGTCGCCGCCGGCGTAAAAGTGTTTCCTTGACAACACATTTACGCCGGCGGCGGACAAAGTAAAATATCATGCAAAATAGTAAGGTTGTAATTCTATAATTTGACAGTTAAGAATAAAACAAATAAACAAAAATAACAAAATAACATATTCTGTGGCAACTAGAAATACTGGATACGGTAGAATATTTGTTGAAGTTCTGAGCATTTTTTAATGTTTTAATGTCTATTTTCTATGTTTGAAGAAAAAATAGCATGTGTTACATGCTCAGCACCCAAAGTATCACATTTACTCCTAATAACACAATATACTATTGTTCAACAGCCTACCAGAACTATTATTTTCCTTATTAAAGGTGTTAACTTTCTCCTATGGTTTCCGCTCCAATAATTTACCTATTTACCACAAATATATTATAGGGGAGAAAGAATTACATTGGTAAAATTAAGGGTCAATTTTAGATTGTGTGATTCGATGATAGATGGATAAATAGATATGTTTGTAAATTAATTTTGACCGATTGCTACTTGTATTGAGAATGTAGATGTCAAATTTCGTCATTACAGTTCTGCAAACAAGCCATGTTATATTTGCAATTAGCGGAGAGGTTAGCCACTCGCTCTGATTCAGAGAAGTGTTGCAAAACCTTTTCCAACAATGTTTATTCGCCTGGTGTTGGATGCCGGGTGCAGATGCACTGCCAACGACACTGAGCGTATTTTTAGATAGTTGGCTATTTATGCGAGTGGCAGACGATCCAATTGAGCATCGCTGCAGTCGATATTCGATCGCTTGCATACATCAATATCATGAGTACATCAGAAATATACTCGTACTTTTGCAGTGGCTGAAAAACCCCGAGTAATTCATCTATTTACAATAAGGATTCATATTTTTTTTATTTGCAGCTCAATGAAGAGAACAATGGCCATTTGTACCGTCTATGTCTTTATATTAATACCTTATACCAGTGGTTTCAATTGGCAGCCTCTGAAGTAATAATTTTAGACAGCTTGCGAATACATTTCATATATTTCATACATTACAACCAGACCTGAAAGTGATACTTTACTGGATGAGCAAGCATATTCCATAGCTTTGGAAGCTTGCGAACCCTGTGAAGACACTTTCAGGTTATGTTGGGTATAATATTTTTTTCGCGATCCTAAAAAAAGAAATAATAATTCTTTCACCTTATTGCAATATTTGACTCATGAATGAAAAATAAATAAATAAAGAACTGATTACTTTGGAAACATTGCTTTCTGATCCCTTATAGTCAATTTTCCGAGCTAGCTCGGAAAAGAAGATATTTTCTGAACAAGCTCGGTAAAGAAGGAATTTCCGGTCTAAAAAGCGATCAGACACATCTTATTTTCTGGGCGATCGCAAAAAATCTTATTTAAAGATTAAAATTTATTTGTACTTGCCAAAAGATAAATACCCTTTAAATTCTTTCAATAAAAATAATATTTTTACCTTACATACTACCTGTAAGGAAGGTATAGGAATCATGCTAAAAATTCGGTAGTGAGTTTTTAGTGGATTAGCATACAATGATGTCTGTCAGTCTGTGTGGATCTCTGGAGTTACGGTGTTTCAAAAACTACTAAACAGAAAATTTTGGTATTTTGTATATATCAACTGCATCCCATTGGGAAGAGCTGATTAGTTTTTGGTGATAATCTAATAACCGGAAGTGGTAGTTTACTTGAAGCCCTATCAAGTTATTATTATTTCAGTAAACTATGCTTTAATCACAATTTTTGTTGTAAAAGTAATGTATTAAATATTATTATCTAAAATTGTTGTTTGAAACATTTTTCTCTTACTGTCACTATTTACGAATTAACTACAAAACGTTACAAAATTATATTTTAACATTTTCATTTAAATCTGCTAACCTGTGTATTGGAAAAAAAACAAAGCAACAATTGAAAAATGTCTATTTTTGACACGTGTAATAATTGACAACTGAATTGTTTGAAGGGATAAGCGTTTTTTGATAGTGGTGGTCCTTGTTCTTGCATTATTTGATAAGAAATCTATGGCGGGAGGTACTGTGGTGCCCACAACATATTTATTTTTGAGTACTTGTATTTGTGAACATTTCTCAATTGTTAAAAAAAATATATTTCGGTTTTATATCTGTTTAAGTTTGAGAATTGATTTTAGCACCATCTCTCGAAGTACACCCTACATAATTTTTGACGTTCTATCATTAGGATCTGTAATATAAAGCTCCCATTTAAAATTTTATAGTTGTCCACTTTTTTGCTTCCCCGGAAGTTGGTAAAAAACTTGTCAGTACCGGATGTGCCCCTTAAAGCAATCACTTTTGATTGTAACATTTTTTCCTACGATGCATATTTCTCGAGGTATTCCTGTAAATTAGTTGACCCTACATTTATTAATATTTTCTAGAAGCGAATAATCTTACGAATGCAGGGGATCCAGTGATACACTATTTATCATATTTGTTCAAATAGAAAGCACATCTCTGGTTAGATATGATCACATCTCTGAAGAATGCAACCCAAGTCTAACTGTAACGAAATAGAGACAGTGGCCCATTGCCAACTGATGTGATTTGTGGCTTCGCTCACTGCGACAGACGCAGAGAAAAGGTGACGAAAGATAAATACCTCAGATACATCGCTCTGGGAATGTAAATAAACTCAGCTCTGGATATCCTGTTCCCCTGTTTCCATTTCGGAGAGGAGGAAATAGAATTCCGTCGCGGAAAAATGCGCTGATACGATTTGGATTCAGGTCAATTCAAATAAAAATATACCAACGTGTCATTTGCGTGTTTCTGATGTCGTCAACTAAGAACGTTCAACTTTGTTATATCAAATTCAATTACGCAATAAAATTTGTTGTGGGTAACACAGAACTTACCGTCTAAACAATTTGTTGTGAACACCACAATACCTTCCGCCATAGATTTTTATCAAATGATGCAGGAACACGGACCACCAGTATCAAGAAACGTTCATCCCTTCAAAAAATATAGTTTTCACTTATGACACTTATCAAAAATATACATTGTTTTGTTATTTCAAGAAGTACGAAAATGTCAAAAGTATATTTAACGTGTTGTAATTCGTAAATGGAGACAGTAAGAGAAAAATGTTTTAAACAATAATTGTATATAATAATATTTGAAATATTATTCCAATAACTAAAATTGTCATTTAACCATAATTTACTGAGATATTTCAAAACAACAGGGTTTCAAGAAATCTGCCACTTCCGTTTATTGGATTATCACCAAAAATAATCAGCTCTTCCAAAGGGGATACAATGGGGTCTTTCACCATTTTATTTTATGAAACTTGATCTAAATTGAAGACTATCTATACTTTTAAAAAGTCTTAATTGTTATTCATTAAGCCACAATGATTTTTTTGTAATGTTGTGACGTCATAGTAGAGGTATTGCTGGATCTAAAACAGTCCAGATTGTAAATAATTGTAGTCATATATTTTTTTACTTATTTTATTATTATTATTACAATAAAATAGAACATTTATGTAACCAAAATTATTTAAATCTCTACTGTTCTAGATCCAGCAAAACCTCTACTATGACGTCACAACATTTAAAAAAATCATTGTGGCTTAATGAATAACAATTAAGACTTTTTAAAAGTGTAGATAGTCTTCAATATAGATAAAGTTTCATAAAAAAAATTTAAAAAATGGGGAAAGACCCCATTCATATATAATTTCAAAATTTTCAGTTTAGTAGTTTTTGAGTTACAGTAACTCCTGAGATCCACACAGACAGACAAACAGACATTATCGCGAAGCTTTTAAATTCGTTTTCTAGGAATAATAAAATGTGCTCATCCACTGAAAACTCACTACCAATTTTTAGCATGATTCCTATATCTCCCTTACAGGATGTGGCGGGAGGAAAAATTGTGCATAATATTATTTGACATCTATTTTATTCCAACAAAATTTAACATAAGTCAATTATTTACTACACTACAACGGTAAATGGATTGCTACCAAAATCTAGTCAGCTTGATCCTCCAAAAAATAAATGTAAAATTTTATACAAACGTCTTCATAAAAATAGTGATATCGTATTCTAGGGATACAATATTAAATGTGATAACAACGTAACTTTGTAATAATCCACTGTTTATATCCTGGTGCAATATCCTCCGAAAGTCAATTCCACACATCACAAAACGGAGTCCATGAGTGTGGTTGTATGTGACAATCGCATAGCATAGGGCCATAGGCGACTAGATGCGCGCTTTTAATTGATACATAAATTGATGTTGATGAGGCGGGTTAGCGTCTCTTTGTTGTCGGCGTCATTGAAATTTACGGGTATAATTTCTACTATTTATGGTTTGACGTAATTTCCAGCAGCGTATGAACTAGTGAACGCGACAGAAGTAGCTTTGCTCTAGAACTTTATATGTGTGCTAACCAATGATCATGTCGTTTATTGCTCAAAATGAGACAGCACAATGTTTGTGGATTCGCTATTCGTATTATCAGGCATTTTTATAAATTATTACTTTTGTAATCATTATTATTGGTCGATTTTTATTTGATAATGTACTGCCAAAATTTATGTGAAAAAGTTGACAAGTTACATTTGTCAAAATCATTTATTTCATTGCTTTTAGGTTAAATTTTTATGAAAATATTTAAATGAGTCGATAATTTATGGGGTAGTGGTTTATTATAAATGTTTTAAAAAAATGGAGTTTAGAAGAAAAGAAAAAAAGGAAAATGTCTTCTAAGCGCCTGGTAAAGTGATGATAAAGAAAAGTACACAGGATTGCAGTAATTTTGAAGCAAATTAGAAGAAAAAGTTATTAAGAAATTTTGTTGTTCTGACAATGATTAAATGTAATAGGTACTTATATCTATTCAGTGTAATTATTAGAAAGTGGATTATATGCAAAGTGCATATATTTTAATTTTTGCATATCATAAATAAAATCAATTTTCTGGACGAATTACATTGATTAGAGTTATCTAATGCTAATAAAAGTTGGATATAATTGCATATTTCAATATTTTAAGACCTTGTCTAGTGATAAACATTTAGAAATTTCTGGTAATGCACATTGATAATTCCCAAATATTGGAGGAGGCCGCAATAAATAGAAGAATGCAACGGAAAAAGCAGTAAACAATACAATAAACAAATACACAAACCTATAAACTCTAATATTTTTAGTGAAATCCCTGTAACGGTAACGGTAGGTATTCATTGTATACACGAATGCTGGTAAAAGTGGGTACAATGAATATAGGACCGAAAATTCTCAGCTGGATATATCTTTTACTTATGTTTCACTATTTTTTTAGAAAATTTTGAATAATTTGCTATAATTATGTAAATATTTCATAATCTTATAATATCAAGTTTCTAGATTTAGTTTATATGTATATTAGTACTATATTTGTTAATTGTGAATCACGATTATTAAAATTGTATTATGCATTAAAATTCATAATGCATTAATTTATAATTTTTATCTAATAATTTAATTTTTTGTGCATATTTTGCTGCATATATTCATATTTTTGCACTGCATATATCCCAAAAAAACAGTGCATATATATGCGCATATAATTCAGTTTTTTCGTGCATATAATCCACTCTTTAGTGATGATAAAGAAAAATATACGGGACTGCAGTCAATGTGAACAAAAATTAGAATAAATATATATTAAGAAATTTCGTTGTTCTGTCAAAGATTAAATGTAATATAGGTTCTCATTTCTATTCAGTGTAATTATTAATTGAAATGGTAACTGTCGGCTGTGGAAATCGAACTGAGGATCTCAAGATCGACAGGCCGAAGCGTTACCACGAAGCTAAACCCTATAGAGTAATTATTTAACAATTAAATTCAGTCTTATATGTATAATGCTCAGTTGCACCAACGTTAGTTAAATTTTAAACTTGGTTGAAATAAATAAAAGCAAATCGAAGTTATATGTCATATGGAGTAATTGACATTGATGTCAAAAATTAGATGCGATTTTATAACTAACGTTGGTGCAACCGGGCCTAAGAAAATTGTACGGTAAGCTTAAGGGCTCATTGCAAGAGCTGCCGAGTGTTTTCAGTTTCAATGGGTTTCAGTTCATAATTGTCCAAATGCGTAGCAGGCTCCCAGACTAATTTCTCCAACATGCGTGGTCGGATCATTCACAAGTCACCCAGACAGCACCGAAACATCTGAAACTCAGTCACATGACGTCTAAAATTAACATCGTGACACATCGACACACACTGACATTCCCCCTCTCGCTCGCACTCATGTGAACGCTCACAAACCCGCTGTTGGATTCAAGATACAACCCAGGCGAATAAACTGTGATGTAAAAATAACATTGCGTAAGTTGGAGTGGTGGATTGTCCACCGAGTGTTTTGGTGGGGTTATGGTGTCATTGCCAGGGCTGGACTGCCCAAATTCACAGCGTAACATATTAAGCCCATGAAGATGAAACTCTAGCGGTGAACGATGAAATACGATTTAGAGGTGTCACACTTGGATGACTAAAATCTCATGAAAATGTTCTCTTCTTCAGATTATTCTGTACATACGTCACTTATTTTCAGAATATTCATTTTACAATTTCACAGTTAATTCACATGTTAAAAATGTAAACACAAAAAATTAACCTCAATAAACAAAGTAATCGTACAGTTAAAAAACCAAACTAAAAGAAAATTAACTAAATAATGAAAACCTGTCAGAGCTGGGAGTATCTTACATAAAAAGATATTCGACATACTAAAAGTATCTAAGATACTTTATCTTAGATACATTCTATTTTATGTAAAATGTATCTTTTATTTAAATACTTTTTAAAAGTATCTGTATCTTTCATCTTAAAATATATCTTATATCTTAAAAAAGTATCTTTTATCTTATAAAGTATCTTTTATCATAAAAAAAGTTTCTTTTGTCTTAAAAAGTATCTTTTTTTCTTAAAAAGTATCTATTATTAAAAAAAAAGTATCTTATTTGCAAATATTTAAGGTATGTGCCAGTGAAATATTTTGAAATATCTGCTCGTATTTTTTAATGTTTAAGCTTACAGTTAGTATAAATATTTAAAATGTACTCAAATATTTCTTAAAAGTTCCTAACTAAGATATTTTAAAGTATTTAAGATATTTAAAAGTATCTAAAACATATCAAAGTATCTAAGATATTAAAAAGTATCTTAAGTATGTATTTATATTAGATACTTTTAGAAATATTTGTATCTTAAGATACTTAGAATAAAAAGTATCTAGATACTAAAGTATCAAAGTAACAAATTTATCTTTGAAAAGTATCTAGATATTTATTAAAAGTATATTTCCCAGCTCTGAAACCTGTATTGTTAAACTAAATAGAATACTACACAAAATAATAATAATGAAAACAAATGACAGAAACTATAAAGGGGAAGGAACATAGATTCAAATTCTTCATCGTGAAACCAGTAACAAATGGTTTCATCGCATTTAGTCGATGGAAATAGAAATAATCCTATTTTCATTATAAAGCTGCTTGGTTTCATCGTTCATCATGCAAATCATACAGATGGGACATAGGCTTTATTGTTCAGTGGGGGGAAAAATGTATGAGCATTTCATTATAGTCCAGGGAATAGAGGCATATTGCCTTGCAAAAGGTCAAATAGTTGTAAATTTTTAATTATGTTTAAATGGTTAAACCCTAACTAAAATTTTTAAGCTCTCCCACACTTGTCGCGGGTGTGAAGAGCAGGGGAGAAAGTCACGTGACTGCAATGGAATCACGTGGTCAAGGTTAACATGGCAGCACTTTCACTTGTTAGTCGACACACTCATTCTGTTATGTCAGTTGTTTAACACGGTCTTATGTAGCGGTTAATGTGATGAAATGCCATGACCGGTTATATCAAACGGGATTCTGAAACGCTTTTTAATTACCTACTGTTATTTGGAAGCTGACTTTCACTAAGTTTTCATCGATATTTTTGTGATCCTTTTACAATCTTTACGAGACCAACCACAAAGGAATTCGCACCACCAGAAAAATATACTATAACCAAATATAATTCAATAGATGGAAAAAGCTTTCAGAACTCATAATAATGAAATAAAAGACTTTTGGATATAATCTGCCACAAAGAAAAGTTTGAAGAAGAAAAGATAAAGCTTGTGGATATTTTCAAAATGAATGGCTATGAAGAAAAGAAGATTTTGAAGGTGTTCCGTTCCAAAGGATTACAGAAGAACCTTGAGTCAGAAGATAATAATCAACGTCTGTTAGCTTCTCTACCGTATGTTTAAAATGTTACAGACAAATAACATCCTAATGTCCTTTGCTCCACATCTAAAATTACAACGTATGTTGAAGAATATGAAGGATATTATAAATATTATCCATATGAATGTGGCAAATGTTACATTGGACAGACTTGCAGAACAGTTACCGCAAGAATATCAGAACACAATCGGGCCATTCGTCTCAACCAACCTGATAAATCTGCTTTGGCTAGACATGCCATCAAACATTTACACAAAAAACATTTTGAAGAAACTAAAAGTATAGGAAGATCCAAATGTACCAAATGGTAGACTCATAAGAGAAGCTATTGAAATCTACAAGCAGAAAAATAGGTTACGAATTGAACAAGACATGGCTTCCTCTGTTTTATAAGTCATAATTTGTTGTATACATAGTTACTGTTGCTATTTACTTGTTTATGTTTCTATTGTTCCTGACGAAGAATTATGTTCAATAATACGAAATGTTGAATTTTAATAAATTTAAATATACAGAACTATATCCAAAAGTCTTTTATTACATTAAAAATAATTTTTTCTCGCTGTTATTGGTGCAATACAAGTCTAAATCATTACGTTATCTATGTATTTCACTGTACTCTTAGGTAAATGATAATTTTTCGATAGATATTTATAAGATACACTGTTGAAAATGGAGTCACAATATTTTTTCATAAACTCGAATCTAAGGCACTTCCACGAACCATAACAAAAATATTTTTCAACCATATTTATAATATTGAATGTGCCATGATTAGAAACAATATTAAATTATTTGTTGACTAAATTTTTATACGAATATTTGACGCTGATTAATTATTTCTAAACCGCACATAAAATATTGTTTCTTAATAATAGTCGAGGTAGTATAATTTTTTATTACGAATATGGAATTTAAACCATATGAGTAATAAAAAATACTTTAGTGACGAGGTATACATTATATTTTTTTGCGAAATCGTTAAATTATTAATTAAAATATAAATAAATAGCAAATAATATTTGTAAAACGTCAGCTAGCTGTTGCGACGGGGATGGCTGTGATAACAAAAGTACTGTCAAAGTGTCAAATTTGTCATAATATTCATTTTTTTTTTTATGTTCTTAGACGTGTTCTGCATGTGATCTGCATTAAATCCGATAAATTCATCAATAATATTACAGAATAATTTATGTGTTATTTTAGGTTTGTAATTCAAGTTTGACATGAGAGTTTGTAAAGTTTAACTTTAGCTATTATTTTGGCTTACTTCGCGTAACAATATCGTGTACTTTAGTTTTGATTTCGGAAAAATTATTGTCTGATTATTAATTCTAAGCTCTACAATATTTACTTGTAGCATTTTTGTCTACAATATTTTGGGAAGCAATGCGCCCGAAAAACCTATGGCACGTATTTTGTGTAACACCCGGTATGTCATTCTAGAAATTTCAAATTACAAATGAAACGAAATCAAAGAACGCAACAACCCAATTTAAGGCCCGCCATAAAACCTGTCAGATCAACTTTAAAAATAAACTACTAACCATGTTTCCACTGTGATATTTAGTAGGCATATCCTCTTACCTTTTGTAATGACTATAAATGATATCAATGACATTAATTCATGTTGTGATATACAACCAGGATTGATATTACAGATTAGGGTCATAAATTAGACGCCGTCAAGGTATATCTGAAGCATTCCGTGTATTGTAATACCAGATGACTGATTGTCATGCATACGATATTAATTTCTGGTGTCCAGAATTGGATACTTAGTGGTATTAGATATCATGATTTCAGGAAATAATTTAGAAAATCCTTTACAGCAAAATCTGCATTTTATTCCTCTGTTTGATAAAAATTAAAGGCCTTAGGAAGAAGACAAACTTGAATCTCAAAAATTAATTTTGAATAATTACCCAATAGTTTCTTGTAAAAGTTAGTTAAATCTAAAAGGTATTGGAATTAAATTAACGGTCTCAGGGAAAAAAGTTAAACTAAAATGATACCAAAATCATGACATAAACAGCCAATTTCATATCTACGGGAGATTTGTGTACTTTCTCTCTCGTCATGGAGGAAATTGGTCAAATAATGTGAAAAATGAATCAAATGTAACTATCATAAATTGTATAATAATACAAATAATTTTGAAATACATAAAAACCATTATAAATATTGGTGTCGTGAAAAAAATAGTATATACACAACAGGAGAAAAGTGTATTTTTCCCTTGTCTTATTGTAGCCCTGGGTTTAATTTATTCAGCGGGAAAAAAATCATACACTTCTCTCTCTTAATGTATAATATACTACAACTCTAAGGGCCAGTTGCACCAACAAAATTTCAATTTTAAACTTTGATTAATTGTACAAAAGAAACTCGAATGTTTCACAGCAATGTCATTTATTCCATATGACATGGAACTTCGATTTGCTTTTATTTATTTAAACCAAGTTTAAATTTTAAGTTTTCTTGGTGCAACTGGCCATAAGATTGTTAATTGTATTCCATAATAGTTAAATGAATTTTGTTCAGTTAGATCACAGAAATATAATAATACTGAAGCCACCCACTAATGTTGAATATGCGAACAGAAATAGACAGCTAGTTGAGGGCTATCTGTCTTTGTTGCACAATGTTTTTACATAGCAACCACATAAGAAACATATAACAACTGTTGTTTTTAACTAGCAATTGCTCAACAAACGAATAGTAACCTCTCAATAAACGCATAGTAACAGTTCTACAAAAAAGTGTTAGACAAAAAAGAGTGGTCCACGACTTCTATCTATCTCAGATTTGTTTTTCTCTTTCGACAAAGACTACAAATGCACGTTCCAGTATTACTATATTTCAGTGAGTTAGATGTTAAATTAAAGGTGTCACATAAGACAGTTGAAGTAAAAAACCAAAAATATTTTTGAGTGATCGTCAATTGCTTTCATTTTGCGTTCATAATGAAGTAATTACGAAACCCATATGTGTATAGAAAGAGTCTTCGTTTCGATACGCCAATATTTCTTTTAGAAGGTTGGTATTAGATGACTTCACTTACTTTACTTCACTAGTGCTCGGTTGCACCAACGTTAGTTAAATTTTAAACTTGGTTTAAATAAATAAAAGCGTATCAAATTTTTTAAATCCGTAGGTTTGTTCCAAGTGGTCATTTCTGACAAGTTTGTGACATGTTTGTGACAAATTTCACTGCACTTGCGATAAATGTAAACAAGTTAAGTTTGAAACATAAGCTTCATTTTCTTTTTGTAGCGAAAAATGTATGAATTTCTTTATTTATATGTATATTTAAGGTTAGCTGTTCAAACAAAAAATGAGTATGCACATGCGCTTAACTCCATTTGCCGTTCCAGTCTATGTTTCTAAATTAACTTGTTTACATTTATCACAGGCGCAGTGAAATTTGTCACAAACATGTCAGAAATGACCACTTGGAACAAACCTAATGTCAATTACTCCATAATACATATTACTTCGAATTGCTTTTATTTATTTAAACCAAGTTTAAAATTTAACTAACGTTGGTGCAACCGGGCATAGGTGTCATTAATTTTAAAGCTATACTGATGTTTTTCTAGTACCTTATAACATAGTAGAGGAAACCAAATCCATAAAACAATTCAAACATTATCTTTCCTACTTTGTCCAACCATAAGCCAACATCTAAAAAGTAAAAAGCCCACCTTCAAATAATTTATACGCATCGACCATCTCCCTCTCTCCTACGCACCTTCACTCATTCTATCTCCCTCCAACCATTTTGTAATCCAACACCGGTAGAAATCCACTCAACCAACTAAATCTTCCGAAAAGAAACACCTTACACTTGGTAGTAAGTCTGCAGAGTTCCGCTGGTCGACCCGAGTGAAAACAGGGTCACAAGCTGACCCAATAACAAGGCCGACCTTTTAAATTTCGAACTGTTACTGCCACGACGCTAGCGTAGATTTACGGAATCTGGTGAGCTTTGGAGGGATTCTGAAAGTGGGTAGACATTGGAAAGTGGTGATGTTGATTGTGTTCATGTTGTATGGGTATTGATTTTGGTTTAGGAATGAATTTTGCGTTTGGTTCATTCAAATAATATCGGCAGTGGATTGGAACTAATGTTCATTTAATAGGTATCTATATATAAATGAAATTTTGGATTTTATGATGCTTTATATTTACACACCATGGCTGGTATCAAGAGCTCTGTTTTTGGGTGTTCTAGGAGCAGTGTTTTAAGCTTGGTTCTAGCGCTGTACAACGTTCTAAAATTATTTAGTGAAAAAATACTTACAGAGAAATGTATTATCTACCATTTCTATTTGAAGCATTTTTTTATAAAAGAATTTTAGAACATTGTACAGCGCTAAAACCAAGCTCTTAAAACACCCAAAAACAGTTGTTAAAAGTGGCCCTTTTAACGATTGCTTAGCAAGTTAAAAGTGTTATTTTCTGACACTAGTGTTAAAAGAAACAGCAACGTGTTAATATTGTTACTTTTAACACGTTGCTAACGATTTGAATCAATAAATCAACAAATATAACCCAATCTGTCAAAATATCAATCTACATTTTTTTAGTATTTACTAATATACTAGGAAGATCGTAGATAAAATTTTGTATGATATACGTGTTAAAAGTGATTTATTTCGTTCGTAGGGCTAAAATGCCATCTGGCAGAAACACAATCTTAAAGTGAGAGACAGTAAACACCTATGTTTACTGGCAATAACGCTGATGTTAACTGACGACATTCCTGAAGAGTTCATACACCACATTTTTCAACAAATATTATACAATAAATTACTTACATAATCATAGTACTACAACTGCTTGCTTCACATATATTATACAGCTTTTAATTACGCGTATAATCGTCAAAACTTGATTCAAATATCTATTTTAGTTCAGGAAATACGGTGATTTTAATGTGCTCAGCAGGAATAATAAAACATGGTGTTATTAGTATAGCAGGAGCAAATCAAAAAAAGTAATTATGGCAATATATAGACTTAAACCTGTAGAATCCAATGGTGCCATTCAAATTTCAATATCTCTAATAGTTTTGAAGTTATTGCACGTTGAAAGTGCCAGCAGGAATGAAAAATTTTTATAATTAAAATTTTTCAAAATTTTTTTCTACATATTATTCTTTGACCCTCAAGTACTACTATTATTTGATGAATTATAGTGCGCGTACTACCGTCAAATGGCAACACCCACGGTGGTATAAAAATTCACACAATATTTTTTATATTTGTCAGAGTAAAAATTCTACTTATCTTATACTTTCAAAACAAATATTTGACGAAATGTTGTGGATAAAGTATAGTATTATATTCGCATGTAATGGCTATTACTCGTGTTCGTTCGTGATGCAAACTTCATTGTCATGAGTAATAGCATACATTACATGCTCATTGAATAATATGCTATTAAAAGTAAGAAACATATAGAAATATGAAATCAATATTCATAGAAAAATAATTCAGGGTATTAATGGGTTAATGAAAATGAGATCAATTAACTATTTTGTGTAAAACAATTGAACAGAACACTGATTACTGTTCAACAAACAAGTGTTAGACAAAGAAGGGTGGCCTTACAACATCTATCCATGTCAAGCTCGTTTTGCGTTCCAGAATTACTACATTTCAGTGACGACAATAACCAAAGCAATTACATTCTGGTATGCAGATAATTTCTTTGATAATCTCGTTTCCTCCAAGTCCTACTACTACTCTACTCTATTGTATTCTTTTTTACTGTCGCGTAGTGCGGGTGGGACCGCTCCACGCGTGTTCCAGTGACGTCCGTCAGACAAGTGGGGCACGGGGTCAATGACCTCCGCCCCTCTACCTCCGTCTGTCCGCGTGCTTCCCTCACCAGCGGCTGATGCCAGCTGATGGAGCGGATCTGGAGCAGCGCAGGTGCCACGTGGAGCCGGTGACCTTGACGAAACATCAGGATTTTGGATGGATGACAGTATTGGAAATGGTATTAATATAACATGATTTTTGTAATTCGATAGGAATACAAAACCTTTGAGAATTGAATGTAAAAGTCCAGAAGGCACAATTCAGAACTGCAGAAATTTTAATGCTACTTATTTTATATTGCTGTAAATTTTTATTTTATTTATTTATTTTTTATTTATTTATTTATTTATTTATTTGGGAAACCAACAGATAAATCCAATAGCAGGTTTCCTCGGAAAATATACAAATACAATTTTGAAAATTTACAAATTACAAGTACAACAAAGACAGATGTTAAATACAAAAGTAACAAATTTGAAAATTGACAAATATAAAAAGTACATAATCGTAAGTAATTACAGCGTTTAATGCATGCTTAAAGCGGCTTAGAGACAAACAGAAAAGGTCTAAATGTTGAAAATTATCATTGTAACAGTTCATGAGTCGTTGCAGAGGAGAATTTTTGTAATTATTGGAATTATAATTCTTAACATAGAATAACTGCTTGTTACGCACTGCTGCAGATGGAATATGAAATTTTAAGTTGGCAAGAATGTCAGGACAATCAACAATATTGTTTACAATTTTACAAATCTACCTATTTACTTTACAGCAAAATTGTAAATACATGTTGTTCAGAATTTAAAAATGTATTGTTACCTAATTTTTCGATATATCAATTAAATTATAATTAATACTTATTAGAAAATTTGAAACGCGGCCATGGAAAATTAAGTAATAAAGAAATATAAGCTCGTGGACATAATTATCGAATATTTAATTATGATGAATAAAAAAAATTAAGATGGTTTTAGTTCACAAAATAAAATTTGCAATCTCTGATGTTATTAATACGTAGTATTTCTCAGGGATTGCAAATTTTATTTTGTGAACTAAAACCACCTTTACTTTTTCCTTGATTCATATAATTAAATATTCGATAATTATGTCCATAAGTATATTAAAAAATTCAGAAAACATATTTAGATTTATTTATTATAGGGTTGTATTATTTTCTGTAGAAATTTCGTAGAAATTTGTAATGATACAATGGCGAATTTGAGAGTTTATTTCTTTCTGTAAAATACGTAATAGTTATTTTACCTCCCGCCTACCTCTAGTAAAGGAAGTATTGTTTTTGCTCAAAAAATTAGGTAGTGAGTTTTCAATGAATAAGCACGTTTTACAGTCCCTACAATACAATTTTACTACTTTCGTCATGATGTTTGTATATATGTATGTGTATAACTCAAATACTATAATATCAAAAAATACAATTTTGTGTTTTTTTGCTTCTTACATTTATATGAAGAGCTAATTAGATTTTGGATAAAATTGGTCAACCGGAAGTAGCAATTAACTAGAAGCCCTTAACAGTTTTCCGAGAAAAACACGGTTAAATTTAATTTTTCAACAATTTATGTTATTTTTAATATTGTAGAATATTTAATTTTACATCTGTTTGATTACACTAACTTTATTAATTTTCATTAGATTCAGAGATAATAAAATATAAAGAAATTAAATTTCATAAATTTTTTTACGAAATGTGAAAGAGAAGCTGAAATATATATATCAAAAAATCTGATGTGGCCAGCACATAACCTCCCGCCCAATACTACTCTTAAACGATACAAAATAGTACTTGATACAGAAACATACCTTCTTATTTGTTAATTTTCTATTTATATTTGAGAATTTTAATTTTCTTTCGTATATTTATTTAATTTTTTGACATATAATTCACTAAGAAAACAGCTTCACAAACACAATGACATGTGTCACATTTCGTAAAAAATTGAAAATTTTTAAATGTTTCCATGGTGTACTAGGAATGCAAGATTTGTAAAATCTAATTTCTTTATATTTTATTATCTCTAAATCTAATGAAAATTAATAAAATTAGTGTAATCAAAATACATGTAAAAATAAATATTCTTCAACTTTCAAAATAACATAAATAGTTGAAAAATGAAATTTAACCGTGTTTTTCACGAAAAACTGTTAAGGGCTTCAAGTAAACTGCTACTTCCGGTTGACCAATTTCATCCAAAATCTAATCAGCTCTTCATTTAAATATAAGAAGCAATAATTCACAAAATTGTATTTTTTGGTATTATGGTATTTGAGTTATGCGAGACGAAAAAATTGCCACAGACTACACACACACACACACACATACATACATACATACATACATACATACATACATACATACATACATACATACATACAGACATCATCGCGAAAATAGTAAAATCGTATTGTAGGGACCCTAAATCGTGCTTATTCATTGAAAACTCACTACACAATTTTTTGACCAAAAACAATACCTCCCTTACCTAGAGGTAGGCAAGAGGTAAAAATTAAGAAACTAAATTTTTTAAATATAAATAGAAAATAAACAAATAAGAAGGTATTTTCCTGTATCATCAAATACTATTTTGTACCGTTTAAGACTTGTATTAGGCAGGAGGCTATTTGCTGGCCACATCAGATTTTTTAATATTACCGCACTGCTTATTTGGTTTCCGAAATTTTTTTACCTAATATATTTTACAGATTATTGAAAAGGTAAAAGAGACTTACCAAAAGTAAGACAATTGCCAGTAGAAAAATAGATATGGAACGTACCTGCAACAAAATAAAATATTTATTAAATATTGTTTGCACTGGTTAGCATTTATTGTTTTAGTTTACAGTTTTGACAAATATTACAAGTAATTGTTTTTGTTGTTGCTTAGCAACCTTTAAAGCACGGCGTTTTTTAATCTTGCGTTTGCGAACGCTGTAGCGTGTTTTAAACACTGATTACAATGCAGATATAATAAAAAATTATTTGTATTTACCACACATTTGCTGAGCAAACCCAACCAGTTAATTATTCGAAATATGGTATCAACATCTGTAGTATGTACTTACCATCTGTTATATTTATTTCATTTAATTTTTCCCATAGAGTTTTGCCATTTTACGACTTGAATTAAGATTCCTCTATGATCATTAAGCTCAAATTGCATCTTATGAACATTAACTTTACTACCTGCAGCAGTTCCCAGCCATAACATTCGTCATAATTATATCATGAATATGTGCAGCTATATGGAATATACATAACATTAGTGCAGGCAGTTTGATGCGTGTGAGAAACATTAGTGCAGTTGTAATTGTCGCGTATGTCGCAACTGGTGTCTTATCGTATGATGCTGGACCATGTATGGAGATGGCTGTTAAGCCAGCAGTTTAATGTATTTTATTTCTGGGTAACTGTGAAGGTTCTCATATTACTGGAGTTTAATTTATATCGGACCACACGTGGATTCCAATACATGAAAGCTAAATCGGATTAATAACATTCTTATACTTATTTTAAGGTGTAGGAATAATGAAATGAGACAATGAAGATGAAGAAACTGAATCAGTTTTGACTATTTTGTCTATGACATTTGTGTGGATTGATAGATAGATTAGATAGTTCATCCATATAGGGTGTAACACAATAGTATAGTACGTACCGTGAACTGTAAGTGATAGTTTTTAGGTCAGGAATGTAGTTTGGGATGTCGAGACCCGTAGGGTCGAGATTTCCTAAACATTCGAGACCTAAAAAATCACTTACAGTTCGAGGTTAGTAAGATATATTTTTTCACTTACCATCCACCGAGAACGGTAAGTAAATGATGAAACCATGGAAACCAATTGTGCAATAAAAGTTCCACTTACTGTGTTTAAATTTTGTTATTAATGGGTAACTTACAATACAGGTATTGCAAAATAGTATATTGTACAACGAGCATGGAATGGTACTCATTTCGTACGAGTATGAAAGTTTGTAGCATGAGTCAAAGACGAATGCTGCAAATCATACGAGTATTAAATGGACATTCCATGCGAGTTGTTCACTATACTTTTCTACGACCACGATATTATTACCTAATTCATTTAATATTAATAAAAAATTGTCTCGCTTTTATCATTCTAATATTTGACAATTCTAAATATGTATCCTAGCAATGGCACCTGTACTTAAATGAGCTGACCTGTATTGAAATACTCACAAAACAAATTCATTTCGCACGATGCTTGCAATGTACCTCATATCCCTGGCAACAACAAACATACAATGAGTAGATTTCTAAGTGGTCGTAGAAAAAATACTTTACACGTTTAGACAAAAATGCTTCAAGTAAATGTTGCAGAGTTTAAAATAATTCTGCATGTAAATCAACAATAGTTATTTGTGTATCAAGGCACTAAAGTATAATTTTTATTACGAGTATAAAATAAATAATAGTTATTTTCATACTAAAGCACTCAAGTATAATTTTTTTTTTACTAATATGGAATTTATTTTCCGAGGCGACAGCCGAAGAAAATAAACCAAATGAGTAATAAAAAAAACTTTAGTGCCGAGATATACATTATATTTTTTCCGAAATAAAATCAAAATCATTATGTATTTGTAAAACGTTAGCTAGCTGTTGCGACGGAGATGGCTGTGATAACAAAAGTACTGTCAAAGTGTCAAATATTTATGTATAATTTTCATTATTATTTACATGTTCTTAGACGTGGTCTGCATGTAATCTGTATTAAATCCGACAAATTATTATCAAAGGTAAATAATAAATAAATTCATCAACAATATTATAGAATAATTTGTTTGTTATTTTAGGTTTGCAATTCAAGTTTGACATATGAGTCTGTAAAGCTTAACTTTAGCTAAAATTTTGGCTAACTTCGCGAAGTATTATCGTGTACGTTTGTAACGATTTCGGAAACATTAGTGCCGCGGGATACATTATATATTTTCCAAAATCGTTAAATTAATAATTAAAAACATAAATAAATAGCATTAGGTATTTGTAAAACGTCAGCTAGCTGTTGCGACGGGGATGGCTTTGATAACAAAAGTACTGTCAAAGTGTCAAATATTTATGTATAATTTTCATTATTATTTACATGTTCTTAGACATGGTCGACATGTGATCTGTATTAAATCCGATAAATTATTATCAAAGGTAAATAATTAATAAATTCATCAATAGTATTATAGAATAATATGTTTGTTGTTTTAGGTAGGGCTAAAAGTTTGACAGATGAGTCAGTAAATTTAAATTTTGACATAAGAGTCTGTAAAGACTTACTTTAAGCTACTATTTTGGCTAACTTCGCAGAGTGATATCATGTACTTTAACATCGATATCTGTAATATTTATTTAATATTGTTTGTAACTGCACTAATAAAATACGAATTACTATTTAACCCTTAACTAGTATTTTTCTATCTTTGTGGTTTCCCAGTGTTTTTAAATCTAGTTGTTTAGTGTTAAAATTTAAATTAAATGTTTGAGTTTTTCAGTAGCTTCATGAATCGACACACTCGACTTAGTGCCGGTCACACAAATCTATACATTTCTTAGTTAAGGAGATAATAACAATTGGGGTCTTTGTTGACCCCACTGTACCAGTAACGTTGATTTTATAATTAACATGTCTCGGTGTTTTTAACTGAAAGTAAGTTGTTTATTTTAATTATCGAGAGCGAAGATGAAAATGACGAAATACAACATTTCTAATGCAGAAAGCAAACACACATTTCAAATGAAACAGATTCAGAAAGAGTTGTAAATGTTGCCCTAAAATAATTTGTAATTTTCCCGTTTGGCCCCTGAAAATTATATTGGGCATAATCTTCTTATTTCTAATGGCACTGCAGGCTCTTCTATCATCGTACTCTTTCTCTTATCCCAGTGTCGTCTTTCATGTGACATCTCAGTGTCGACTCGTGACTGGGGGCGACAGAATTGTCTCCGTAGCATGTAACCCGTGTAATCTGCTGAATTGCATTCTTACAGCGTGAGAATTAAAGTTGAGATTGAACGCTTCGTAAGCAGGGACTTTTATTTCGCTAGGATTGTCATCTTGTCCTTCCAGGAATCAAATTTAAGTTGATTGCAATGTATTCTAATATAAAATTGTTGCTTGTAGGTGATATATGGACGTGGGGAATATTTATACGATGTATAAATGCGAGCTGTACATGTTTTTGTCACAGATAAATAAGTATGGTCGTATCTCACTTAAGTATGTCATTTGTTTAAACAAGACTTGCGTAATAAACCTACATTACAAATCGTTTGAAATTTGATACACGTGTATGTTTTGTTTCTACACTATTTTTTTTTTACATACGTAGAAGACCTAGGTTTATAGATATTTTTCTCTGTTTCTATATTGAAATGTCGTATATTTCCGAACAGTCATTAAAGCTAGAACTATCTTCATTTTTAAGAGGTATCTATGGTAACTTCACATCACGATTCGTATTTTATTTTTCTAAGGGCCGGTTTATCAATCGACTGTTATGTTATGTTACTGTTATGATAATCGTCCTGTTATATATAGAGAAATATGTATTATAGTTAGTTAGTTAACATTTGATTAACAGTCGATTGATAAATCCGACATAAGAAGTATATGAAAATACTTTTCTATAACACTGTTTTGGAAACTAGGCATTCCACAACTAAAAATTGTTATGGAATCACTAACATTCCATACGCTGCGTATGGAATATTTTCGACGAATCAGAGCCGCATATTAGCGCAATATATTTAGTATCTTGATTACTATGGTTACGTCTGTTTGTTTTAATTTGATTTATTTGACTTTGACGTTTACAACAATTTTATATTTGTATTTTTTGTATATTTCCAAAATCTTGTAATAGAAAGTATAGTCTACAACGTGTAACGGAATGGCATATCCCACACTCGCAAACCGTAGCCCTCGCCTTCGGCTCGGACTACAAACTTTTTGCTCGTGTGGAATATGTGCCATTCCATTAGTTGTTGTAGAATATACTATAACAATCTTTTCAGTAGTAATTTATAATATTTTGCATTACAAAAACATTAAAATTATCCTTAAATTCAATGAATGATTATTCATAAAATAGAAGAAAATAGTCTATTGTCTATCTAGTAGGAAAAGTGACATATTCCCGGGCGTTGGTGGAATACCAGGAGGCAGGGAAGTTTACTTGTCCTACTGCTACACATACAATTTTTTTTCGATCGGTTTATATTCAATAATTAGTTATATTTTAGTTCATTTATAAACGTCAGACAACCAACAAGACATAAAAATATTGCGTTGTTTTGATAAAAATATCTGAGCATAGCGTATCCATGGTTTGTTTATTTATTTTCACAAGCGTCAAATTTATTTGAAAAGCTAAATCATACGGGAATACTTTACCAGTGTCCGCGAAAGATATTCCCGTACTGTTATATATCGTAACCTAGCAAAGACTAAAATACCGGATTAATGCACTTTGCGGTTCGAAAACACACTGGAAAGGAATCAGATTTCGCAAGATCAAAAATAAAAATTATAATTTCCAACCATTTACGTGACTAGATACATATTTTAACTAATGAAATTTTCTATAAATTTTTATAAAAAATAAATTATAAACCGTTTATTTTAATAAACTGTGAACGTCTTTTTAACCGACGAAAAAAAAAGGGGGAGCTTCGTATATTTTTTTATGTTACTCATAACTTTTTACAGAATAGTCCAGTTTTGATGTTTCTTATTTTACTAGATAGACTATACTTCGAAGTTGCCCCCATATAAATTAGAAAAAAAATCCAGGCCTAAGGGTAGAAAATTAAGGTAATTAATTATTTATCCACTGAATTTTTACTTTGTATTATCCGATTTTGATGATTCTACAAAAAATTACAAAATAAAAACTTTAAAATAACAATTAAACCAACGAAAAAAAAAAAAAACTGAAAAGCGAAAAATAAAATAAAACTTTGCAGTGTTAATAACTAAGCTCCTAAACTGAAATAAGTAACTAATTTTGAGTCAGCGTTCGTTGTTTGTTTGGTGTCAACTCAAAATTAGTTACTTGCATTAGTTTAAGAGCTGCACAAAACTGTAGAAACATGAGAAGATACAAAGATAATTTTTATTTCACTTTTTGAAATATTTATCAATAATAATTTTGCGACACCAATTTTGAGAACCCCTTAAGGAAACAGAGAAGCATCGACGGCAGACTACCATAAATTCTGCAACTAACGGCTATAAGGAAACCCAAGGCGAAAGGTTAAAGCAACACGAAGAAAATAATTGAAACTTAATATTAAATGTTAGTAAAATCATAGTAATAAATGATACCTGCGTAATTAGCTTACCATCGAGTAAACTGTTTAATAACAGAAACTTAAACATTAAATATTGCCATTACCGTTAGCTGCTTTAATTTTTAAGAAATATGAGCATTTATTTGATACCCTACACATAAGGAAATAACTGTTGAATCCGAATAACTCACACCGAATTATTTTTTGAAAATCATAACAAAAATGGAAAACGAAATTTATAAGGAAATATTCGTACATGTTTTGGGATCCCCTGAATTTGTTTTGCACATTTTTTCAATAACGTTTGGATGGATAAATGGATGTGTTTTACGATTCATTAGAACTGAGTTAGTTTTGATAAAAATTGCAAAACGAAAATGGAAGTTTTAGATGCAGATATTAAATCTATTCAAATTTTATTTGAAACATTTTTGCATAAGTTACCGGTGTTTTTGTAGGGGTATAAAATTTTAAAATGAAATAAAACACATAAAAATTGTGTTAATGACAACGTTATTGGCTTTTTTTGAAAGACAAATTTAATCCATTTGTTCTTGAATATGATTTTTGCAAGATGGACACCCGTGGCTGTCTCAAATAATTCACAGTCGGGAAGTAAAATTTTTTAGCATGGCGTCCATCGTTTCTAGTTCATCGCTATAGACTAACTACTTCAAATATCCTTAAAAATGATCCAAAGCTGTTAAATCACAAGATCTTGGAGGCCAATTCACAGGTTCATTGCGCGATATTATGCATTCATCAATAAATCGATTGAGGCGCGCACTGTGTGACATGTTGCGCCGTCTTATTGAAACCACCGTTCTTCCACATTAACGTCATTCAATGGAGGGTTATACAGAAGCAAATTTTCGTGCTTCCATCTATTGATGTTTTCATTGAACTACGATGAAATTCACGTGGGCAAAATACAAACAAAATGCTGTCAATATAACAGTTCTTATAATGATTTAAAATATGAATTATAAAGTGTATGTATGGTTTGAGCAATAGTGATTTTCGTTAATACTATAAAGAATATATGGCCAGTGTTAAATTTATTAAGTTTTCTAAATAATAAACTTCAAAAATAAAAACATAACCTTGTTAAAACACCATCTCAAACGTCAAAACATGGATATTTATATTATGAACTTCCATCTTAACTTTTACCTCATCTTTCTCTTTCTCGCCTGTGACGTCAAAATCATAACCCTCCATTGGGGAACGAAAGTCTATAGCGGTCTTTGTTTTCTTCCATGGCAAACTTTGTATATGCATATTTAAATAAAAATTATACATTTTTAATTTTGCATTTTTCTCAAATATTTTGTATTATTTGGTCATTAAATGTGAATATCATTGAATTCAGAAAAAAATACTGAATCGAAAAAGCAAATAAAAAAATAGGTTGCCATTTAAAATAAGAAAGTTGCACCCCGCATTTTGAGAACCACTGGTCTAAAAAAATTCTTGTTTCGCTCATTTTAATTGTCTTATAATATAGAAATTGTTTACTAATTTAACAGACCTCGTAGCTCTTATAGTTCTCGAAATTGCAATAGTGTACCACTTAAAATGAACACCCTGTATACTAATACCCTTTTTATTTTCAGAACTCAATTGTTATTCGTTTTTCCGATTATATACCCTTCCGTGACACTCCGCCGAAAGCAATCCACCATAAATTGAAACAGTCTCCACCGCGTTAGCACCCTACTAAGTCGTAAAACATTGGGCTATTGTTCTGTGTAATGATAGTACGTGATTATGTGGACATTATGGAATTATCATGAGCAGCCTCGATTCGGCGACATGCAATCTTTAACGCGCCGTGGCATCAGTATGTCACGCCTAGTGGGCTTGGCGGTGTCCTATTATGTTCTAGTAAATGTTCACAAGAAATGCATCCAAGCATTTGTTCAGACAAACTTAATAAAGTACACAATACACATTAAGAGGAAATCGTAAGAGATGGACGCAGTATCGCGTACGAATACTTATGGTATTGGGGAAATAAAAATTTGTTAGAAACAATAGCAAAAAATAATAGTTATTTATCAAGGTACTAAAATATAACTTTTTATTATGATAAATTAACTCTCATATAAAGTAAGGCAAAAAGAAAAAATAGTTATTTACTTTACAAATGGACAAAGAGAAATTTTAGTTCACTTGTGTGATAATTTTATCGATTGGGTAATTCCACTTTGCCCACGTGTAAAGTATAACGTTTTATCCAACATCTCTTAATAAATGCAAAATGTATTGTGGGGGCTATCTCCACATACTCCGCTATTACATACATACATTCACACATGCACACACACATACACACATCACACATGCGGAAACACATAAACACAGATTTTGTATTTTTGTATAGATAACACATTCACATTACACTTACACATATACAAATTATTTTTGATAGTTTAAAATGTATATTTTTCATATTTGTTATTATTAATTTTGTTCATTTTTCTTTGTATATTGTTTTTGTTTTCTAAATATTGTGGTGTTATTTCTTCTCTTCAAATCTGTAACTTTCGCTAACTTTTACTACCTGCTCTGTCCTTTTCAAGTACTTCGCTTAAGACCTTTTTAGCATCTGTTTTGTCTCACATTTACTGTCACCGATAATATGTGATGACTCTCTACCTCCAGCATGTTTACGCTATTTTTCGTGAAATATCTTACATTCTGGAGACAGTCTTTTCTCAGCTCTCGAGCAGTTCTCATCAGCTTTCGTTTCCGCTCCGTCTCATTCTTATTATAAATAAAATTACATTAAACACCAACTTGTGTTATTCATTTAAACATTATTATAAAATATACACGCAAACATACCCGTCAGTATTAAATAAATGTTATTTGACAGTGACATATGCTTTAAATTTTTTAAATTAAAATGTCAATCGAAATAGTTATCATGGTGTTGCATGTTATTATTATTGCTGTTATAATAGAAAATTACTCACTAGTGACTTTTCACAAAATTATACCGACTAGTGGGTAATCTGTTACATTCCTTGTTTAAAATCGCCATAGTTATAGAGCTTTTATTGAGAGGTGTTGGATAATAGTAAATTATTCAATGAGCATGTAATGTATGATGTTACTCATGAGAACGAGCGAATGAGTAATAGCCATTACATACGAGTAGAATACTATACTTTATCCACAAGATTTCGTCAAATATTTGTTTTGAAATTACGAGATAAGTAGAATTTTTGCTTTGACAAATACAAAATGCTGTTTATTTATCAACAACAAATTGTAGCAACCATCACTAGGCTACGTACTGTCGTAACAAAATTTTGAAGTGATTTGACATTTAGCAGAAAATCTTAAAATAAATTATTCAACTACAGTTAAAGATTAAAAAGAAAAAAAATATATGAAAAATGAAAAAACTAGTGTCTTTGCCTTTTTATATGGATAAAATTACTTAAAAGTCATTTTGATTTTACTCTTTTGACAGGTAAGATTTGAATTTGACATAACGAATGAATATTATTATTTCATTGAACTGTCAATATTATTTCATTAGCAACAGTAACAAAGGTCATTAATTGATAAACAACGGTTGAATTATCGGTATATTATTTGACAGTTGTGGATAAACGTTCTTTACCTTTCTCCTAGAAATCAAATCAAAATACTAACTACATTAACGTCATTCGTGAAGAAAATATTGTTTTACCATAAAAAGAAATGTATTTCAAAATACAAAGATTCCATTTATCGTCAAATAAGTTTCATTAAAAATGAGTACAGTGATGGGTTTCGAACAGAAGGTCCAAAGGTTTACAATTCGATGCGTTTTCCTCATTTGTATTTAACATAACTTTCTGCTAATCTTCAAAGCATTAAAATGATGTTAATGCAGTGTGATAATCTGCTCATAGATGTCAGGAATAATGTTTGTTTATTTATCAGTCGTAAGTGCAACAAAACACTGTGATTATTTTGTTTGAATGTATAATGTGATAACAAGATTAGCTGATGAAGATGTCAGCTTGTCATGACAACAGTAACTAGGTGTGGTCGGACATCTTGTATGTCATTCGTGCAAGAAGATGGGCTGTTATTATTTTCTTATACGTACTAGGTTCTTATTCAATATATATTTTGTTATTAATGTTTCAAGTATTATTTACAATTATTGTTTGAAACATTTTTCTCTTACTGTCACCATTTACGAATTACAACACGTTAAATAAAAATTATATTTTGAAATTTTCGTTTAAATCTGCAAACCTGTGTGTTTTTTAAACAAAACAACGGTTGAAAAATGACTATTTTTGACATGTGTAATAAGTAAAAACTAAATGTTTTGAAGGGAAGAGCGTTTCTTGATACTGGTGGTCCGCGTTCCTGCATTGTTTGATAAGAAATCTATGGCGGGAGGTATTGTGCTGCCCACAACAGATTTTGTGTTATTGCCAGTAAATATCAGGTGTTTGATGTTTCACTTTAAGAGTATGTTTCTGCCAGGCTATGGCAAACTGGATAAACTATGCCAGACTATTCGTTTGATGTTGCTTTGTAGTTTTAAATATTTATACTGTGATAGATTAGTAAATATTATATCTTAGCTTAAACTAAAGCCTGATTGATAAATTGCATAGAATAGAAATGGAATAGGTGTGGGAATGGTTTTGGAATAGAAACATGTCAAATACATTTATACACTGCTCAAAAAAAAAAAAATCGAGCCACTTGGCCGAACCAAGAAAATGTGGGGCATTTCTTTCAGGGACATGTTAACCAAAATCTGGAAATTCCCTCTGGAGATACAAACGCGATCACTCACTCAATTCTTCACCGATGAGGACGAAATTTTTAGCTCTGAAAAGACAATTGACAGGGCTTTGTGAAAATCGAGTTGAAAACCCCCCTTAAGACAGGATTTTTTGGAGCTGCAAGCCTTCAAACTTTGAGATTTTTCATTGCTCAGACATGACATCACATAAAGCGATTTTTCAGGGGGTCGGGGGAAGCGAATCTCTTCGGGATTTTTAGAGAACGTAGAGGAGGAATGTATCTCCAGAGGGAATTTCCAGATTTTGGTTTACATGTCCCTGAAAGAAATGCCCCACATTTTAAAAACAGTCATTTTCTTGGTTCGGCCAAGTGGCTCGATTTTTGTTTGAGCAGTGTAGTTTGCACAGGAATGGAATAGAATGATGTCATTTTTACAATTATTTACATCACCGTTGCTTCGCGATTCTTGGTGCAATTGTTTAAAAAGTGACAACGATATGGATAAAAGAGTCATTGTTTCGACCGACTATCACGAATTGCGACGGACTAACTCGAATGGTACAGGAATGGAATAGAAAATTAAATTTAGTTATTTTTACGCTGTTCTGTGCATTCTATTCTATTGTGTGCAATCTATAAATCAGGCATTACGGTATCACGCATGTGCATATTTAGATGTATATGTACAAGATTTTTTATAGTCCAAATTACATAAGTGCCTTGTTAGACCATCTTACATTCTTCTTCAGAACTATTATTTGCAAAGGCATCCATTGAAGAATCCAGGCCGAAATATATCTCACAAGGTGCAAAAACATAATAATCCCATCTTCTTCTGAACGTTATAGTCCATAATCATACCCTGTCCCCTCGACAACGATCTCGCGATAACCCACCCGACAATAGCAGCTCCGCCACGACATTCAAAGCACTTTACGTTCTTGACTGACGGATAAACTCGTCCTAAATTCTGCTGTAGTCGGGAATTTACGCTTATCGCGCTCGCCATCTCAAGAAGTTACTGGCTGGTTGATGATGGTTGTGGTAGATGCCGCCAGATTTACGATAGCGTGTTGCGTGGCTGTGAGGAATATATTTAAAGAAGTTCATGGGGAGTATGGGTATTTTCGGCGGACACTGGAATGACCTCTAAGAATTTCATTATTTGCTACAAATCATACGAGTATGAAATGGATATTCCATGCGAGTTGTACACTATACTTTTTCTACGACCATGATATTATTTTTTCCCGCTTTCACCATTCCAATATTTAACAATTTTAAATAAGTATCCTAACAATAACACTTGTACTGAAATGAAATGATCTGTATTGAAATACTCACAAAACTAATTCATTTCGCCCGATGCTTGCAATGTACCTCATATCCCTAGCAACAAGAAACCTACAATGAGTAGATTTCTAATAACTATTGGCCAAATTCGTAACTAAAAATATATTCGCATCCATATTTATCTGGCAAAAGCAAACCCAAGCGGCAGTTTTTCAAACCACGGACAAAGCGGTCGGCCGCCAATTTCGCATGCAAAGCAATTCTGCTCCGTCCGACAAAAAGTCACGCTTTTATGTTCGCATGCCGCGTATTTTATAAAGTTTGCATTTCGTACGCCAGGAAATGTAGTTCGTGCGATCGCTGAACACGTTTATTGAGAGCATTAATGAAAACAGTTTCGTTTTTTGTTGTAAATGATATATATTCAATTGTTATGAGCGTGAAATGTGAAGGAAATTATTGCACCACACATTATTTACACATGCATGAAAACCACTGAAATATGTTTATAGTGGAACGGTGTCTTATAGGCTTTTTTGAAAGAGAAAAACAAGCCAGAGGCAAAACGATGTTGTGGGCTTGTGGGTCGTACTTGTTTGTATAACGGTTGCTATTTAACAAAACAAAAATAAATTATTTTTTTTTTCTTCTTGTAACTATAATTTTATTTGAACATATGTATTAATTAATATCTGTCTTTAAAACTTTATAACTGATAATACAAACATTGCTTTTATAATATTTCATAAAACACATATTTTTGATACTTCACAATTATTTGACACTTTTGACACATAGATGTTAAAAATGTTTTAGTTTTGTTCTCATTGTAACTAAGATTATTGAAATATATTATGAAATATATCATTTAGTTTTCTCAAAATTAGAAGCATGTACAAGAAAAGTGCAAATAACATTTTATATTTAAAATATTTTTGCAAATATCTTTCATTTAAAACTTTTTTTTACAGCTGATTCTATTTTTGAAAAAATCCAGCAAACTTCCTCTTCCGGTTTTTCAATTTCATTCAAAACCAACTCAGCTCTTCATATTTTCTTGAAACTTATAAATTCCATGTTTCGTTTACATCTTGTCTCGTTCATGAGATATTGCGCACACGGACGTCCATCCATCCATCCATCCATCCATCCACCCATCGATCCATCCATCCTCACACACAGACCTCATTATGAAATTGGTCTTAACGGATTCAGTGGACGTCAAAATATGTATTTCCGAAAAATCTCGTCAACGATTTTTTTCATGATTCCAATACTTCTTTATACTTTGTATAAGAAAGTAAAAATGGCCAAACATTGCGGTGCACCTTATGTTGAAAGTGTGCATGAAATCTCTACCGGTCCCAACTTCTTCAGCAGATTTTGCCACTTTCAAGAAAAGGTGCACCGGAAGCGGTTTGTAGACGTCCAGAACGCAGGTCATTCTCAACCTATTTGCGGCCATTTTTAAATCGGAAGAACCATTTTTTCATTTGTGTACTTTTCATTTCATCTTCCTCAAATACTTGGGCGAATCTTACGAATTGTTTCGATTTGAGAATCAGCAAACTCTCGAAAAAACTTTGTGTTTCTTCTTCCATTATGGAAACTGGCGCAGTAATACCTTCGGATACTTTTGGGACAGACCTCATATAGAGTCAAGGTAATCACATAATCATCATTGTAAGCCTGATACGTACGTTTCGTTATCAGATTAACAAAACACGAATAAATTCAGCAGTGAAGGACAATCTCCATACGTGATGCATGTCACATTAGAGCAAAATTTAGAGAGAGCCAAGTAAACAAAACACTACGTATACATCCCTGGTGCAGTGCTACACGCACAGTATTGTACAGTATGTGTATTCGACTAAGTATAAACTTACGACGCAGCCTTGTAAACATCGAAATTTACGGCGGCGGCGAGATATTAATAAGTATGCAATGTGCTGGGGTCTACGTGCTGCCGTCAAAACATTGGATTACTGCTACGTAATTCATTTCGAATGGACTGCTTGCAAACGATAGGTTACGATGGATAGCCTGTTCGTAGACATAGTGAATTGTAACTACTAACCATTCCAAGCCTCCATGTACAGTTTTGTTCAGAAGTTATGCCCCATAACCCCTCCACAGGTACCAAAACTGAACTAAAAACCGACAAACGTTCTCACTAGTCGAATGAGAAAGATAAACGATTCGAAATGATGGACAGATATATAATCCATTGTTAACCTGAGACAGGTAAACACCTTGTAGAGGTTATAAAATTTCACACTTTAGATATTACAATACTTGGCAAAATGTAAGTGATTATTTTTTGACGTTTATTTAAACCAATCAAATGCTTTATTGTATGTCACGTGTCTGTGTTTTAACCAATCCTGTCATTATTATACTGAGAATAATGCTCTTGTGAAAATTCCCGGCAATTTTCTCTGCAGCTTTTTTGTTTTTGTTGACAGATGTCAGATGTCAGATAGTTATCATCAACACAAGTAAAAATGAGCAAAAAAGATAGATTTAGTGACGTGCCTGATGATGAAATCAAAAAATAATCTTATTAAATATAACTCGAGAGTTCGATAAATTAGAAAATAATTCTCCAGTATCTTTCTCAAACTTGTCGCCATTTGGCAATAGCCACCACATAGCCACTCAAGCCCTACGGGCTTTCGTGGCTATTGCCTGGCAACAAGTTTTCGAAAGATCTGTCAAATTATTTTCAATTTATTCTCACCCTCTTGTTATATTATTACTGAATATTGGATGCTGTACAGTTAAATGTGCAGTTTGGGGAATTTAGGAACAGAAGGTATTGTAATAAAAATAAAACAACAGGAAGTGGAATTGCTATGGAGAACAGATGAAGGAAATATAAAAAAGTCAATAGGTGGAAACCTGGGGCAGGAGAAGACGAAGACCTGGAGTAGGAATTCAAAACTGTAGAGAAGAACAACAAGAAGATGTAGTTACATATACAAGAAAATATGAAATAAGAAAAAGGAATTGATTCATTGCAAAAAGAAGTGGAGAAAAATAATGAAAGAGGTGTTACAGGAAATAGTAACACAGGCTATGACAATTACAAAAAATCTGTTGTGGGCAGCACAATACCTCCCGCCATGAATTTCATATCAAATGATGCAGGAACTCAGACCAATGCTATCAAAAACAGCTCATCCCTTCAAAAAATTTAGATTTCACAACATGTCAAAAATAAAATTTTTTCAGGCGTTGTTTTGTTATTTCAAAAAGCACAGGTTAATAGATTTAAACGAAAATGTCAAAATATAATTTTTCTTTAACGTGTTGTAATTCGTAAATGGTGACAATAAGATAAATATGTTTTAAACAATAATTATTATAGATAATATTTGAAATATATTCTATAATTGTCATTTAATAATAATTTAGTTATATATTTCAAAATAACTTGATAGGGGTTTAAGAAAATAACCATTTCCGGTTATTGGATTATCACCAAAAACTAATCATTTTTCCAAATTGATACTTACATTATTTCTTTCATTAAATCGTATTCTAGGGACCTTAAAAGTGCTCAACCACTAAAGACTCACTACCGAATTTTTAGCATGATTCCTATACCTATATTATGAAACGGGAGGTTAAAAGTTGAAGAAAATTATGAAAAATTGAACGAATAATAATAAACACAGCAATAGGACCAATAAAGATACCAAAAAACGAGGATGTACTATGAAATAGAACCAGAGTTTGAAGAAGAAGAAGACATAGCGAACTGAGAGTCAGATGTCTTAGAGCTTAGACATACGTACATGGACACTAGAAGAAAAGTGTCAGTAGTAAAATGAAGATCAGAAGGAAGAAAAGGACGAGGAAGATCCAGACCAACATGGATAAAAGAAGTAGAAGAATCAAAAGCAGCAAAAATTAAAAACAAACTACAAGGATTTAAAGGAAAATAAACAGAGAATGATCCAGTTCAACAAAAGGATCTAGAAAGATTCAGAATCGATGTTATCCCATGGGGGTATTAAGCTTCTATATTTATATAACATAGATCAATTATTTACTGAGATATATGGTCATAAATCTGATGTGTTCACCACAAACATCTGCAAATTTCTATTTTTCCACAGTACAAAATATAAAAAATTGTAACTAGTTACAGAGAGTAACCTGCCTACTCAGTAGAAATAAGATACTTTGTAGAATTAGATAAGAAATATGTATATATACCGCTGTAACGTATGTAAAACCATCTTTTGTCGTTCAACTTTTGTACAAGTACAATAAAGACATAAGGTCCGTTGAAATTCAATTTTTTTAAACTCAATATTCTCAAAAAGAACTAAAATTAACTAATATTAATTGACACATGCCATAAAAACGTGATAGGTAAACTACCACTTCCGGTTGATGAATTGCTACCAAAATCTATCCAGCTGGTAGCGTAACCTTTCTAATTATAAATATGAAATTTGAAAATAAAAGACACCATCGTGAAAACAGTGAAATTGTATTCTACGGACATCAAAATTCGCAAAACATAATCTTGAATCATTTCATTTTTGTGTAGGAGGTAATAATATATTGAACCTATTAGATCATCCAACAGATTAAACAGATGATTTGTTGATAGCAAGTGACAATATTTATTTACCTCTTGGTCTGGTAAAGTGCTCTGGTATTTCGGTCAGCGAACTATTTGCCGGTATATTTATACTTGGTCTAATAATATCGCTTTTATAATCCGAAAGTCATTTGTCCTAGATGATTAAATTTTACTACCAGCCGCCTGTATTCACGGTAGCTGTGCTTGTGTCACTCAGGAATTTATAGACTAATGTTGTTTTGAATTTATCGGTGATATTCAAAACAGAAACTGTAATTGCAATGTTTGTGATTCACGACTAATTTTGAAAGTACTGCGTTCTTTCAGATTTCACGAAATATCACTAAAAATTGGCATATACTTTTATTGTATTTCTATATAATATAAACCCTAAAAACCTCACTGCTGCAGAGCGCATCGTCATATCTCTTAAATTTTTCGAGATATGGCGGTTTTTGATGTTTTTCGAAGTGCAACTTTGAGGAACTGCAACTCAAAAATTACGCAAGATATCGAAAAATACTCTTCAGTTTTGTGTTATTCGTGCATATTATAGCAAAATAACAAATTTTTGAAAAATTGAAAATCATCGTTTAAATAATTGGGCCATATTGTGTAGTTCCAGATAATGTAACAATTTACTGATCTACAGATAAGTTATCCTCAGGAGTGAAGCATCAATATAAAATACAAAGTAATCTTCAAAATGTTATTAGTACAAGTGTAAAATAAATCAGACTGCCATTGTCATACTACCGAAAACGAGGTACCGAGGTGGCATTTAACTTCAGTAGTTGAGACTGTTAAATAAATTAATTAAAAAACACACTTGACACTTCATATAAACCCTGAAATAGAGTAATTCTGGAACGAGTACTTGTAGGCAAATTTTTTGGTAATCGTTACTCCTGAAAATAGCACATTTCAAAAATCGCTACTAATACCTAAACACGTTGCACCCAAATAACAATATCACGGAAACTATTCGAGATATCAACAACCCAAAAACAGGAGATTATACTCAACATAATATTAAATATCTCCATTGGCGCGTAATTCAAAATGTCCGATACTTTTTTCAACAAACCTCTCATATCATCCTAATCTAGTTCATGTCCATGTATCAGTGTTCGCTGTATCATTATATGGCCATTACCACATGGCTTGTAATAGACCCCCCCCCCTCTCCTCGTGTGACAAATGCCGGCGGAGCGACCTTGTGACTGCGTTATCAGCGCGGAGCGAGAAACGTTGACCTGTCGGCGACGATTACCCGCCAAGGTCAATATTATTTACGTCGAATGTCGCTACTGACTGATAGAGGAGATTATTGAAGTATTGGCGCTAGTCATTGGAGACTGAAACTGCAGTTGTTGCAGCTGAAAGTCAAACAACTTTCATGCATTGGATACAATTTCAATGATGGTCCGATTCGATTTTTTATATTTAGCTTAGACTTACTGTACAATTCAGTGTTTTTACTTTAAATAATACAAGTAAAACTTTATTAATAATGAATGGTTCCATTTATCCGGTCCTCTTCTCCTATCATCCCAGTGATTCATGACCGATTGCAGCTTAATATTTTGGGTTGAAGACACCAAAAAAGTATTGTATTGGTTCATTTAGAAAACCCGGATGAAGTCCGGTCCCAATTACTCTACTGTAATAATATTTGGAACTCTTGTAGTTTGGCACCAAATGGTTGAGAAATATACTCACTAAGTGCGTTTCTAACTTAATAGTACAATAGTCGTCCAGGAAGTAAAAATCGATTTGACAAAACTCAACAAAAACGAAAGATATCAACGCAAAATAATATTTACAAAGTTATAGTGCATTACTTTATATTACAGTGTAATCGCCATAGTTGTCAAAGCATTTATGGTAATGTGATACCAGTTTTTCAATGCCGATGTTATACTCTACTACCATAAAAAATCTGAGCTAGGATTTCAATTTCAATGGGAGGGGGGGGGGAGGCTCCAACATCGAAATCTTCTTATCGAAAGATTTCAATAGAAAATCCTTCGTATGATTATATCAATGTTCCATAGTTTGTCCCCAACTGGATAATTGCACAAGATCTACAAATGTATTCCGTTAAAGAAGAATTCCCCAGACTGAGTGCAAGATACATTCAAAGACCAAAGTGTCACAAAAATAAGAATCTCGTACAGTGTAGTAGTGCAAAACGTTTAAAACGTTACAACCATCTAGATTATCCGGACCGTTATAAATAAGTTTATCTTAGGATTAAGTATTTTCATAATATCATCTAGTTAGTCATTTGTATTTATAGTAACTAGTAAATGTAGATAAAGTACTGCCAATGGGTAGTTACTTCCCCATGTCTTATAAACTTTAATTACAAAAATTTACCGAATAACTTCATCATCGTTTGTGCTCTATTTTCCACCCAAAATTTCCTTCAGTTTTGGAAACAAGTGGGAAATTTTAGAACATCCTCCTTATAACCCAGACTATTTTATAAAATTTACCAATTTATACACGTATTATAAACACTTTTCAAACTATAACCATAGTTATACCAAGTAGAGTACGTATACGTTAACTTCAAGCCACCAAGCCTATCAGTTTCTTAGGCTAGGTGGCTTGAAATTAACGTGTACGCACTCTAGCCATTCGAATAATTTCTTCATTGGTAAACATCTTTTAATTATGATGACATATCCATTTAACACAGTCAACCAATGTTGCATTTTATCTGGAACAGTACGATGACATACAAGAATCATATCATTACTTTTAGAATAACTTTAAATAAATTGTTCTAATCTTACAAAGGGAAAAATGTTGTACTCAACTTGTTTGTATCTTAAATTTTGTTATTTTTAACAATATTTTAAGGGAAAATATCAATAATAACAAATTAACAAGAATCACTAACGTAAAGATTTCATTTGGCCCAAAGGTATTAGCTGGTACCACAAACACTGTTTTTGACTGACAACAAAATATAGAAAAATGTTTCAAATAAAGATTGTAGGAACATCTTTTTTTACTCTATCTCATTTATTTACCTACTAAGATATGTCTAAAAACCCTGATAGCCCTTCAAATAATCTACAACTTACTGTTGATGAATTGTTCCCAAAATCTAATCAATTCGTAACTTAATCATAATACCTCCCTTACATATATATAACTGGACCAAAATGATACGATTCTGGGCTCATATAAGCTGGTATCCTTAGTAACACATCAATGACAGAAAAGTCAGTAAACTTATGGTATATAATAGTTATTTCCTTAACAAGTGGGCAAAGTAAGGAATTACCCACGAGAGAAATTTTAGCACACGAAGCCGAAGTAGTTACCAAGGTGTTGTGTGTTATTATTATTGTTATAAATAAAAAAATACGCACTAGTGACTTTCCTCAAAATTATACCCACTAGTGGGTAATCTGTTCCTTTCCTTATTTAAAATCGCCATAGTTATAGAGCATTTATTGCGAGTTGTTGGATAAAAATATTAACTCATTTTGGTTAAGTCCGCCATTTTAGATCGTTGCGTTGACAAATGAACATTAGACAAATTTCGAAAGATTGTAAATTTGATAGCACCCATAGATTTTTAGACATATGCATGCGTTCCTTATAAAACATTCAAAATCAGAAAGTCAGCTAGTCGCCTATTCGTTCAGCGAAGGTAACACTACATAACCATTCTTATCTAATGTTTATTTTCTGCTGATAACGCTGATACCGTTTCAAAGTTCTCTGCCCTCAATAGATATGATAACCCCGATCCTCCGTGCAATTTCTAACCTAATGCCCGCATTAAGTAACACTCTAACGCTCCTCATTAACCAAGAAGTTGTTTATGAATTATGACTTCTCGCTGAGAGCTTCGATGAAGTCTGTCTAAATTGGGAAAAGATTCTCCATCAAACTGATCATTAATCACACATCTAGCAAGTCATGGAAAGCGTTAGTTGCTTAGCAACGGAGTTTCATTTCCGGTGTTGAATTTTTACATGAAATAATGATGAAGCGTTTTTTTAAGAGTAGTAGAATAAATTGGCTTTTCCTGAAACATGCTTTTTATACTAAATTAAATTTGTAACAACTACTATACGGACAGTGGTGGAAATATTACCTCCTACGCATAAACAGGGTGTCTACATATTTGAACAAAAGTGTGAAAATATAAATACAGAATATGATAATAATTTCTAGCTATTTACAAAGTTCATTAATTATATTTTATATTTTGTTTCATACTGTATCAGATTTGCAAGTTTACCGGGCTGATTTCAGTCCGGTAAATGGGACTTTACAGTACTTTTTTATTTTTTCTGTACTATATTGTAGCTAAGCAATGTTTTTAATAAGATTTGATCTACCATATCGTTTTTCGCATTTATTTTTGAAAAATGTTAGAAATTTCAACAAAATAAATTTGGTTAGTATAATTTCTTTTGTTTTTGAGAAAACCAAAACGACCAATTTATTTTTTAAAAAGTTTCATGACATACTGAGTTGATTTTGGTAACAAGTGAAAAATAAAATATGGTAGGTAAACAATAAATTTATTTTATACAACACCTCTCAATAAATGCTCTATAACTATGGCGATTTTAAACAAGGAAAATAACAGATTACCCACTAGTGGATATAATTTTGAGAAAAGCCACTAGTGAGTATTTTTTATTTATAACAATAATAACACACACCTTGGTAACTACTTCGATTGACATTTTAATTTTAAAAATTTAAAGCATATGTCACTGTCAAATAATATTTCTTTAATAAATTTTGCATTTATTAAGAAGTGTTGGATAAAACGTTATACTTTACACGTGGGCAAAGTGGAATTACCCTTTCGATAAAATTATCACACGAGTGTGCTAAAATCTCTCTCGTGGGTAATTCCTTACTTTGCCCACTTGTAAAGTAAATAACTATTGTTCATCAGTCTACCTAATACTTTATTTTCCTTAGGTATTAAAAATGTTAATGGTATTTTGAATTTTGTTGAAAATCCATTCCAACAATAAAGTTCCTCTTTCCATTTAAGAAAATTTAGCTTTCATTCCCCTCGCCACTTTCCTCCAATAATTTTATTTTATCAACTATATATTTATGTTCCCCTCCTTGCTGTATAACCCTGTGTATTTTTTTTTTTCTAAAATTAGTAGTTAGCCAGCAAAACTAATTGGTTGGTTTAAAAAAAACTCACCCCGTAGCAATTATTGTAGGTGAATATTCTTTTAAAAGGCGAAATATCTACTAAGTTATGTACGCCTATGTATTATGTATAATATTCAAAACGTTTACAGTCCAATTCGATAATCATACATTTCGAAGTATCGTAGATCAAAGTGCATTAAACTGAACTGCATGCTCAAATTCAGCTGTAGATGAAATTATTTATACATTTTGTTTATTTACGTATGAGTACAAAAGAGTGCTTATCAGTTTTTTGAGTAAACAACCTATTTTAAGATAGTATCTGTAATGTCATCATATTATCAGACTATCAACATAGTCTTAAATAATGGGTCCTTCTTATCAGAATTAGACAGACGAACATATCAACTTGACGTCTTAAAAAACACTTAATAAATATTTTTTATACTCCTTATAGTACAGCAGTGAATTATGATTCATAATTCACTCTTCTCGACCTATCACAGAGGCAAAAATCCATAATTCACGGTTATTTTAATGACGTGATGTGGATTACCAAACTACGGTCGTCTTAAAATTGACATGTAGTTAGTTGTCATGGTGTATTTTGATGTAGTTGTTTATCAACGTGTTTTCAACAGATTTCGATCATTTTCAAAAGTGCTAAACATTATATTCGAATTAATAGGAGTAGGAAAAGCACTGTATTATATTCGGGATTATGGTCATTGTTCACTATATAATCCCTCCTATAATAATATAATAAATATTATTGCCCAAATATTTTTTTAAACCATTTCTTAGCAAGCTGGTCCCGTATTCAAAATAATAGTTATTTACTTTACAAGTGGGTAGAGTAAACGAGGGTAATTTTAGCTCACGAAGCCAAAGGCAATAGAAACTCAAAAGACCAGACAGTAAATTTCTGAAAATCAAACTAGCACTTTATGGATTATGTATGAAATTTTTGTCACAATTTTTTTGATTCGTATATTTTTTTACGCTACGTATAAGAAAGTAAAAATGCCTTAAAATGTAGTTACGCATGTAGTCTAAGGGTATCAGGTCCTCATTTGTTTATTTTTTTCCACCGCATACTTCGATCCCTGGCAACTGAAAGTGTTATGTTTTTGTTTTTATAAAATTATCAGGCGATACTCTGATCTTGACCTATTGGCTATGGAGATATGGGACTAAATATAAAAATTGTTTCTGTTTTCAACTTATTGAACAACAAAATCTTCCGTTAAATATGAAATAAAATTATGCACATAATATTGAGATATTTTTATTCCATGTTACAATATATTATGTATATTTGTTACTGGATTACGTTTGTGCAAAATACTTACAAAAATATAGATGTATTAATACATTAAAAATATATATTTCTGTATTAGAATATCATCATATTTGTCATTCATTCATTCGTTCAATAACTTTTAAACGATTTTTGGTGAAATATTGTTCATAATAGTTGATATAGTTGCACCACTTTTACCAATCTAAGTGTTCTACTAAAAATCAACTATTTATTTTTTACAAAAAGCTATTTCTGTACTCGTGCTAGAATAGGTGGCCTTCTGCAACTTGTATTTCAAAACATTATTGTGTAGAAAAATAATGAAATATGTATTCATTTTTCACAATTAGGACCAATTGCATAAAGCGTTGTTAATTACATCGTTGGCTAAGTTAACAATAGCTAAGATGGCTAACACAACATTTAACTCATTTTAAAATAATAGTATATTAAAGAAATATGTCGTTTTATAATGGAGTTATTTCACATTTTCAGTTTTATTTTTACCTCCCGCCACATCCTGTAAGGGAGGTATAGGAATCATGCTACGGTTTCTCAAAAACTACTAACCTGAAAATTTTTATATTTTCTATATATCATTTGTATCCCCTTTGTAAGAGCTGATTAGTTTTAGCTGATAATCCAATAACCGGAAGTGGTAGTTTACTTGAAGCCCTATCAAGTTATTTTGAAAAATCTCAGTAAATTATGGTTATATGACAATAATTGTTATTCAGAATAATATTTCAAATATTATTATCTATAATTATTGTTTGAAACATTTTTCTCTTAATGTCTCCATTTACGAATTACAATACGTTAAACAAAATTATATTTTGACATTTTCGTTTAAATCTATTAAACTGTGCTTTTTGAAATAAGAAAACAACGTTTGAAAAATGTGTATTTTGCCATGTGTTATAAGTGAAAACTAATTTTTTTGAAGGGATGAGCGTTTCTTGATAGTGGTGATCCGTGTTCCTGCATCATTTGATAAGAAATCTATGGCGGGAGGTATTGTGCTGCCCACAACAGATTTTTATTAATATAAAGGAGTTACGCAATTGTTGTTACAGTATTGTAGTATTTTATAAATAAATAAGTAAAATATACTTCAAATTATATATTTATTTGTATCTTTCAAAAATGTGACATATAATAATAATTTTTTTATTTTTTATTCATGGCATACTTATATGCAGTTACAGATTGTATTTTAATTCAACTTTTTTTTTTATGAAAGAATGTATTAAACTCTATATGATAGATGATATTTCACGGCTTACAAATGTTTAATTTTCTATTATAATTTTATGAATTAAATTTTTGTATTTTGCTGTAGAATACTCGAGGAAAACTAGTGTTTATTTTATATCTTGTCGCACGAGTGTGCGAATTGAAAATTCCTGGTTATCAATACCATGCGCCAAACGCTGTTTCCTAGGTTGTAATACAAAAAATAAATAAATATATTATCAGGTCTTTTACCTAATTTGGGTGTGGCACATTGCTTTCGCAGAACAATATATTATTACGCCCAGATTTCTTAAGAGTAAATTCTTGACTTCCTTAATTTGTAGGTTAGAATCTTGCCCCAATTCAGGAATAAAACAGATAAATAAGTCCCTATTGACAAAATAAAATAGCCCTAACACGAATTCGGCTTCTCTCAAGAGCCCAATAGATTTCAATTAGTGTAACACTTCCGAATTTATCGAAGTTGGCCTCGGAATCTCAGTAACAAAGACACGAAAGGAGAAAAACGGTAGAAAAAGAAGGAAATATGTCGGGAGAGCGTTGGAGAAAAAGAGAAGATAATATAAATCACCAGATTTAGGAAGAATGGTGCGACTGGCTGGATATGGAAATTTATGAGGAGAAAAAATTGAAAACTCAACGGAGGATGAAATATTGGGAAATTGATGTGCGGAAAATGCCTTCTTTGATCATTTGGAACTGGTAAAAGTTGTATTTAAGCTACCTTTTTAATCCCCATTGAACTTACTTAGAATTATCACTTATTCTGGTAAAATTTGCAGTTTGCAATATTCTAATTTTAAAGCGCAATTGTTTATTCTTATTATTTGCTTATTTTAATTGATAATTGTGTAGCATTAAATGCAGTTTTAATTGACCAAACAATAAAACTTATTTTCCTAAAATAACAGGGCCAGTCGAAAATAATTAGTAATAACTATAAACAAGTTTAGAAAACAACAAAACTGAATAAAATACGATTGGTATAAAGGTGTCATAATCCTTAAATTTATTTCAACACATTAAAATATTAAACATTTTATTTTTAAATGTACACAACTTGACACTGTTGTGCAAAAGTTTCCAAATTAATTATAAACATTAACAGTATTTCCTACGTGAAATGCTGGTAATAAAATTAAAACTCGTAAATTTTCGCGTAGACACAACAAATTTCCCATTTCTAAACTATACAAATGAAGAAATTTACTGAAAAAATGGAATTACTTGTTTTTTATAATAACTGTCTAAATGTTAATTAAATTAATATCGACAAATTGCATTACTTTGCAATCACCATGTAATTAATTTATTAGTTTAATTACATGCAAAAATGTAATTACAAATTACAATTACTTTTGATTTTTTATGGGAATTAAAAAAAATATTTAATATAGTTATTTATTTTACAACTATTCTATAAGAAAAGTAAAATATAAATCAAAGGCAAAATGTAGGAATACACAATTATTAAGTGTAAAACAAAAACAAAACGTTCTGCATAATATTGTGGATTATGGTTATTAAAACTAGTGTTTTAAAATTAGTAATTTCTCAAAAAGAGAATCTGATAATCAATTGCGCCTTGGTTTTAAAATTCAATTAATATCTAGTCTTCAAACTTTCTAACTAATAATACAAATATTACTTTTATAATATTTCACCAGACACATATTTTTGACTTTTCACAATTATTTGACACGTTTGACTCATAAATATTAAAAATATAGTTTTTGTTCCCATTGTAACTAAAATTATTGAAATATATTCTTGAACATAAAATTAAGTTTTTCTCAAAATTAGAAACATGTACAAGAAAAGTGCAAAAACAAAATAGGCTTTCAAGTAAACTACTACTTCCGGTTGATGAATTGCTATACTCCATTTAAGAATGAGGCAGAATAATAAATCAAAACTTGCAAGAATAATATTGGATTTTTGTCAGCTATGCGGAAAAAAGTCGATAGTTTTTCAGACCAAGGCTTTTGGATATTGTAAGGTATTTACTATTTCAGTATGTCTCTAATAAACGACAGCACCAAAATATTTACTTTGCGAAAACAACAAATAAAAATGATTAACGCTCGAAAACAAAGTCGCACTACTTATTAAAATACAAAAAATTCATGACAAAAAGTTGACCATCGCAAAATTTATTTAGCAATAAAATCTGTCCGCAGCTCTCGCGAACATGCATATAATTCATGAGGAACAAAATGGCAACGTATCAAAAGACCCGAATAATCAAAATAAAAATTTATCGCCGCTATTATTCAACATTTTTATCAAGCCGAGATTCATAAAACCCGTTCAACCGCGACCTAAATATAATACCGCGAATGTCTGATCGCAGAAAAATGATATAATAATTTATTTATTTGTATTTCAGATGCCAGAGATTTTTGCAAGAATAATTCTATAAATTTGAAAGTTTCTTTTACAAATATAAAACACTATTTTCTCATTAATTTATGCGTATATCACTCCACTCAAAATTGATCAGTCGCTTAAACAACTTTTAAGCGGTACCAAATAGAGAAAAATCTGTTGTGGGCAGCACAATACCTCCCGCCGTAAATTAGTTGTCAAATAATGCAGGAACACGGACCACCACTATGAGAAAACGCCAGTCCCTTAAAAAATTTAGTTTTCAATTATGACACGTCAAAAAAAGACATTTTCAACCGTTATTCTGTTTTTTCAAAAAGCACAGGTTACCATATTTAAACGAAAATGTCTGTATTTTTTTTTATCGGACGAAAACTAAGTTCTTTCTTTTTGGTTTCAAACCGCAAAGTGCATTAATCCAGTATTTCAGTGTCGTTGCTAGGTTACGATAAATAACAGTACGGCCACTTAGAAATCTGCTTATTGTATGTTTGTTGTTGCTAGGGAGGTGTATTGCAAGCATCGTGCGAAATGAGTTTGTTTTAAGAGTATTTCAATACAGGTAATTTCATTTCAGTACTAGAATACTTATTTAGAATTGTCAAATATTGGAATGGTGAAAGCAGGATAAATTTATTATTAAAATATAAATTAATTAGGAAATAATATCGTGGTCGTAGAAAAAGTATAGTGTACAACTTGCATGTAATGTATATTTCATACTCGTAGGAAATGAGTACCATTCCATGCTCGTTGTACAATATATTATTCCAGACACTGGCAAAGTATTTCCATACGATTTAGCTTTTCAAATAAATTTGACGCTTGTGAAAATAAATAAACAAGCCATGGATATGCTATCGTCAGATATTTTTATCAAAACAACGCAATATTTTTATTTCTTGTTGATTGTCTGACGTTTTTAAATATATATAAAATATCTAATTATTGAATATAAAACAATCGAAAAAAAATTGTATGTGTAGTAATAAGAAAAGTAAACTTCCCAGACTCCTGGTGTTGCAGGTCTCGCCTACCATTGTCTGGGAATATATTACTTTTTCTACTAGATATACAATATACTATTTCTTTATTGTGTTGTGATTCGTAAATTGAGACAGTTAGAAAATAGTATATTGTGTCATTAGGAGTAAATGTGATACTTTGTGTGCTGAGCTTGTAAGTTTGAACGACGAGCGAAGCGAGTCGAACAATTACATGCGAAGCACCCAAAGACACATTTACTCCGAATAACACATGCTATTTTTTTCTTCAAACATAGAAAATAAAATTATAAATATTATAAAATTCTCAAAACTTCAAAAAATATTCTGTCTTATCTAGCATTTTAGTTGCCGTAGAATATGCTGTTTTGTTATTTTTGTTTATTTGTTTAATTTTTAGCTGTCAAATTATTGAATTACAACCTAACTATTTTTTACAATATTTTACTTTGTCCGCCGCCGGCGTAAATGTGTTGCCAAGGATACACTTTTACGCCGGCGGCGACAATATTAAACTTCTGCTTGTTGAATACAAATACATAACAACGTACTTTTATTACGTTTGAAGAAAAAATGTTTTATGTAATAATTGTGCATAATAATATTTGAAACATTATTATAACAACAAAAATTTTCATAAAACCATAATTTACTGAGATATTTCAAAATAACTTGATAGGGCTTCAAGTAAACTACAACTTCCAATAATTGGATTATAACTAGGACTAGGCAAAATGCAAGTTTTGTGGTTGTTGTTTTAACCTATAACATTTAGAAAACCATACATTTTTGACGTTGAATATTTCACAACACTTTCCAGCTTCCAACAAGAAATAAATGAGGACCTTTGAAAATAAAATGAAAATAGTAAAACCCTATTCTAGGGATCCTAATATTAAATATTTTGACGCGTAACAATGTTTTCGATTGGTCCACACAACCAAAAATATACTTCCTGCTGCCCTGGTTCCCCTAAGAATATCTTATCTAGACCGTTCGACCAAGCTGTCGAAAAGCATTCAAGCAATCACTACCTCATTGCTAAGCGGTCGTTTCCAGGGCCGTGCCTGACGGGCGTTCATTGCGTACACCGCACGCAGGCGGCCGAAATTAAGAGGCGGCCAAATCGTTACAAGTTGTTTACTGGGCAAAAATACAATCGGTTTGTTTTCATTAAGATACGAAGTAAAAACAGTTTCTCTAATCTAATCTATCTAAAAAGAGTTTCTCAGAAATAAGAAATGTATAAAAACTGATTATGTCGTTGTAGTATTTATATACCTAGTCATGCAGCGAATCCGAATTTTTTCGAACATTGCACGAGCGAAGAGCCGAAATAGTTTTTTCAATTGACCGGCGTCGCGTAAGCGGTCTTATTCGTCTTATTAGTCGTATTAGTCTATAGACTAGCGAGGATAAATCGTTTTTTGTGTCCTGTGTGTGATCCGATATTATTAAAGTCTTTAATTTAACGCAGGGGTCGGCGCGACCGTGCACGATCGAGCTGATTTTCGAAAAGCTCCGCCTCCCACCACCCCCTTACGTTCTCACTTCCGCGCGATACCTACAAGCCTCCAGAGCCTCAAGAGTGTACTCTTAACGTAGAGTAACGCGGGGCCTTCATATTACGAAAATATTATCAAAATTACAAAAATTTCATTCAATTATTTTAAAGCAAAATCTAAAATTTCAAAATCAATAGTTTAAAATTTAAAACTGAATAATATTTTTGTAATTTTGATAATATTTTCGTAATATGAAGGCCCCGCATTACACTACGTTAAGACTACGCTCTTGAGGCTCTGGAGGCTTGTAGGTATCGCGCGGAAGTGAGAACGTAAGGGGGTGGTGGGAGGCGGAGCTTTTCGAAAATCAGCTCGATCGTGCACGGTCGCGCCGACCCCTGATTTAACGAATAAAAATAAATTGCTTTATTCCTGAAAACTTTTAGTTGTGTGTTCGTGTGGTGAAATTTAATAAAAAGTTTATTTACTCGACAAAGACTGAAAAAGGTAATACACAAAAAATGTAAAATTTGGGTAGACTTTCAATTTTGGGCCCGGGAAATTTTGGCGGGTCTTTTTGGAGGGAAAAGGCCTTTTGATATGAAATTCTTAAATAAATATTAAAAAATATTTAATAATATTAAAAAAAATTAAAAAAAAAAAATTAAATAATAATTAAAATAAATAATAAAATAGTGCAATTTAATATTAAATTACTTAAAATCTTCCTTAATTTATACTAAAAAATGAATATCTTTCTCATTTTGAATGCATTTATATAATAATTAAAAGTTGTTTGTTTGCATACGAGATTCTCTGTTTAAATCGCTCACAACCCGCCGATGGAAAATCAAGCATTTGAACTTGTGTAGCCGAAAGCAACTCTTTAAATTAAGCTTATGATTCCTTTTTATAATAGCAATGTTATTGTTATTAAATGGAAGAAATTTACCTGACATTGAACTAGAAAACAGTTATATGTGGTTGAATTTTCCTCTCCGTTTTCATTTTCAAAATAAATCTTGACATATTTATGTTTAAAAATATGTTTTACTTAAAAAGCTTATGAATGATTTTCTTATCATGTCATCCTATGCGCATTAAAATATACATTAATTATAGATTTTTAGTAATTTAATATTAAATTGCGCTATTTTATTATTTATTTTAATTATTATTTAATTTTTTTTTAATTTTTTATTTTTTAAACATTTTTAAAGGCCTACGAATGTCTGAAAGGAAAACGAAAAGATTGTCTGGAGCGCAATATAAAAGAAAGCGAGAGGAAAAGCAAAATGAAGCTAAAAAAATGTTTGGCTCATTAACAAAGTTTTTAGTAAAATCGCCAGAACCGGAAAGTAGTTGTAGTAGCCAATTAAATCCAATTGATGATTTGTTTTGCGATAAAAATGAAAATGAATTATCTGTCGAAAATGAAAAGGCTAATGACAATACTAGTAGTACCGACGAAATGGAAACAGAAGATAATAAGGATATCGATCTATACAATACCGATACCGCTGAAATTGATAAAGCATATTTTGCTATGTGTATGGATTTAAATGATCCAGCTTGCTGGCCTTTAACAATTACCACTAAAATATTGGATATATTAATCGAAAAAGGACCCATACAAAATAAACAATCTACATATCCAATTAATGAATTGGGAAGATCATTTTCATCAACTTATTTCTATAGAAAAATGCCAAATGGTGAAAAATTTAATCGTGAGTGGTTAATCTATTCTCCAAAAACGGATTCCATATTTTGCTTCTGTTGTAAATTATTTGGCAAACAAGAAATAAAATTAGTTAATGAAGGCTTCAATGATTGGCAACACACATCTGATAATTTATCTCGTCATGAAAAAACATCGCTGCATATCGGAAATTGCACCAATTGGAAAAATTTGGAATTAAATTTAAAAAACAAAGCTACAATTGATAAAAATTTGCAACGGTATTATGACGCAGAGAAAAAACGATGGTATCAAATTGTCGTACGCATGATATCTGTGGTACAATTTCTGGCAGTACAGGGTTTAGCGTTTAGAGGTAGCTCGAGCAGATTGTATGAAAACAATAATGGAAATTTTCTAAAAGCAATTGAAATGATAGGAAAATTTGATGATGTTATGGCAGATCACATAAATCGCATTCAACAATCAGTTGCTTTAAAGAACCATATGCCACATTATGCGGGAAATCGCTTCCAAAATGAAATAATTAGTATCCTTGCAGCGCAAATTCAAAAATATATTTTGTCAGCAATAAAAGACGCCAAATATTTTTCAGTAATTTTGGATTGTACGCCGGACATGGGACATGTCGAGCAAATTACAATAATTTTGAGATATGTGCATATTCAAAATGACGAAGTAGAAGTGAGAGAAAATTTCGTTGGTTTTTCTCCAGCTCAAAAAAGTACTGGAGAAGCTTTTTACGACTTTTTAATTGAAAAATTAAGCTCTCTTAAATTAAATGTTAACGATATGAGAGGCCAGGGGTATGATAATGGATCAAATATGGCTGGAAAACATATTGGATTGCAGAAACGAATTTTGGACAATTATCCACGAGCTTTGTTTATGCCATGCAACGCGCATACATTAAATTTGGTCGTCAATGATGCAGCGAAAGTTTCTTTTTCAACTGTGGATTTTTTTAGTAATGTGTCAGCAATATACAATTACTTTTCCGGATCACCTTTTCGATGGCAAATTTTAAAAAAACATGTAAAATCGTTAACAGTAAAACAAGTTAGCGTAACCCGGTGGGAATCAAGGATTAAGGCGATTAGACCACTGCGTCATGAATTAGGTGAAATTTATGACAGCCTAATAGAACTAGCGGAAGAATGTTCAACACCAATAGGTCAACATGAAGCTAAATGTTTGGCAATGAAAATTAAATCGTACAAATTTATTTGTTCCACAGTAATATGGTACGAAATCTTAGAAAAAGTAAATATTATTAGTAAAATGATGCAGACCGTTTCTTGGAATCTTACTTCATGTGCTGAATCTATTAATAATATTTTAATTTTTTTCCAAAGTATTAGAAATGATGAAAATTTCGAAAAGTATTTGAAAATTGCTGATGAATTATGTGAATCACTTGAAATACAACCGGAATTTCCTGTTGAAATTAATCTACGTCGACGCCATAAGCGAAAACAATTTGACTATGAAGGAGATGAGGATATTCAGTTAACTGCTAAAGAAAATTTCAAAATTAATTTTTTCTATGTAATATTGGATACAGCCATTTCATCTGTTACTACCCGATTTGAAACATTATCCAATTTCGAACAGTCTTTCGGATTTTTATATAAATTTGTTGAAATAGGAGAGGACGACATAAAAAAAAGTTGCTTCGACTTTCATAATAAATTCAAGGATGGCGAATCGTGCGACATAAACGGAGCAGAATTATACGAAGAGTTAATTTCATTGAAAATAATTATAAAAGATAGGAAACAACCCGAAGAACTCCTAAAGTATTTGTACAAACACAATTTACAAAATTCATTTCCAAATGTATCTACAAGCTTAAAACTATTATTGACCATGCCTGTATCAGTTGCGTCTGGAGAACGTAGTTTTTCTAAATTGAAAATCATAAAAAATTACCTACGTACTTCCATGACGCAAGAACGTATGAGCAATCTTTCAATTATCGCGATTGAAAGTGAAATTGCTGAATCTTTAAATATTCACGAAGCAATTGACGATTTTGTCAGTAAAAAATCCCGTAGGATTAACTTTTAATATGTACTTTATTTAATAATTGCTTCGTGAAGATTCAGCAATTTCACTTTCAATCGCGATAATTGAAAGATTGAAAGATTTCCCTAATTAACCGGTAACCTAACCGAAATAATTTTATGAAACCGGTTAATTAACCAAAAACCTTTACTATTTTCAATATCAATAAATAATACGTAAGATTTGATTTTTTAAAATCAAATAATTTTAAATTGTCACTGAGCGACACCTAGGATTTTAAATTATCGTATTCCTATGTTCTTTATGTTTGATAATTTTGTCTGTGATTATAATACCAATACCATAATTACTTTTTTTCATGTTATTATTAAAGTAAGTAAATTAATTCTATTTTGTATACCTCCCAAGTTGCAAGTCAGCCCAGATCTGCCATTGGCCACTGAGCTTTGTTATCCTAATATGTTAGTATAGATTTAAGGGTTATTCCTTGTTCTTTATGTTTGATAATTTTGTCTGTGATTATAAAACCAATACCATAATTTTTTTCATGTTATTATTTTTGTTTAAATTTTAAATAAAAAAATGTTTATTTTGTGCATTTTTTTTTCTTAAATTTCATCCAAACATATAAATCTCATAAAACCGGTTTTTAGCCGGTTTTTCTTTTCAGAAACCGGTTTTGGGAACAAAACCAATATTTTTTTTCGTTCTCGATTTCGGTTAACCAAAAACTGATTTTTTTCCCGGTTTGATGCCCTGTGTATAATAATAAACATTAAAAATTAAAGTAGTTTTTTTTAATGTTATCCTGGGGGCGGCCATACAGACTGGCACGCAGGCGGCCATATACCCAGGCACGGCCCTGGTCGTTTCTGTCTCCAACACCTTCTCGTGTTCTCGTCCCTGCTCTAACAGTCAACTGCAATCGACTGCCCAGCACACACACACACACATACACACATTCATACACAACGACCGGATGTTCAGTCCAGCTGTAAATAGACGGAAAGCCTTGCTCTGCGTTGCTCTGCTAGCATCTAGAGGATATGTGCTAATTTATCTTCACTGCAGTTACTATTACCACGTGTGTGGACTAGACGAACATTGGGGTTATGTAAGCGAAGGTTCCTCGTGTTAACCTGCCATGGTCATTGCTGCTAATGACGATGCGAAAATGTTATAGACCATTCAGATTTTATAAGGGAAATGATATTTACAATTCGAAAGCAAATGATCAGTCAAAGTTTTCATTAAAATGATATTTGGGGATGAACGTTAAATGAATGGTGTGAATGAATTTGTATATTTGGGTAGTATGTTTTCAAGGGACGTATTGACCAGGAGATTGAAAGGCGAGTGTGTGCAGGGTGCATGATATTGGGTGCTTTGGGATATTTGCCCGAAATGTGAATGTATCTACAGATGTTCGATTGACTGTTTATAATGGTGTAAGTGTCTGCATTGATGTATGGTTCTGAATGTTGGGTGTGGCTGAAGAAGCATGAACGACGTATAACTGCTGTGAAAATGCGATATTTGAGAGGAGTGTGTAGGTATACGAGACGTGATCGTATACGGAATACATTAGTGTATGCTGAGCGCAAAATTGAGAAGAATGTTGTTAAGGAAGTGGGAGTGTGTCAGTTGAGGTGGACATCTCGGAGGGTTGGTGAAACTAATATATGCGGGTGAGATTGAAGGTGAAAGATTACGTGGGCGTCCGAGGAATAACTGGTTGGGTATGATTGATGGTTTGTTGTGTAAATGAATTGTTCCAGACGAGCATGTATGAATGTGGACGAGGCGAAAGTGGTGGAATGTTTGTAGGAGATTAATTGTTGGTTGACTGTGTTTCTGTGTTCCTGGGTTCGTGCTACCCCACTGAGTGGGATGCTAGATTGAAGTAGCTTTCGTATCCATGGTGAGGAATTAGTAAAAAAAAGAAAAAAACAAATTTAGTCGCTCGTTGCTATTGTAGACGAACGACATTAGTTATTTACTTTACAAGTGGACAAAGTGGACCTTCAAAAGAAATTTTATCGAGTGGGTAATTTCACTTTGCTCACGTGTGAAGTATAACGTTTTATCCAACATCTCTTAATAAATGCAAAATTTATTAAAGAAATATTATTTGACAATGACATAGGCTTTAAATTTTCTAAATTAAAATGGCAATCGAAGTAGTTACCAAGGTGTTGTGAGCTATTATTATTGTTCTAAATAAAAAATTACTCACTAGTGACTTTTCTCAAATTTATACCCACTAATGGGTAATCTGTTACTTTCCTTGTTTAAAATCGCCATAGTTATAGAGCATTTATTGAGAGGTGTTGTATAATAGTATATTCTACAACAAGTAATAGAATGGCACATATTCTACTTGAGCGCTAATATGTGCCTCTGATTCGTTGAAATTATTCCATACGCGGTGTATGGAATGATAGTTGTTCCTATACAGTTTTTAGTTGTAGAATGTGTAGTTTCCAAAATAGTGTTACAGAAAATATAATTCCTCAGAAAACATCAACTTTGCGTTGACTAATGCAAGCCCCAAAAGCAACTTTCTATAGTAGTCGTCAGAAAAAGTGTTTTAAATAAATTCTTTGTATTTTGGGGCGTAAAATCCGAATTTTCAATAAAATATCACCAGATATTCAATTTACAATTTGAAAGTCAACATCCTTTTAAAATTTAGAGGATCAACCAAAATTTTCCTAGTAACCCATCCAATTTATCCGAAAGTTGTAATTTACTTGTAGGCCTACCTGGGTTTTTGTTAGAATAAATTTTGTCCAAGGATTCAAACCATTCCTCTGCTATCCTTCCTATACATACCCCTATATTCTATTCCATCCTCACATGCATTACCCAAGAAGAACGTTCCTGGCCCCGCGTCTAACACAACACAAAGATTATCTAACATTCTAACACAAGGTCTCTTGATGGAGCCTGCGGCCAAGCTCACCAGTGCAAGATTCATTACCGGAGTTAAATGGCCAGCGCATGGCTGAGTCCGAGCCCCACAAGAAAGGGGAAGAAGATGACTGTGTTTGAGTGTGCATGTGTGTGAAGAAGCATGCAGAAGGACTTGGGCCCCCAACCGTGAATGATGGATGGATGTTTGGAGTTTCCTTCCTTGTGTGGACAGCGGAATGGATGCTAATTACTATTATGGTAATTTCTTTGTAATTAATTAGGAGAAGTGCGATCAAAGATGTGGACAAATTATTTATAGATAAATAAAATAAAATAAATTTTCAGTTTTCTTTTGTATGCATTCGTTGAAGAAAATTGTATTTCTTACAAAATGATTAGGTTCAATTAAAAAAATTCTTTTTCCTGCATTGAAATATAATGAATATATTTTAAATTTTGTTTTTAAAAATAATGAAAAAGAAGGCGTTTTAATTTTAAGCAATACTCTTTTATTTAAAACGATATCAACTATTCCTATTCAAACTACTCCTACTACTACTACATAATGAGTCTCAGTTGAATACTTTGATGTGATTAATTTTCATAGAAGAATATTTATTAAACCTACAAAAGTTTTGAATGAAACGAAATCGAATTGAAACTATTCAAATCAATTTTTCTCTTCATTTAAGAGGAATCTGTTTGTTCCAAGAAATAATTTTTGTCAGTGCACATTTTTTGTAGGGGATATATTTCGTGCGCTACCAGCTGTCAAGTCACGTCCTCAAAAATATTAGTGAAGCCAATAATAAATTATTATTGACCTGTTTCGGTATTATGAAGCAAGCGGTAGTTAAAAACAAATTTATGAATTCAAAAGGAACCAAAATTGGGATGTTACTATGATAGTAGTGAAAAAATATATATACTGTCAATAGATACTGCCGGAAAAATTTTGTATTTATGTGATATGATTAAATTACGAGCCGAAGGCGAGGGATTTTGTCACTTCATTTGTCGAGGAATGTTACCTAAAATCAACAAACTTGAGGACAAATAACTGCAAAATAATGTAACCGAAATATATTTTATATACAATCGATAAATAATGTTAACTTTATTCTTTTCAAATTTATTACTTAATGTGCTTCATTATTTCCCAAGGGAAACAAAAATGCCAAGTAGTCCCTAGGGAAATATACTTTATTAATGAATATTAATATTCATTACGAAATACATCCAAAATTATCAATAATTATAGTTTTACACTCCTGTATAAATATATCCCCATTATTTTAATTTTTCGATTAATTATTGTACCCATAATTCACAACAGTGAATTATAATTCATAATTCACTCTACTCGACCAATCAAAGAGCCAGAAATCAATAACTCACTGTTATTTTAAAGACGTGATGTGGATCACCAAGCAACGGCCGTCTGACAGTTGACATGTAGTCAGTTGTCATTGTGTACTTTTATGTTGACGTTTTCCAACGTGTATTTTCAACGAATTTCGATCATTATCAAGAGATTTTTCCTAATTTACAGAAGTAGAAAAAGTATAGTATTATATTCGGGATTATGGTCATTATTCACTCGAATGATTTACATCTCACCACCAATTTTTTTGATGATACTTTTTATATAATATCTATATAAGAAAGCAAAAATTACATAAAAGAATCTTAAGCAACAAGAAACATTCCGAATATCGTCCTAAATGTCTCTAATTTAAAATAAACCTCTCAGCAACAACCCAATATCCTAAATTCGTGAATTCATTAGTGAATTGGTCCTAGTGATCGAGCCATGCGTGTTCTGCAGATATTAGTAATACTCCGAGGACAAATCGGGCTACAAATTTCGGCCATGTTCACATGCAAAGCAACCTCATCGAATTCCGTGCGTATGTATGATGACATTGTCTGTAATTAATACTAATGAGAATATTCAGCAGCTGTAATTTGACCTTGTGTAGAATTTTCGATTAGATGGATTTTGGGGCGATAATTAAGTGACACGTTGATTAAATGGACAGATATACGACGTGAAAGAGGGTAGTAATAGAACGCAATTGTTCTTTTATTATTTGGGTAGTATGCTGTTAAGTAAGATGAACAGTAAACTGGTAATCTAATAAACAGGATGTTCTGAAAATTGGAGCATCAGGTAAAACGATTCTTTGATTACTTCTAAGTCGTTAATCCTAATGTAAAAAATTTGTACGACCCTTAGTAAATCCATGCGCGCTACTTAAAAGAAATTTAAATTTGGAAATATCGAACCAAATAAATAAAATAAATATATCATCACGCCTTTTGGGTCCTAAGAATCTAAATCCAACACTGTACAAAAATAAAGGATTTGAAAGAAGGGAGAGCAATTCCATGGGTACTCGAGTGACAGATCGAATAATCATTATAAAATTAAGCATCTTATGGTTCATCAATTGAGATAAAAAAAACCAAACCTCATTCGTATGCAGATCACGTAGCTATTAATGATTTAGGTCTGCACGAGTATGCAGTGCCCAACGGATGGTCTGACCTATTTTAGTGACTCCTCACCGTCTAATAGTCTACTTAGTACTACTTCAAAGGGAGGGAAGTTAGAATGACTCTGAGTTGGACAAGGAAAACAAAAAGCAAAGAACCGTTCGAAATGAAAGATGCTAAACAAAAAGAAATAGCTACGTAATTTTATATACCAGTTAAGACTTTTAGAATAGCTTTAAAAAAATAGTTCTGATCGAACAAAGGGAAAATTTATTGTGCTAAATTTATTTATAACTTAAATTCTGTTATTTTAAAGAATATTTTAAGCAATAATAACAACTGATATAATATCAAATTTACAATTTGTCCCAAAGGTATTGACTGATACCACAAACACTGTTTTTAAATTTGATGACAACAAAATACAGAAAATTGTTTCTAATAAAATTTGTAAGTAATATTACTCTACATCTTTTTGATTCCAGTGAAATTTTCTTTTTCTTCGTGAGTGTTTGATTTGCAATAGTTTGGCAATACAGCAAAAAAACTAGAAAGTTCCTAATGAAATTAAAATATTTGTGGTTAAACGAGCGCGAGCGCTTCGGGCATCAACAAATTTATTTGCAACATTTTTTGCCCTTGAATTACGTTGTATTTCCGTTTCCTGATTGTCTGTAAATCGATTCGTTTTACGTATTGAAATAAATTTAAATCGTACAGAGAAAAATCTCACTTCCTTTTTGAGGTGAAAAACAAAAGAATACATAAAATTCAACCTCGACGAGTTCAAATGACTGTCAAGTTCATTTTCAACGCTGTTACGTCATGTATATTCTCATCAATTTTAATTATTATTTTTTATGATTTCTCGTCAAGTAAAACTGAATATAATTTCCAATCCCACATGTGTTTTAATGCGAGGAAATTTGTGATTAATAGACTATATGTCAGCACGGTATTTATCCATTTCTGATCGTGCAGATCATATTGTGTCAATGATGTCTGTGTGTTAGGATGGATGGATGGATGGATGGATGAATGGATGTGTGCGCAATATCTCATGAACGAGACAAGATATGTAATCGAAACTTGGAATTTATAAGTTTCGTGAAAATATGAAGAGCTGAGTTGATTTTCAATGAAATTGAAAAACCGGAAGAGGACGTTTACTGAACACACAAGACAATAAATTCCATTTATTTCAAAAATAGAATCAGCTATGAGAAAAAGTTTCAAATGAAAGATGTTAGCAAGAATATTTGGAATATAAAATGTTATTTGCACTTTTCTTGTACATGCTTCTAATTTTGAGAAAAACTAAATGATATATTTAATAATATATTTTAGTAATCTTAGTTACACTGGGAACAAAAGCTAAAATAATTTTTACATCTATGTGTCAAACGCGTCAAATAATTATGAAATCCAAAAATATGTGTCGTTTTAAATATTATAAAAGCAATATTTGTATTATTAGTTAGAAAGTTTTAAGGACTAGATATTAATAAATATTTTAAATTAACATCATAGCTGAGAACATAAAATTAAATTTATAATGTATATATGTCAAATAATTGTCACAATAGTTATACGCAAGGAACTTAGACATACATGTTCAATTGTTCAGTTGGTTTTATTTGTATAGGAATGTAGTGTGGTGCCCACACCAGATTTTTAATAAAGAAATACTGTTCATGAACATTTTCTTTTTAAATTAACGTATTATGGTTCCTATTCTGTAACTTATCTAACTGAAAAGCGGACATACAGACATCATTGGATATGCAAGGGATCTAAAACAGCGTCCATATTCAATTTGTTACCAGGGTAGACGAACTACAACGTAGTCCAAATATCGTGATATGTATCTCTGTATATTTCGCATGTCCACATGGCCACATTCACCTTTGACCTTCACAACACGTGAATGTTGTTCTAAACTTGTCGGACTCTTCGTCGGAGACTGTGACATGTAAATGAATTAGGAGGAGGAGCGAATTTCTGCCCAAATCTTGTTCAAAGATTTTTACACATTTTTTAAGTTACTTCTTGGAAATGCCCACACTTGAAATTTTTTATGATTTATCGACGAAATGATTTGAATTCTTATTTTCTTATACGTTATACGAGGAAGCATAACAATCGATGAAGAAATTTTACAATACACCTGTATTATTTTCATCATTTTTAAATGAATTTATTTTGTTTGCGCAACTAAAAAAAAAACATTTTAACAATAAATTAAACCGACGAAAAAAAAACTGAAAAGCGAAATTGAAATAAACCTTTTTAGTCTTAATAACTAAGCTCCTTAACTAATGTAGTGGAAAACTGTTAATGAAACAAATAATATATAAGAAATATAAAGACAATCAATTGTCAATGTTTCATAAAATCTGAATAATAAATAAGTTATTAAGTCAAAGAGATCTCGTCGATCCAGTCAGTCGGTGCCACTGCTTCTCAAGCAAATGGTGGGTTACACTACGCTGATGAGTTCCAAAAAAACGAAAAGCGTCCGTAGTTACCGATTGATTGGATTGGCCAGTCTCTGTAAATTAATAACTTACTTATTATTCAGAGACTGAATTTTATAAAACATAAACACTTTATTGTCAATAATAATATAACAAGAGAGAAGAGAGTGAGAATAAATTGAAAATAATTTGACAGATCTTACGAAAACTTATTGCCAAATGGCAACAAGTTTGAGAAAGATACTGGAGAATTATTTTCTAATTTATCGAACTGTCGAGTTATATTTAATTAGATTAGTTTTTTATTTCATCATCCGGCACGCCACTAAATCTATTTTTTTTTTTGCTCATTTTTTACTTGTATTGATGATGATAACTATCTGACATGTGACATTTGTCAACAAAATATAAACAGCTACAAAATTTATTCCCGGGAACAATCACTGGAGCTTTATTCTCAGTATAATAATGACAGGATTGGTTAAAACACAAACACGTGGCATACAATGAAGCATTTCATTGGTTTTAAGAAACGTCAAAAAAAAATTTTATAATTTTTATATAAGTTAAGTAATGAATTTTGAGTTAGAGCCAAAAAAAAAAAAACAATCAACGAACGAACTGTAAATTACTTACATTAGTTTAGGAGCTTAGTTATTAAGACTAAAAAGGTTTATTTTATTTTTCGCTTTTCAATTTCTTTTTTCCTCGGTTTAACTTTTTGTTAAAAGTTTTTATTTTTTAATTTATTTGTGTCTACCTATTTTTCTACCTTTAGGGGTGTAAAAAAGTATAATCGAAATCGGTCTAACCCAGTACAAAGTTATGCATAGTAGAATTGGTTAAAAGCCACAAATTCAGTGGGTAAACAATCAAACATCCCCTATTTTCCGACCGTTAGGATGGAATTTTTTTTTTTTAATTTAAATAAGACAAACTTCGAGGTATACCCTATCTAATAAAAAGAAATCATTAAATTCTGACTACCCTGTACAAAGTTATGCGTGGTCATAAACAAAAAAAATTATACGAATCGACTACACACCATTTTTTCGGTGATTAAAAAGTTATATAAAAATGACACTTACTATTATCTAGCAGTGACCGCTGTTTGGAAAGATTCCAACCTATCTATTAAAAATGAATACACAATAAAAAAAACACACTATACATACCTACGTGCCACATAGTGTTAAAATCACAACATTGAAAATTTATTAACACTTCACAAACATTCTTGTATTTCTCCAAAGTGGTAATTACAAGTTATTATCGCTAGAATAATAAATAAATAAATACTCCATTATCTGGGTTAACTAAATACAGAGTCAAATACGAATGTCTGGTCACGTGGTTGACGGATTCGTTAGTTCTTAGTAGGCCATGTCCGATTCTGACTTGTTTCAATACCTATCATTTATTATAAATATATACGGGGTGTCTATTTTTATTTAAACGACATAGAAAATACAATGTCAAAAATTTTATTGGGCTATAAATTTTAGGACAATATTCATTCGTCAAAGAAAGTCATGTGCTGCCCAAACTACTTTTCTGTTTTGCAACTGCATTTCTCTGATTGACAGTAGATGAATCAACAAAACAGAAACGCAAAAGAAATTTACTAAATTGACCCATTTTTATTTTAGGAGCGGTGCTATTCAAACTATTCAACTTTCAAATGTTGGCAGCGAATTCTTTCAAATGTCTCAATTCCACGGAGCAGATGAAAGAACCGAATATAATTAAAGATCATCACAGTTGCCAATTCTTTGCAACAAAGGACAATCGCCTTGGTTGTTTATTTTCGCTTCTGATTAAATACTTCTACATATTATTCAATTATTTTAAATGTAGGTGTTTTCATTTTAAGTATATTTGATCAACAAGTTTTTATAGACATTCCTAATTTATTTCTGCGGTTTTTTATCGGCGATTTTACAACTCAGTTCGGTCGTTTCACATGTTTTAGATTATATTGACATGTCAGGCAAAAAATTAATTAAGAATTCAGAGATTAATTATGCTTTTACAATTTTACTAAATTCATTTTCAATGGTAATATATTATTTTGCAAGAAAAATTTGTATTTCGAAGATTTTGAGACAAATTTTGTCATTCAATTTGACGAGGAATGTTGAATAAAATTTAGAAAAAAATGAACCAAAATATATTTTTTTCTACGACCACCTAGATATCTGCTAATTGTATGTTTGTTGTTGCTAGGGATATGAGGTACATTGCAAGTATCGTGCGAAATGAATTTGGTTTGTGAGTATTTCAATACAGGTCATTTCATTTTAGTACAAGTGTCATTGCTAGGATACTTATTTAGAATATCAAATATTGGAATGGTGAAAGTGGGACAAATTTATTATTAAAATTAAATTAATTAGGAAATAATATCGTGGTCGTAGAAAAAGTATAGTGTACTTGCATGGAATGTCCATTTCATACTCGTAGAAAATGAGTACCATTCCATGCTTGTTGTACAATGTACTATTTTCTACGACCACTGAGAAATCTGTTCATTGTATGTTTGTTGTTGCTAGGGATATGAGGTACATTGCAAGTATCGTGCGAAATTAATTTGGTTTGTGAGTATTTCAATACAGGTCATTTTATTTCAGTACAGATGCCATTGCTAGGATATTTATTTCGAATTGTCAAATATTGGAATGGTGAAAGCGGGACAAATTTATTATTAAAATTAAATTAATTAGGAAATAATATCTTGGTCGTAGAAAAAGTATGGTGTAATGTCCATTTCATACTCGTATGAAATAAGTACCATTCCATGCTTGTTGTACAATATACTATTATTAAACTATTTTCCAAATAAGCTAGCACAAAATATAAAGTGATAGAAATTAACCAATGACGCAAAATGATAAATGAGCAAATCAATTACTTTTCCAATTATGTTTTAACATCTAAGAAACAAATAATTGAACCTATTAAAATATTGAGAATATTGTGACATCAGCTCATTAGGAAAAGTAGTATTTTTCATCTGCCAAATGATAATTAGTTTCAATTTTCTGGGAATTGTTTTTACGTAGAATCTTTTGTTACGAAAAAGATCGTTAACCTATGGAAATGACATTAATATATTTTTAAATATAGACTCGAATTAATAGATTAGGTACTTATGCATTTAGGAAAGTATTTAAAATTCCAGTGCATTCGAAATCAACACATTTAATTTTTCTGCTATTATGAAAAAAAAAAAAATCGGGAGTGACCAATTCACAACTTTCTTATACTTACAATTCAAAACTTGATTTTCTACGAAATACATTTGACACATGGTTTCACTATTGCTGTAATTTTTTTTTATATTCATTTTACAGCAAAAGTTAAATAGAAAAATTGTTTAGAATTTAAACATTCATACAATAAATCCCATTTGGTTACATAAATATTAATATTTCACGATATATCAATCAAATTAAACTGACATTTTTCCATTTTTAACCGTTGTTTTGATTTTATCAAATAGCAAAGATTTGCTGATTTTTAAACGAAAAATGTCAAAATACAATTTTTCTTTAACTTGTAATACGTAAATGGTGGCAGTAAGATAAAAATATATCAAACAATTATTGTAGATAATAATATTTGAAAAATTATTCTCATAACAAAAATTGTCATTAAATCATAATTTACATTTCAAAATAACTTGATAGGGCTTCAAGTAAACTACCACTTCCGGTTATTGGATTATCACCAAAAACTAATCAGCTCTTCCAAAGGGGATACAATTGATATATACAAAATATATTTATGTGCTCATCCACTGAAAACTCACTACCGATTTTTTAGCATGATTCCTTTACCTTCCTTATAGGTATGGTGGGAGGTAAAAAATAAACATGTATTTGTGGAAGTCCCTTATACTACGTATAAAAAAATAAAAGCAGTACTATTTTATTTTTGTGTTTTCGTAAAGTGTCTTGTAAAACTTGGGGAACTTCTGGATAAATGAATAGTTTATTTGCAAATTATTTAATATATTCAGAATATTCGCAGCTTGTTAGAGGCGATTTTTCGCTCTGTGTGTTAATTTTAGTATCAAAATATTTACGCGCAAATTTTTGCAGCGGTTCACCTTCCGAAGCAACCTTGGATTTTTTAGTTTGTTTGTTGGAACCGCACATCCGGTCAAATGAATATTACATAAATGACTTTTACTAAATATGTTGAACTCTATTCACATATAACAACAATTATTTTCATTTTTATCTACTTCGTTACTAAATATACTTGCGTTAATATTATTAATATTATTTACAGTAAATTGTACAACAAGCATGGAATAATACTCATTTCACACGAGAATTGTTGTACATTTTCTTTAGTTTACTACTTCAGTATGACAGTAAGCGAGCAACTAGCTACAAAACAAAAATTAATAGTACATTATTTAATGAGCATGTAATGTATGCTATTACTCATGAGAATGAAGTTTGCATCACGAGCGAACGCGAGTAATAGTCATTAAATGTTATCCAAACATTTCGTCAAAAATTTTTTTGAAATTATAAGATAAGCTAGGCTACGTACTGTAGTAACAAAATTTTGAAGTGATTTGACATTTAGCAGAAAATCTAAAAACTAATCATTCAGCTGCAATTGAAGCATATACAGAAAATAAAAGATTGAAACATGAGAAAATTAGTGTCTCTTCGCTTTTTTTGTGGAAAAAATTACTTAAAAGTCATTTTGATTGTACTTTTTTGACAGGTAAGATTTGAATTTGACATTCTTTAATTACCTATTTTTATACCCTTATACCAACTTCGGTATATACCTCATCCAATAAAAATAGAATAATCAAAATCGGACTACTATGTAAAAAGTAATGCGTGGTTAAAAAAATATAGGTGTCTACTTGAGAACCTCTTCTTTTTGGGTCGGTAAAAAAATAATTTCCTCGCTAAAGGCGATTAAGAAGAAGAAAAGTCTTACCTTATTCTGAGGGCGAGTGAATATTCCAGCGGCACCAAACCAGTAAAATCCAAGCAACGCGTAAGGTCCACACAAGTTCAAAATCACAATTCACTATAATATTAAATTCAACAAAACAGTACCGACTACCGTATACTTAACTGTAACTTTCCTATATTGCACTAAGATTAACAAAGTATTTCACTACCGAACTAGAACTAGATTAGAGCTAGGAACTAGGAACTAAACAGTGCCAACAGATCAGATCAGTCAGTGGATCACAACGATCTCAATCACAGAACACTACACAGCAGCACTTGTGACGTCACTGTCCCCGGGGGCGGGGCGGGGCGGGGCGGGTGCTAGGGACACGGGGTGCAGGGGTGGAACGCACCCGATGAGGGCACCACCGTTGAGGGGATGCTGAAGAGTGACCTCTGCATAGAGTCTGCAACAAGAAAAGAAACAGATCAGTAAAGAGCGGATTATATGCTCGAAAAAATATGCACTATATATGCACAAATTTAACAATATATGCAGCAAAATATGTAAAAAAAAAAACTTAAATTATTAGATGAAAAGTATAAATAAATGCAATATGAATTTTATTGCACAATACAGTCTTAATTCTGATTCACAATTAACAAATATACTACTAAAATACATATAAACTAAGTCTAGAAACTTGATATTATAAGATTATGACATATTTACATAATTACAATAACAAATTATTTAAAATTTTCTAAAAAAACAGTGAAACATAAGTGAAAGATATATCCAGCTGAGAATTCTCGGTCTTATATTCATTGTACCCACTTTAACCAGTATTCGTGTGTACAATGAATACCTACCGTTACCGTTCCAGGGATCTCCCTAAAAATATTAGAGTTTATTGGTTTGTGTATTTGCTTATTGTATTGTTTATTACTTTTTCCGTTGCATTCTTTTATTTATTTCCTCCTCCAATATTTGGGAATTATCAATGTGCATTATACCAGAAATTTCAGATTGTTTATCACTAGACAAGGTCTTAAAAATATTGAAATATGCAATTATATGCAACTTTTGTAAAAATATGCATAAGAATGCTCAAATATGCAATATATGCAATTAGTTATTAGCATTAATTAACTCTAATCAATGTAATTTGCCCAGAAAATTGATTTTATTTAAAGATATGCAAAAATTAAAATATATGCACTTTGTATATAATCCGCTCTGTACAAATCACTATTAGTACGGCTCTGATTTAAAGACAAAAATGTGATGTATGTACACACTAAAAAAAAAAGATGTAGCCAAAAATATTTTATATCTTATTTGTTTTAAAAAAAATTACTGTAACTGTATTATTTAATGAAATATGCTTTCAAGTAAACAACAACTTTCTTCTGATAAATCTAATCAACTCGAAATTTAATCCTGGAATGCTACACTAGGGTTTAAGAAACCTCACAATTTTCATCTAATTTTCCAGATGCGCAGCATTCGTATACCTATGAAACTACCCCGTTCTAAATTCAGTTTCTATAATTATAAATAAATATTTAATATGTAAAATCCCTGTTTTTGTTTTCATAGTCCAAAATAAAATAGATTTCTTTTTGAACAATGCAGAAACACTAAATATCACTATTAAGAAATGCTCATACCTTAAAAAAATTGTGTTTTCAATTATGACACTTGTCAAATAATACATTTTTCCATTTTTCAACCGATGTTTTGTTTTTATCAAAAAAACGTAAGTATGCAGATTACGAAAATGTCAAAATATAATTGTTCTTTAACGTGTTGTAATACGCAAATGGTGACAGTAAGAGAAAAATGTTTCAAACAATAATTGTAGATAAAAACATAATTTACTGAGATATTTCAAAATAACTTGAAAGGGCTTCAGCATTTGATTCAGCTTAAGAAGCTAACCTGATTTGTTTCGAATAAAAAAGGCGTCAATTAAACAATTTTTAATTGCTGACGCCAGCTGCGAGTCTTCAGTAGTGAAAGGAATTGTACACTAAGTTAAATAGTCATATATTTCATAGTATGCCTTTTTAAATATTGCACTATCATTAAATTCACAAAATGAAGAGTCTTGCATTTTTTGTTGACAAAAGAAAATACACCAAACGTTAGAGTTTGTAACATGCAAATGACTAGTGTACTAATTTAATTCAACATATAATTAATCATTTCAAAGTTATTGCTTCATTTGAGAATATGCTCTAATTGCCTTCATCTCAACTCTAAATCATGTTTTTTCTCAATGATTTAAATGTCTTCGACGCATTTTATCCCTCATGTGTTTGTACGTTCACTTGCTCTACTAATAATATTTCATTTCTACAAGATTTATTAAGTATGTACACTCGATTAATCTTAAATTAATACTTATACACCTCATTGAAATATTTTTTAGGTTATTTAATTAAGATTCAGGAATTTGCTACATACATATTATGTGAGATTTAATTAATAAGCATTTGTTATTGACTTGTATAGCTATATTAATTAGTTTGTAATTGTAGTCATGTCAATTAATAATTCTAGGATTTATGACCGAACCTTATATGGATCTGCAATAGATACTACTGAAATATGAAACTTATTTTCGAACTGTCACTTATGAGACTGTTAAAAAAAACAACAAAACTTAAAATTTTTATATTTTGTATATATCAATTGTATCACCTTTCGAAGAGTTGATTAGTTTTTGGTGATAATTCAATAACCGGAAGTGGTAGTTTACTTGAAGCCCTATCAAGTTATTTTGACAATGTTTGTAATTCAGAATAATATTTCAAATATTATTATCTATAATTATTGTTTGAAACATTTTCCTCTTACTGTCACCATTTACGAATTACAACACGTTAAAGAAAAATTATATTTTTATATTTTCGTTTAAATCTACTAACCTGTTTCTTGAAAAAAAACAAAACAAAGGTTGAAAAATGTCGTTTTTACCTCCCGCCTACCTCTAGGTAAGGGAGGTATTGTTTTTGGTCAGAAAATTGTGTAGTGAGTTTTCAATGAATAAGCACGTTTTAGGGTCCCTACAGTACGATTTTACTATTTTCGCGATGATGTCTGTATGTATGTATGTATGTATGTATGTATGTATGTGTGTGTGTGTGTGTAGTCTGTGGCAATTTTTTCGTCTCGCATAACTCAAATACTATAATACCAAAAAATACATTTTTTTGAATTATTGCTTCTTATATTTAAATGAAGAGCTGATTAGATTTTGGATAAAATTGGTCGACCGGAAGTAGCAGTTTACTTGAAGCCCTTAACAGTTTTTCGTGAAAAACACGGTTAAATTTCCTTTTTCAACAATTTATGTTATTTTGAAAGTTGAAGAATATTTAATTCTACATTTGATTTGATTACACTAATTTTAATAATTTTCATTAGATTTAGAGATAATAAAATATAAAGAAATTAGATTTCACAAATCTTGCATTCCTAGTACACCATGGAAAATTTTCAATTTTTTACGAAATGTGTCACATGTCATTGTGATTGTGAAGCTGTTTTCTTAGTAAAATATATGTCAAAAAATTAAATAAATATACGAAAGAAAATTAAAATTCTCAAATATAAATAGAAAATAAACAAATAAGAAGGTATGTTTCTGTATCATCAAATACTATTTTGTACCGTTTAAGAGTAGTATTGGGCGGGAGGTTATGTGCTGGCCACATCAGATTTTTTGGCATGTCATAATTTTTTGAAGGGATGAGCGTTTCTTGATAGTGGTGGTCCGTGTTCTTGGATTGTAAGATATGAAATCTATGGCGGGAGGTATTGTGCTGCCCACAACAGATTTTTTATGTTCAGAAATAGTGTTCAGCTATTATATAGAACATATAGAAACCTTCCAATTACTATAGTAATTAAACAACCCTAATCAAATGTACGACTAGCATTTCACTATTCAAACAGCTATGTAAATTAACCAATTATCTCGTTCAATATCAATATGTAACTAGTATAATTGTAAAGTTTCGATTTCTAAATACAGCATTAATTAAACTAATTCAATATTATAAGTTAAGGGAATTTTTGACAAACATTTTCGCTTCATGAATTATACAAGCACTTAAGAACCAGATGTTGTATTAAGATTATTTAAACACAAAATACTGTGCGTGAGCTTGCATAAATTTAGCGCTGGCATTTGAGCTAATAAGTAAGTAGGTATTAACTTAAGTTGTTACTTAATGCTACTATGTATAAGAAAGTAATACGATATTATTATAAGATTATACAGGGTGGAAATTGAAGGACGTATCATAGCATGTTCAATGTCATTTTTAAATATTTAGTTATTGGCTTCCCTTATTATTTTACAACAAAAAAGTTTATCCAACATCGCTTAATAATAAAAAAAACAATAAAGAAATATTATTTGACAGTGACATATGCTTTAAATTTTTTAAATTAAAATGTCAATCGAAGTAGTTACCAAGGTGTTGTGTGTTATTATTATTGTTATAAATAAAAAAATACTCACTAATGACTTTCTCAAAATTATACCCACTAGTAGGAATCTTTTACTTTTCTTGTTTAAAATCGCCATAGTTAAAGAGTATTTATTAAGAGGTGTTGGATAATAGTATATTCTACAACAAGTAATGGAATGGCACATATTCTACACGAGCAAAAAGTTTGTATTCCGAGCCGAAGGCGAGTGTGGAATATGCAATTCCGTTATATGTTGTGGACTATACTTTCTATAACAAGATTTTGGAAATAATACAAAAAATACAAAACTGTTGAAAACATCAAACTCAAATAAATAAAATTAAAACAAATAGACGTAACCATAGTAACTGAATCAAGATACTTCATATATCGTGCAAATATGCGGCTCTGATTCGTCGAATTTATTCCATACGCGGCGTATGGAATGATAATTATTCCTATACAATTTTTGGTTGTGGAATACATAGTTTTCAAAACAGTGTTATAGAATATAGTTTATTGTATTATTTTTGTCACTAATTTTTATAATTTTACTCTACCTGGAATCGGAAAAATTTATTGGTATTTTTTTTTTAATCACTACAACTAACGATGCTTATTCTGCAAAATAAATTGAAGCCCAAAAATTAATTCTATCTAATCAATTTTAATACAAATTAGGTTCAGGTTTATTGATCACTTGTTCAGGTAGAAGGTAGATGACATTGTTCTTACAAAAAAACAACTCCATTACTAATTAATACATTACAAACCAATTAATTTACATAATTCGTTTGATGTCACGAGAACAATTTTTCATCTGTCTATAAATTTATTTAAAGTGCTATGAATCCTACGGGCACTATGTAAATTTCATCTTCCAAAATTGAAGTTTTCGCGTGGGACGCCATTGACGAGAGCTGTCACTAGATGGTGTACAAATATACAGTGTTTTAATTTCGAGGTTCACCATGGTGATCCCAAGAGACAATTTAAATTATACAAAACTTGCCATGCTAGTAGGCCAATTTAATGATATTTTGGTTATTCTGATAAATATTTCTCATTATACAATAGTGTACAAATTATAAACATTAAAAAAATACTTTCCGCCATAGATTTCTTATCAAATGATGCAGAAACACGCATCACCACTATCAAGAACCCTCATCCCTTAAAAAATTGAGTTTTCCCTTGCGAAACATGTTAAAAACAGACATTTTTCAAGCATTGTTATTTCAAAAAGCTCAGGTTAATAGATTTAAACGAAAATGTCAAAATATAATTTTCTTTAACGTGTTGTAATTCGTAAATGGAAACAGTAAGAGAAAAATATTTCAAACAATAATTGTAGATAATAATATTTCAAATATTATTCTAATAACAAAAATTGTCATTAACCCATAATTTACTGAGATATTTCAAAATAACTTGATAGGGATTCAAATAAACTACCACTTCCGGTTATTGGATTATCACCAAAAACTAATCAGCTCTTCCAAAGGGGGTACAATTGATATATACAAAATATCACACAGACTGACAGACAGACAAACAGTCACACATAGACATCATCGCGAAACTATTAAAATCTTATTCTAGGGTCCCTAAAACGTGCTCAACCACTGAAAACTCACTACCAAATTTTAGTATGATTCCTATACCTCCCTTACAGGATGTGGCGGGAGGTAAAAATCAACGAAATTAAGTTATACTAGTAAGGAAAATTTGTCTAATTCAACCAACGTTGTAGCTCTTATAAACACTGAATATTGCACACTAGTGTTTTTAATGAATTACACCATTACACGTATATTTTTTAAGCTATAAATACAAGAATACATTTTGTACAACGTCCATTCCTTCCTTTTCATTTATTAATCATAAAATTAAACGAGATTTATTATTAATAACATTTTGCCATATATTAAACGAGGTGCAATATTTTTCAAGTATAATTCAATAATATATGTTACTGTAGACTAAATGAACTAATTTGCCTTTTTAATTGCATTATTAGCTATTTAAATGTATTTGCATGATATGCTGCTAAAACTAGGTTAAGTAAATCAGTGACAGGCAAATATAATATATGATAAATTTCAAAATAAAATATTCATACAAAAAGTTTAATAAAAACAGTAGGCAACGGTAAAAGTTATACATGTTTTTTTTACTTTTATCTTCTTTCCATTGTAGTCAACAACAAAGTTTTGGAAGTCACACAAACAATAGAATACTTAATCTTATTCTCTCGCTAGAAATAAATGTTTGAATTCTATTATACACCCAAAAACTTATATGGGTCCGTAAAGTGTGGCTTCAACAGCCGCTCGTGAGATCTGCGAAAATAGAGCGCCATACCCTTATAAAATAGGTAAATACAGGATGCCCCATTTAAGGCGCGAATGCATTGGAATCTCTAAAACCGAAAAATTCCCCACTTACTCATAAAATGTCACTTTCAACACTTAATCTTAAATAACTGGTATAATTGAAAGAAAAATTAACCAGTTTTGTTATTTATAATAAAATTGAATCAACATCAAGTTAGATTTGGTTTCAATGTATGGCGTGATGTACTTGGAACTCAATTAATTGTCCCAATCATTTTCATTGAAATTTTAATAAACCCAAGATATTTAAAAATTATGACCATAATTCCGAGTTTAATACTATACTTTTTCTACTCCTGTAACTTCGAAAATCACTTTTGAAAATGATCGAAATCGGTTGAAAACACACGTTGAAAATGTCAACATCAAAATACACAATGACAACTGACTAAATGTCAACTGTCAGACGGCCGTTGCTTGGTGATCCACATCACGTCTTTAAAATAAACGTGAATTATGGATTTCCGACTCTGTGATTGGTCGAGAGGAGTGAATTATGGGTACTATAATTCATCAAAAAATTGAATGAGGATATATTTACAGGAGTAGAAAGATATTTTATGGTTACTCATTATAAAAACCAAATATTTGTTGTTTCTTTTTAGGCTTTATTAAAAAAGTGTAATGAAATTTGTGTATAAATGTATAAAATTAGTAATTTGTTTATAATTTTTACAATTTAATTTTTGTAAATAACATTCATATTGGTACCACTTCTATATTTTCCTCTCTAGAGAGGAAAAACACATTTTTCTCATTATTTCGAGAGAAGAACTGTGGGGTTTCCTGGCATGTCGTGAAAAAAAAAATGTAAAACAGTATTTTTTATTATACCTGCATCATAATCTGTGTTTAAAACACGCTACAGCGTTCATAAACGCAAGATTAAAACACGCCGTGTTTTAAAGGTTGCTAAGCAACAATAAAAATAATTACTATTAATATCTGTCAAAACTGTAAAGGTAAACAACAAATGCTAACCAGTCTCCATGTAAACGATATACGCCAAACGTCACCCGCGCAAAATTATGAAATGAATCAAAATCAAAATGTTGCTTTCCAGTTTTTTTCCAGAGTATGATGCAAGTATAATAAAAAATAGCGCATGACACACGTGTATAAGTGCTTTTAAAGCACTAGCGACGTTAAAAGCACTCCGCTTCGCCTCGTGCTCTTAAACTCGTCGTACGTGCTTTAAAAGCTTACTTATACACTTGTATCATAATATACTATTAAAACCCAGTCCTACATATTGTACCTGAATTTTTTTAAATAAAATATAAAAAACACCGTTTTTATTTACTCTCATGAAAAATCAACAAACCCCTCCATGCACTCCCTTGCAGCCCTTTCCTTTATAGGTCTATATCGACCCTTCCTCCAGCCCTCTCCAGGTTATGAGTTCCAAGCCCGCGCGTCCCTCCCCCTCAAGCCGTGCTGCAGCGCCGCGACGCGGATCAATACGCGGCCGCCGCGGCGCCTCGATGGCACTGACCCAGAACTGAGTGCGTGGGCGGGCGTCGTGCCATGCGCAGCGGACGGCACGACGAGGAGTGAGAGTGGACGATGTGAGGGTGGGTTGTTTGGGAGGAGGGTGGGGGGATTTTCTAGAATGGTGTAGAGGTGTCCCAAATGTAAGAACAAATTGATTTTTTATTAGACTCAAATAAGAAGAGAAAAATTATAAAGGGTGTGTGAAGCTAAACACGCAACGTTTTCAATCCTATTTTTTGAAATGTTCTATTATTGGTTTCTCTAATTAATTTACAACAAAAAAGTTATAGTTATTTATAAGTGGGCAAAGTAAGGAATTACCCTTCGGCTTCGTGTGCTAATTTTATTGAGTTGGTAATTCCATTTTGCCCATGTGTGAAGTATAACGTTTTATAACACCTTTTAATAAATAAAAAATTTATTAAAGAAATATAATTTGACAGTGACATATGCTTTAAATTTTTAAATTAAAATGTCAATCGAAGTAGTTACCAAGGTGTTAAATAAAAAAATACTCACTAGTGACTTTTCTCACAATTATATCCACTAGAGGGTAATCTGTTACTTTCCTTGTTTAAAATCCCCATATTTATAGAGCATTTATTGAGAGGTGTTGGATAAAATATTTTATCCAACACCTCTCAATAAATGCTCTATAACTATGGCGATTTTAAACAAGCAAAGTAACAGATTATCCACTAGTGGGTATAATTTTGAGGAAAGCCACTAGTGAGTATTTTTTTATTTATAACAATAATAATAACATACAACACCTTGGTAACTACTTCGATTGACATTTTAATTTAAAAATTTAAAGCATATGTCACTGTCAAATAATATTTCTTTAATAAATTTTTCATTTACTAAGAAGTGTTGGATAAAACGTTATACTTCACACGTGGGCAAAGTGGAATTACCCACTCGATAAAATAATCTCACTCAGCCTTCGGCTTCGTGAGCTAAAATTTCTCTCGTGGGTAATTCCTTACTTTGCCCACTTGTAAAGTAAATAACTATTATTGTAGAAGAATTTATGTTTGTATTTATAAACGCTACTTGGAACCGGGAAATAACGAAAATGTTTATTGGCAATTTTCTTCTAGTCATCAGTGTCATGAAATGACAAAACAAATGTACCAATTGAAAGTTATTGGTTCTATCTGTCATTCGTTGTAATTAAAAATTTAATTTGAAAGAAAAATTAGATAAATTAAAATGGATTTATGGACAACATAGTGCTCAACAAAAATGTATTAAATAAAATAAACTCTTAATTAATATCACATATATTTTGTTATTTAATGGCAGTGATGATTTTGAGAATTTTATCAATAAACATTTCCATAATTTTTTAGATTCAGGGTAGAATAATAGTTATTTATGTATCAAGGCACTGAAGTTTAACTTTTTATAATGAATATGGAATTTATTTGCCGAGGCCCTTAGGGCCGAGGAAAATAAACCATGTAAGTGATAAAAAGGAACTTCAGTGCCGAGGTACATATTAAATTTTATTTGAAATCTAAAATTCGAAAAAACTGTAAAAAAATTACAATATAGGTTAAGTTTATACATCTGGCAGTTGTCGATTGAAACTGACAGTCAGTGTTTCCAACCTCGAGAAGTGAAGTTATCGTAAATAACACTCAAAATTATGTGTTTTGTCCTCAATTGCCTAATCGCAATTAATTAGTTAATTGTTCTTGCAAATTTTGTTTCATGTTACGTCCAAATTTACTATAGTACGTCAATATATCTGCCTAAATTATCCTAATTGTACAATAATTATTTAACGATTGCCAACACTGGGATGCTCAAAATTGCCGTATAATGGGTTACTTTAGTGACGATTTTTGAGCACTTTAGTACCGATTTCAAATAAATCTATATAATTTACCGAGATCTTTGAAAGTAGAATGCTACAAGCTGACATGAGCAAACAGCATGATGATATACTTATATTTATAAATTTACAGGTGTTAGAATATTCTACTAGGTGCAGTAAACAATTTTTTATCTACAATTTTTTTGTGTAATTTTTATAACAATCACGACGAGATTATGATAAGCGCCGGGTTCAAAGTAAAATTCGATAACATCTTCTTTCGACTTTTTGTCACGTGATCTGTGGAATAATGATTTAATTATGGAATGCACACCTGACCTGATGGATCAGTTTCACTTGGACGCAATTAAATAATTAGTTCGTAAGGGTTCGAACCATTCAGGGATAATTTATGTGCGCTACCCTTGTATGTGTAGCGTGGTCTGGACATTGATGTAGGGATATTTGTAACGTGGGAGTGGCTAGCTTGACTTAGGGGGAACTGGGGAGAAATTGAGGAAATGATGGCTTTGAATGGGATCCGATGCATTGGCACGGTTAAAAACTATAGAGTTATTCTATTTTATTATGGTTGACTATAATTGATAATCCATGTAAATTAGTCCAATGTTCACTCAAAAAAATAGTAAGAGTAACATCATGTTTCTCGAAAATACAAATGTCGAAAATGACGATGAGGAATTGTACATTTACAGAAAATACAAAAGTCGAATGTTGAAAATATTACAAATTACGAATGTTACAAAGCTCGAAATACATTTGTTGAATATTACAAATGTCGAATGTTACAAATCTCAAAAATATATTTGTCGAAAGTGAACAATACTAAAGGCGATTTTGACTGCACCGGTTAGTACTTGGTTACAGGAATGGTTAGTAAATACATTAACAAATTGATTTTGACTGTCACTTTTATGATGTTATATGTAACCGGTGTCAGTTTTGGTATATCAAATCAGTAACATGAGGCGATTTCGACTGGCATCGGTTAGTACTTGGTCATAGGAATGGTTAGTAAATAGAGTAACCAATTGATTTCGAATGGCACTTTTATGATGTTCTATGTAAACGGTGTCATTTTTGGTATATCAAATCAGTAACATGTTCGAGAGCTAGGTTCGTCCAACGGTTAGTATTCTGATTGGTTGAATTTCACTTGTTATGATTTCAAACTAGTACACTGACATTAGTTTGCATGTTTTCCGTCAAATTTAATTAATGTCAAAATTTACTGCACGTTTTCAGTAACCATTCAGTCAATGTGACGTCATTGTTTGAAACCAACCAAACACGTAACCGGCAAGAAACCAGTGCCAGTCGAAATCGCCTAAAATGTATTGTAATCATTGCTCACTAGATGGAACTACGATAGTTATCTTTTATTTATTCAATTTGTTCAAAATATTAAGTTCGCTGTTTCTGTCATTATTTTGGTATCATAGAAACCGAATTTTTCTCCTAGTCGAAAAAAAAACTTCAACTCCTGTATCCCTATATATATATATATATATATATATATATATATATATATATATATATATATATATATATATATATATATATATCCCTATTATTTCATTTCTTTTCGATAAATTTTAGTATTATATGATCCAAAAAAGCGTAAGTACATTTATTATTTCATTTTTTATACAAAAATTGAAAACAAAATTTTCAGTAATACCATTATAATGTCTGTTTTACATGATCTATTAGTAAATAAATTGGTCTATTTTTCTTGCAAATAAATTGTCAAGAACAAAAATATTGCGTACATTTTTCACACAAGTTTTCCGTTAATTTATTGTGACAGTTTCAACGAAATCAGCTGTCATCTATGCAACTAATTTTTTTTTCTACGCCTGTATAAAATATCCGCATTATTTCAATTTTTTCGGTTACAATTACAATACCCATAATTCACTCTCCTCGACTAATCACAGAGCTAGAAATCCATAATTCACGGTTATTTTAAAGACGTGATGTGGATCGCCAAGCAACGGCCGTCTGACAGTTGAAATGTCTTCAGTTATTATTATATATTTTTATGTTGACGTTTTTCAACGTGTGTTTTCGAATTTCGATCATTTTCAAAAGAGATTTTCGAATTAAGAGGAGTAGAAAGAGTATAGTATTATATTCGGGATTATGGTCATTATTCCTCATATAACAATATAGTATTTTGAAAAGCGCATCGGACTGTGGATTATGAGATTCTTGGTGTTTGGGAGCACGACTTATGACAATATGTAATTATTTTCTTCCTAAAAACTGAATGTGGTCAACCCAAGAGATTCCATCACAAACACAGCGTTCCTTTTGTAAACAAAGGGTAGTTAAAGATCAGTCCATGGCCGCCTTTGTGGATGGTTTGTTTTATACCTTCCTGCACCATTTCAACCTCCCAGCTGAATCTAGCAGGCACATACGTCCTCCCATTCCAACGTACGACCGTTCTAAATTCAGCGGAACGGAATAAACAGGTCGCGGATAAAAATAACCGCTGGCGTTCGATACATTCAACGCTGTCTTGATCCTAGAGAGAGGTTCTCGGTCTGTGGTTTGAATGTTGAGTCCAGCGAGAAATGCAGGAGGACAGGAAGGAAAACAAGGGAAGGATTAGCCTGGATAGGAAATGGCGCAAAAACGGAAGATCGACGAACGGGTTATGGCGCGAAAATATAGGAATTGAAGAAGGAAATGCTGTATATTTTTATATGGGGCAAAAGCAATGGTTTTTGAATTTAGGTCTCTTTAAATAAAAGTTACTTTTTGCCGATTGACATTAAAGATGACACTCAACAAACGCAATGCAAATAAATAAATATAAATAAATATATCATCACGCCTTTTACCCATTACGGGTGTGGCACTCTGCTTACGCAGATCTCGGTAGGTGATATATTTTTTCGTACGAAGTGCGGTTACCAGCCGTCAAATCATAGCCCCCAAGGATGTTAGTGGAGGGGGAACCACAGGGGTAAATTTAAATTTGTAACTGTCGGCAGTGGGATTCGAACTGAGGATCTCACGATCCACAGTCCGACACGTTACCACGGAGCTATTTACCCCATGCAACCGTCAATAAATATATAGCAACCGTTCAACACATGCGTGGCAACGTTATTTGACAGCAATAACCTTCAAAATATCTAAATAAAATAATCACAAAAATCGGCAAAAAAATTATGTGTTCAACTCGGCATCAAACACAGATTTATAGCTCCGCCAACATTCATTGCCTCGGTTTCGCCTCGTCAATGAAACGGCAGCCTCTGCAGTAAATCTGGTATTTTGATGCCTAGTTAAACAAATAACTATTGTTTAACTAAGCACTAAAATACCAGATTTACAATAGATACTGCCATATACAAAATATCAAAATTGTCAGTTTAGTAGTATTTGAGAAACCGTAACTCCAGAGATCCACACAGACCGACAGATATCCAGACACACCCACAGACAACATCGTGATACTATTAAAATCGCATTCTAGGGACCCTAAAACGTGCTCATCCACTGTAAACTCATTACAGAATTTTTAACATGATTCGTATTACTTTGTTACAGGACTTGGCGGGAGGTAGAAATACTCAATAAAATACCCAATCAAATTTAACGATACTCTACTGAAATATTAAGCTTTTAATCCTGAATCCAAAACTGTCAACAAAATTAAAATATTTGGTATAGTTCTGGAGATATGGCTTATCAAATATTTTCAGCAGGAATTTTTCTATTATTTTTCAGCGGTGAACCACAAAACATATTGCACTCTTTTATATTTTGAAAGTTACTCTAAGTCAAGACGCTTATAACTCTGTTCGCGAAATTTAAATATCTTTTATTGTTTTGGAGATATGGCGCAACAAAGATTTCAGCAGGAATAAAAAAAAAATTTGGTTTACATAACCTAAAATTTTTTTCTCGATTATCATTTTGTAGGCCAAATTTAAGTTGTTTAAACCAAAAATATCGTTTTTAAATTTGTAATTTGTACCATATTAGGTCCTTAAAATTTTAGACAAATTTTAATTCTGTTTTCTGTCAAATATTTTTCGTTTTTGTTTAATTTTAATTATTTATTCTATAATACTATTGTTGAATTTAATTATTATTTACTTTTAACAATAATTTATCGGATTTAATGCAGACTACGTCTAAAAACAAATAAAAAATAATCAAATTATAATCTGACAATTTGACAGAACTTTTGTTATCACAGCCAACCCCATCGCAATATCTAGCTGACGTTTTACAAATGCATAATGCTATTTATTTATGTTTTTAATTAATAATTCAACAATTTCGCAAAAATATAATGTATACCTCGGCAATAAAGTATGTTTTATTGCTCACATGAATAATTATTCGTAATAAAATATTATACTTTAATGTCTTGACATCAAACCATTTTGTGTTTCAGTGATATTATGTTAGTAGGTCTAAATTAAACGCACTATAATTACAAGTATCTATAAATATCAAAAAAACATTGATATATTTATAAGTACAGGAAATATTTAACAGCACTTTCCTAGTTAAAATCGTCCGCATCCTTGAAAGCCCCAATCAATACGACTTCAGTTTCACGCTCATAAAAAATACACTACACTAGTTGAAACCACAATCGGCGATCGATAAGGGGATAGTTAGTGCCGCTCTATCGCGATACCAACTAATAAAAAACGATTAACTTATCGGAGAAGTGATCAGTTTGTAGAGCAACGCGGTCAAGAACCTAGTGACAATGAAAAAGTATCAAGGCAATCGATGAGAACTGATAAGGATTGGAGTGTACTGGATATTGGTGCTTTATTATTAATATACTGGTACAGTCCCAGCAAATCAAACTATTGTAATTTATATTTTATTGTATATTTCGTGGAAGATAGAGGTTCGTATGTATAAAGAAAGTTGCGTGGTGTCCACACCAGATTTTTTTTATTACGTGATAAAGCTGTATGTGTGAAAGTTTGGATGTTTTAATCAATTCGCAGAAAGGTCAAAAGTCGGTATTTTGCGAACATTCCGGGAATTTTTTAATGAATATGTAATATTTTATTTGCATACATATAGGAAGGTATACTTTAATCAACGTCCTGTGCTACGAATTTAATAATATAATTCCATAATATTAGTTTCTACAAAAGTTAAAACAAAATTGTTTGGTTAGGTTTTATAAAAAATCTGATGTGGCCAGCACATAACCTCCCGCCCATTACGGTACAAAATAGTATTTGATGATACAGAAACATACCTTCTTATTTGTTTCTTATCTTTATATTTGAGAATTTTAATTTTCTTTTGTATATTAATTTAATTTTATGACATATATTTCACTAAGAAAACAGCTTCACAATCACAATGACATGTGTCACATTTCGTAAAAAATTGAAAATTTTTAAATGTTTTCATGGTGTACTAGGAATGCAAAATTTGTAAAATCTAATTTCTTTATATTTTATTATCTCTAAATCTAATGAAAATTAATAAAATTAGTGTAATCAAAAAACATGTAAAATTAAGTATTCTTCAACTTTCAAAATAACATAAATTGTTGAAAAAGGAAATTTAACCGTGTTTTTCACGAAAAACTGTTAAGGGCTTCAAGCAAACTGCTACTTCCGGTTGACCAATTTTATCCAAAATCTAATCAGCTCTTCATTTAAATATAAGAAGCAATAATTCACAAAATTGTATTTTTTGGTATTATAGTATTTGAGTTATGCGAGACGAAAAAATTGCCACAGACTACACACACACACACATACATACATACATACATACATACATACATACATACAGACATCATCGCGAAAATAGTAAAATCGTATTGTAGGGACCCTAAAACGTGCTTATTCATTGAAAACTCACTACCCAATTTTTTGACCAAAACCAATACCTCCCTTACCTAGAGGTAGGCGGGAGGTAAAAAATAAATAGGTAACTTATGCCCAGTTGCACTAACATTAGTTAAATTTTAAACTTGGTTTAAATAAATAAAAGCGTGTCTAATTTTTGACATCAATGTAAATTACTCCATATGACATACATATAACTTCGATTTGCTTTTATTTATTTAAACCAAGTTTAAAATTTAATTAATGTTAGTGTAACCGGCCTTTAGATGTAGAAAATCGAATGAATTTAGAAAAACTAATTAGTAATAAGTTAAAAAAAATTATAACAATTATTAACAACACAACTGACTTAAATGCATAACATCACACTATATAACCCAGAAAAACAGTCAACCAATAATCTCCTCCAAACAGTCCTATCCTGACACACCAATTTCGCCTCGTCCACATTCATACATCATTCTTTCATGCAACAAACCATCAATCATACCCAACCACTTACTCCTCGGACGCTCACGCAATCGTTAACCCTGATATATTAGTTTCACCAACCTTTCCAGATGGCCAAACCAGATCAACTGACTCACTCCCACTTTCTTCTCAATTCTTCTCAATCTCACACTCACTATACACCAATGTACTCCGGATACGATCACGTCTCGTCTACCCACATACTCTTCTACAGTATCTCATTCCCACAGCACTTATACGTCGTTCATGCTTCTTCATCCACACCCAACACTCAAAACCATACATCAATGTAGGCACTAACACACCATTATAAAGCCTGTAGTACACGATCCATTATATCTCATTGTTTCTCGTTCGATATCCAGTGTGATCTGTAGATACAATCACCTTTCGAGCAACAACTATCAATCAAATTAATTTTTCATATTTTAGTGCAGTCTGTGACAATAGTTAAAATAATTTTTTTATTATTATTTAATTTGTATGTGGGTGAGATTGAAGGTGAACGATTGCGTGGGCGTCCGAAGAATAACTGGTTCGGTATTATTGATGGTTTGTTGCCTGAACGAATAATTCCTAGTGTGAAGAATAGACGAGCATGTATGAATGTGGACAAGACAAAAGTGGTGTGTCAGGATAGGAATATTTGAAGGAGATTGATTGTTGGTTGACTCTGTTTCTGGGTTCGTGCTACCCCACTAAGTGTATGTATGTATGTAATTTATATTTTAATTTAGGATTCTGCTAACATATATAAAAAATAATTGACAATCATCCAAAATTCATTACTGATATTTAAGTTTTACGTCTTCTACCTAAGACTTATAATTTAATACAAATGAGTTCAAAATTATTGTGATTGTAACACTCGATACAATTTTATTTCAAACAAAACTATTTAATTAATGACATGATACAAGATAACCCTAATATTATAAAATTACATACGATAAACAAATAAATATATTCTGTCATTTTATTTTGTTCTTTTCCGTACAATCGCTGGCTAATTCCATTCTTCACTACTTTGATAGTTGCTCTATTTTTAACATGTAAACAACTCATAAACTACTAGATATTCATGCTTACTCTATGTTGATAACCACGATAACTAATCTGTTATATAAAGCAACCAGGATACGAAAGCAAGTTTAGTTGGAAATTTAAAATATTTTAATTCGTAGAACATTTAATATTACCCCTATGGTAAATGTGGCTTCTAAACAACTTTTATTCTATTTTCTGTTGCACAGTGAATACGTAAAAACATACAGCAATATAAAAAAAAATCTGGTGTGGGCACCACACTACTTTCTTATACATATAAAACCAACTGAACACGTATAACATGACAATTATTTTCTTCTCATTATAAAATAGGTATTAATTAATGTCTAGTCTTTAAAACTTTCTAACTAATAATACAAATATTGCATTTATATTATTTAAAACGACACGTATATTTAACACTTCACAATTATTTGACACGTTTGAGACATAGATGTTAAAAATGTTTTAGTTTTTGTTCCCATGGTAACTACGATTATTGAAATAATATATTATTAAATATATATTTTAGTTTTTCTCAAAATTCAAAGCATGTACAAGAAAATTGCAAATAACATTTTATATTCCAAATATTTTTGCTAACATCTTTCATTTGAAAGCTTTTTTCACAGCTGATTCTATTTTTGAAAAAATGAGGGAAAGTGTTCAACTATCATAAATTATATTAAAATTCAAGTAATTTTGAAGTATTTTTCTTTTGTCGTATTGTAGCCCTTGTCTACGTCTCGTGCTTCAATTTATTCCGCAGGAAAAATCAAACACTTCTCTCCCTTAATGTATAATATACAATTCCTATCGCCAGTTTCTATGTGAATTGAAAGCAAGTAAATACGAATTTTTAGCGCGTTAGCCGCTAGGACTATAATCTTTTAAAAAAGCATTATCACACACGTGTTTTTTTTTTTTCAACACAATATGGTATGAAAACATTTTGGTTGTTGAATGTTATCAGTTTGTAAACTTGAAGTAACATTGACCTGTTTACTGATAACGAGGCAAACAAAAACGAAAAGAATTTATTCGACGATTATACTAAATTTATCGCTTGCAGTACCTACTAATTCAAGCCATATTTTCAAAGTTAGTATTTTTAGAAAACAACAAAAACTGCAGTAAATTCTATAAATTATTAACAAAGGGAAATAATAAATAAATTCACCAATAGTACCATAGAATAATTTGTTTGTCATTTTAGGTTTGTAATTTAAGTTTTACATAAACTTCGCGTAGTACTTTAGCGCGTACTTTAGTACCGATTTCGGAAAGAGTTATTGTTCGAGTTCTAGCAGTGTTTAAATTTAATATATACTTATTTCTTATACACCCTATATATGCGGGAAGTAATAACTTGTTTAGACTGATTTCCTTTGATATAGCATAGTAAATAAATAAATATTTAAAAGCTATATTTATTAGTATCCTTGCGATTTCTTTGTGTAAGAGTGCGTCGGATCAGTAATTCGTTACACATATTTAAATCTAAAGAAGGATGACATACTAATAACATAATTAATACGATAGCGTGTTAGCATTCACAACTTTCTTTTCAATTACGGTTTTTTAATGTGAAATTTATTTTCTCAACACCGTTATTATTACCCAATGCAACTACAATTCTTATGAGAACAATCATTATTATTTACTAGTTTTAATTTCTATAAATAAATATGTGTCGACACCAACGACTACTACACTGAAGACTTGACAGTTAGTGCTTTCAAAAATTACTGACTTTAGCATACCTAGCGGTGTCTCCGAGAACTACTTTTGACGCGCGTAATTTTGAATGAAGTAATTTAAACCTCAAATATATATTTTGAAATTAAAGTAAAACGAAACAACAAAATTTGCATTATGTACATTTAATTGTATGTATATACTTAAAATTTGTACAAGAAAAAAAATATATATACACGAAAAAGTATTTACAACTGTTTATGCGTAAGGTCTTCTATATCCATTCGTTGCATATTTTGTAGCCATTGAAAACGCACATCATCTGCCCGAGGAAAACAAAATAATGGGCCCCTCTTTTTAGTTGGTGTAGTTTTGGGAATGCAACCATTGTACACGCAAAATTTATTTTTCTAAAAATAATAATAGAGACATAACAGTTTGTAAACATCGGTACTTTATAATTAGAATTGAACATTCGTAGTAAACAAAATATCGAATAAACTGATTCAAAAAATGAATAAATTTCAATTGGACCACAATTATTATCGGTTACTTTACCGTATTTGTCTAATACTCCAAGTATATTAAACTTACAATTTAACTTTTAAAAAATTGCTACAGTGTAATTTATATATAAATATATTTGTATACTTACAGTGGACATGATGAACAACGTTATGAAATATAAACACAAAACAATGTAATTGTTCAAAAATCACAACTGAATGACAGAACAAATATTTTGACATTCAAATAATTGTCACTGACAGTCACGTGACTGGTGGGAGGTACAATTGTGAGCTGCACTAGCGCTAAAGGCAACTCTAGCGGTGTCTCCGATAATTAAAAACTTGGTATCAACAATACGTATATGAGTGTCAGCCGCCTGGTCGACACTTTTACCCAACTCTAGGTGGGGCAAATAGCCCCATCAGATTGTGATAGAAATTACTCCGATGACACCCAAAAAGCGTACATACATTTATTATTTTATATTTTTATACAAAAATTAATAACAAAATTTTCAGTAATACCATTATGTCTGTTTTACACGTCGCAATGTATTAGTAAATAAATTGGTCTAGTTTTCTTGCAAATAAATTGCCAATAACAAAAATATTATCGTTCGTTTTATGTACATCAAGTTTTCCAATAAGTTATTTTTAAAATGTCAACGAAATCAGCTGTCACCTATGCAACTAATATTTTTTTATATTCCTGTATAAATATATCCGCATTATTTAAATTTTTTCGATGAATTATAGTACTCGTAATTTACGACAGTGATTTATGATTCATAATTCACTCTTCTCGACCAATTACAGAGCTAGAAATCTATAATTCACTGTTATTTTAAAGATGTGATGTGGATCACCAAGCAACAGTCGTCTGACAGTTGACATGTAGTCAATTGTCATTGTGTATTTTTATGTTGACGTTTTTTCAACGAATTTCGATAATTTTCAAAAGTGATTTTCGAATTTACAGGAGTAGAAAAAATATAGTATTATATTCGGGATTATGGTTATTATTCACTCGGATGATTTCTTCATCTTCGTGAATAATGACTATCATAATCCCTCATATAATTAATAAACTATTATGGTTTTTCTAATTTGTACACCAATTTCGCTTAATATACAACATCAACTATAAAAAATATTCGTACAAAAATGACACAAATCCAAACTCATACAAGTTTGACTGATTGGTAATGACAAAAATTCCCTAGAATACCTTAAAAAATTGTCGAAATTCTAATTTATTTATTAATTGACCAAATTATTGTCGAAGAAAAAAATTGACGCAAAGTATCGTATTACACATAACAATAAATTGACAAAAAAGCTTGAACAATTTATTGATCAATAAATTACGTTATATAAAACAGGCATAAGAAACTGAAAATAAATTGAAAAACTAAGGAAATATTTTCTAATTTATCGAACTCTCGAATTATATTTAATTAGATTATATTTTTGCACCACAAATTCAAAACTTCATTAGGTAAGGCACTTAACATATGTTATTACCACTGCATTGCTAACCTAATCTATGTAAAATTTGTCAAGAGAAACAAAAGCTACAGAGCCTTATTCTCATTATAAAATGACAGGATTGGTTAAATGCAAACATACTCGTATGACAAACAATTGTACATTTCATTAGTTCCAACAAAAAATGCCAAAAAAATAATCACAGAAATACATATTTTAATGTCTAGTGTCCGTGCAATAACTCAACGAATTATAATTTGTCTGTTCAAATTTACGCTCCCGATGAATTTGTCTCGCACGCCACTGGCTATAAGTACCAAGCCCGCTTGAAATTTCTCCCTCGCATTCCACAACTAAAAGAGGGTTCCTTCCCTTCTACTTCAGAACAATTTCCTTCTCTGTTCCACTCACACCGTAACCCACTGCCGTCTCTGTCACACGCGCTACTACTTTACAATGCACGCTGCACATGCATCGCTCAATAGTTACGCACAGCACACGCACACGCACACACACACACACTAAGGCTAACACACATCTTATACGTACTTCACAATATCTGAATACAGCACAAATCTTAAACGCACAAGGTATAGAATGTTGCGTTTCTATATGTTTACCGGGTGTAGAATTAAAATGTGACGTATAGGGATTTTAATGATATTTGATTTTACTATAAATTTTTACTTATTCACTTTACAACAAAAGTGTAAACAGTTTACAAATGCATGGAATAAGTCCCATTTGGTTACCTAAATATTACTATTTCACGATATATCAATCAAATTAAACTTAAGATCTATTAGGAAACGATCATAAAATTAAACAACCATAAAAAATATTATCATTTCATAAAACAGTTTTAAATTTATTTATTTAACAAAATAAAGTGAAAAAATGAGCTCTCAAATGCATCATTATAACAATACTAATAAATAAATCTAAGGCCCGGTATTATAAACGAATGTTAAAATTTAATAGCGTATTTTATAAATTAAGTAACCTACTATTTGCAAAAAGTGTATTATAAAGGTAATATAAATTTAGTCTCATACTAAATCAGCTTATTAAATAAGCAGGACAGTTTTGGTGGTATTAAATTTAGTTAGTAGACTATTAAAAGTATATTTCAATGTTATTTTATATTTTTGTTCTATAAATACTTAATGGAAAATAATAAATAAAGATAACACTTATTAAATATTAAAGATATTTAAATGTTAAAAAAATTTGTTGATATTTACATTGGTATTTCGAATATGTCAGTATCATCGATTGATAGCGTTTCAATAATTGATAGGTTTTCATCTATTTATTTCTTTTTATATTATTTCCTCCAGTTCTACCTAAATAAAAATATATTCTATTTTTTATGTGCCCCATATTAAATAATATCCAGTTATATTCTTCTTAGATTTCAGCTTTATTGATTTTATTTTAATATTTTCATAAAATAATTTTATATAAATTCCTTATATTAGTCCTTCCCGAGTACATTGAATTAAATTTCTAGTAATTTAAATTTTTATTTTTCACTGTGATTTTTACCTCATTCTAATTATTCCATTTTTCTGAATATATATTTGATGAATATAATTCTGATAGCAGTAATTAATGATGATATCAAATTTCATACACTCATTGATCATTCAATAATGTAATAGTTTTAATAAATATTTGTATTATTTTATTTCAAATTGTTCCATTTAGTTGATTTCATCATATTTTAGGTAAGTTTTAATTAGTAAATAATAATTTTCACTGCCGCCATCTACATGGAATATGTATATACTTCTGATAGGGATTCTAACTTACCAACTAAATTTAATATGATTTGGTAACTTTTCTAGGGAGACTCGATTAACTAATAAGTAGGTAATCAAATAAAATTTTGGTTTATAATACCCACACAAATATTAAGTAGCATATTAAATTTAGTAGCATATTGGCTAACCGGCTATTTAACCAGCGTTTATAATACCGGGCCTAAATCTGTTTTCTGTAATATCAAACATTTTCCGTTTTTGTTAGAGATAATGCATGCATTTTTAAATTCTGAACAACTTTTGTATTTACACTTTTGCTGTAAAGTGAATAATAATTTATAGCACGAGTTACGCCATTATTTTTCGTGACGATTTTGTCATAAATTTACTAAATGAAATTGTTGATTTATTTGTCTATTATGAAATGCTACGATTTTTTTGGTTGGTAACATTAGATCAATTGTAAACAAGGATACGAGGGATTTATAAATTCATTTGTTTCCTTTAAAATAATTGGTGAGATTTATTTAGTTGATATATATTTATTGGTAATAATTTAATTTTAATTATTTAAGCTTACAATTAAAAATTCATGAAAAACTATAGCATCCAAACACTCAAACACTGAATAAAACAAAAGCGCAAAATTGACAGTCAGTTGATACCCACTCTAATTTTATAAAACTCCATAGTTTCTGTCGACCTAGGTCGGTAACCAAGCAATTTCTGAACGATTGCATGACGTACAAAACTAATAATAACAGGAACGAAAATTATATTTTAATACTAAATCTATACTGGACGCCATTCCAAAATTTAATGTTCTTCGCCACATAGTTTGACAACCACTGCTCTATCGAATGTGTTTGTGTGTGTGTGTGTGTTGGTGCGTTGCTTTTAAGATGAAGTGGCAGCCCGTGGGAAGGCGAACCTGGTTCTATTATAAGTGAGTGGATTCTGTTTGGATAAGTGATCGGGATTATTGGTAGAACAGTTAATGAACGCACTATTCCGTTAAATTGTTAAATGCTTCGGTTACCTACCAAGTTATATTTCATTGTTAATTAATATTGTTGGAGTAACCAACGTGAACAAGTATTATACGGGGTGTTACAGCAGAACTACACTCCGTCATTATTTACTTTATTATTGAAGATGCAAAGAAATGAATGGCAAAGTTGTACGAGACACAGTGGGGTATCTACTCATAGAAGACATAAGAAATAGTATCTATGTTTAACGAGTTTCATAATTACCATTTTATTTTGTAAGAAGGTACCCTTTGTATAAAATAATAAAGTATTTATAAAATAAGAAGAAAAACAGGAAGACCAAAAAAGAAATGGTAGAAAGAACGATGTTGCACGTAAAACGACAATGTAGAGAATTTTTTTTAAACGATAACAATTCAATTGTTTCATAAATTATAGTTATTTACTTTACAAGTGGGCAAGGTAAGGAATTACCTACGAGAGATATTTTAGCACACGAAGCCTAAGGCTGAGTGTGATAATTTTATCGAATGAGCATAACGTTTTATCCAACACATCTTAATAAATGAAAAATTTATTAAAGAAATATTATTTGACAGTGACATATGCTTTAAATTTTCCACAATGATTCCACAAAAAATACATATTTTATCCCACATTTTGGGAACCGTTGACGCAATCGTTGATAAAAGTGGCTCTTTTAACGGTTACTTAGCAAGTTAAAAGTGTCAGTTTCTGACACTAATGTTAAAAGTAACAGAAACGTGTTAAAAGTGATTTTTTGTTATCGATTTGTATCAATAAATCAACAAATATAACCCTACCTGTCAAAATATCATTCCACATTTTTTAGTATTTGCTAATACACAAGGAAGATCGTAGATAAAATTTTGTATGATATACGTGTTAAATGTGATTTATTTCGTTCCCGGGTTGTTTTACTCGGCTTCGCTTCGTTTCACAAACTTCCCCACTTACTCATAAACTGTCACTTTTAACACTTATATAATAAACAACTATTTTGCTGATTTTTTATCAATTTTATTATTTAAAATGGCATATTTTTACTCATTTTCCCAATCTCGTACCTTTAAATGTACAAGCTTATTGAAACACCCGGTATGTCTCTGTTTTCTAGTAAATTCAACCCCCTACTCCCAATGATCATAAAGAAGAGGGTAAAAGATCACACTTTTCTATCAAACCCTTACTAGTTTCCCCATTTACTCTACCACTCCACCCATTATGTATTTAAAACCCTTCCCTGTAATTCCCGTACTACCACAAAAACTGGAACGCCATATAGCTAGTTGAAAGCTGTCTATGACGTCACAGTAGCTCCACCATTGGGGTGAACCTCACAGCCGCCTTGACGTGGCTGCAGATGCACTGATGCACCCTTCTGCATCCGTCAACTGCTGTGCACCAAACAAAAAAGCAGCGGGATGCACGTGGCTTTACAGCTCCTTTCAGTGTCGGCGACACTGGGGTATTTGATTTTGGAGGGGGCAAACAGACATGGGAAATTTTATCAATATTATTTTGGTAATCAGTTATATCCCAAGTGTACCTGAATATTTGCCATGCACGAGGGATATGTTAGAAGAATATTTCACTCGAAAATTTTTAGCCAATCTCGTTACAGTATTTTCTGAATTTCGACCAATGAAAATCGAATATCAGTGATTATTCAACGCCATAGTAAATAGCCCAATAAGAGTCATACACGTCATCTTTATTGACCAATCAAAGCAATATATCAGCGAATCCCGTTACCATGAATTTTTAAAATAAATAATTCTTTTCACTTAAACGTCAGTGTCATTTTTTCGCAAACTGTGTGATAATTTACGTTTTGGAAGAGATTTTATTAATAAAATTAATGAAAATAGTATATCTTATTGAATAATCTATCTAAATACTACTCAAGGTAAATATTTTTATCCAACACCTCTCAATAAACATAAAAAAACAAACAAAGTAACAGATTACCCACTAGTGGGTATAATTTTGGGGAAAGTCACTAGTGAGTATATTTTTTTTTAATTATAACAATATTAATAATACATAACACCTTGGTAACTACTTCGACTGACATTTTAATTTAAAAATTTTCAAGCATATGTCACTGTAAAATAATATTTCTTTAATAAATTTATTATTTATTAAGAGATGTTGGATAAAACGTTATACTTCACACGTGGGCAAAATGGAATTACCCACGAGAGCAATTTTAGCACACGATGCCGAAGACTGAGTGTGATTATTTTATCTAGTGGGTAATTCCACTTTGCCCACTTGTAAAGTAAATAACTATTTTTAGAAAATTTTTTTTGTCTTGCAAATTACAAATTGACGTAATACTTTGCAAAAATACAAAAAATATACACCTCTAGTGGTGTTACCCTTGAATATTTTGCATATTATGTGCAAAAACTCGGGTATTTGCACAAATGTGATACCAGAATATTTATAACAATTGTAAGGACAAGAGGGATAATATCTTCAATTTTTCCATCAATTTCTTCCAAATAATTACTTTCAAAACGCTGATGAATCATTTTTAACATAATTTGACAAATGACATTTATCATCAAGCAATTAAACTATTCTTCAATCTGTTTACAATTATTATAAATATTCGGGTATCGCACTTGTGTAAATAATTGATATTTATTTATTTATTTAATGAAACCATTCCTACAGAACAAGTTCCAATTACAGGATGATTATATAATATAACATTTATAAACCCTGCATAAATATGCAAAGAAATATAAAATACAAAACAAAACCAAACAAAATACAAATTAATTTATTAATTAAATAATCAGCTTATTGTAAATAATATTAAGATATAAACACTCAAATACTGAAATAGAATAATACAAATTTGAAAATATATCAATAAATAATTATTAACATTACTCATAACGAAAAAAGTTTGATACATTATGTTTGAAAACATGAAATGAATTAAAAAATACATCATTGCTAAAAGGAATACTATTATATATGGAACACATTTGAAAAATGCAAAATATTTACTGATATTCAATTGTCATTGTTCAAAATTCAGAAAATACTGTAACATGATTGGTTGAAATTTTCCTTGAGAAATATTCAAGGGTTAATACCATTAAAGGTGAATATATTTTGTATTTTTGCAAATTATTACGGCAAATTTCGCGATTCAAAAATTTCGCTAAAATTTGAGGAATTTTTGATGAGCTTGTTTCGAGCTCGAGTGGGAAAAAGAAGCGCTTTCCTCACTAGTTTGAAAAATATCTATTGGTTAACGGTTAAGATAAGCACGTTTGGTAATAGATAATTTTTTGTTCTAATAACTACACTCTAAGATGTTAGTAAAAGGGTTTCTACAAGAATATATTAAATGTGATACCAATAACTGAAAATTTCAGCGCATTTATAAACAATTTCTTAAAGAAACAGTTGCTGATTTTGAATCCAGTCTCTAGGCTGATCTTGCCAAAATCAACGAGATAACGTCAAGGGCACTAGGTCTCAAAACAGGAAACGCATTTTTTTAATCCGTCCGTGAATATAAAACTAGTGTAGTGTTTTTGCGAATCATTTTAAGCGTTCAAGGTTGGTACTCCGTGAGCACTTTATGTAACTCTGCAGCTTGGAGCATGCTTAGAATATTTTTTCATTTTTATTTTTCGTGTTTTTGTTTTAAATGTTTGATGTTGGATGAATCTTGAATTTTGAACGTGACAAGAATGAAATTTTCTGATCATTTGTGCGAGCAATGACGCTGATAAATAATTAAAGAGAATTGTACTTGAAAGTCGAAAACAATGACGAATTTGAAATTGTTTGCTTATCTATAATGATTGATATCGCAACTGTAATAGCTATAGAAATTCCATGTGTTTCGTCAAAAAATTTTTCATTTCATTTATGGAATTCTTACACACGAAATGCGAGAAAACAAATTGTAGTTTATGTTTCTGTTATGTAATTAAAATTAGGAACATTATTAAATAATAATAAAAAAATCTGATGTGGCCAGCACATAACCTCCCGCCCAATACTACTCTTAAACGGTACAAAATAGTATTTGATGATACAGAAACATACCTTCTTATTTGTTTATTTTCTATTTATATTTGAGAATTTTAATTTTCTTGCGTATATTTATTTAATTTTTTGACATATATTTCACTAAGAAAACAGCTTCACAATCACAATGACATGTGTCACATTTCGTAAAAAATTGAAAATTTTCCATGGTGTATTAGGAATGCAAGATTTGTGAAATCTAATTTCTTTATATTTTATTATCTCTAAATCTAATGAAAATTATTAAAATTAGTGTAATCAAAACAAAGGTAGAATTAAATATTCTTCAACTTTCAAAATAACATAAATTGTTGAAACAGGAAATTTAACCATGTTTTTCACGAAAAACTGTTAAGGGCTTCAAGTAAACTGCTACTTCCGGTCGACCAATTTTATCCAAAATCTAATCAGCTCTTCATTTAAATATAAGAAGCAATAATTCAAAAAATTGTATTTTTTTGGTATTATAGTATTTGAGTTATGCGAGACGAAAAAATTGCCACAGACTACACACACACACACACATACATACATACATACATACATACATACATACAGACATCATCGCGAAAATAGTAAAATCGTATTGTAGGGACCCTAAAACGTGCTTATTCATTGAAAACTCACTACCCAATGTTCTGACCAAAAACAATACCTCCCATACCTAGAGGTAGGCGGGAGGTAAAAATACTACACAACTTTTTTATACATATAAATTTAATAATTATACTGGGTATGTATAGGGTATACAATGATTTATTATTTTTAATATGGCTTTTGATGTTTCCCTAATTAAATTATACCAAATGTGTAAATACAAAATATGTTTAGAATTAAAAACTGCATCCAATAAGTATTTGTTGCTTAATTAATTATTATGCAACAGTAAGAAGAAAAAAGAAAAACTGATTTTATAAAGATTATTTCCCTCATAAAATTTAAGTCAATCAGAATTCTGACATTTCTAAATATCGTCCAATCAACGTAGAATTATACGATAATTTTGCACTAGTGCAAATTATCGATAATTCGAACTAGTGCAAATTACCAATGTGATTCTGACTTGCTGTCAAATGAAGTTTTTAAATTGTGCATTATTTTCTATAAGAAAAACAGCGTTTGGCTAAATTTTAATCGGGAAATAGTCCTTCGAATATCCCTCGTGCGTGTAATTGTTGATAATTTGACATGCACTTGGGATATTATATATGAAAATTTTGATTTGAGTGTTCTATGGAAAAATATGAAACAAAATATTATTTTATCTATGACCGTTGTTAAAAGTGGCCCTTTAATGGTTGTTTAGCAAGTTAAAAGTGTCACTTTTAACACGAGTGTTAAAAGTAACATAGCAACGTGTTAAAAGTAAATTTATTTTTACTTTCAACACGTTGCTAACGATTTATATCAATAAATCAATAAATATAACCCTATCTGTCAAAATATTCTACATTTTTATTAGGTATTTAATAATACACTAGAAAGATCGTATATAAAATTTTGTATGATATTCGTGTTATAAAACTGATTTATTTCGTTCGTGGGGTTGTTTCACTCGGCTTCGCATCGTTTCACAAACTACCTCACTTACTCATAAAATGTCACTTTTAATATACTTATATCACATATAACTATTTTCTAATACTGTATAAATATATCCGTAATATTTCATTTTTTTAGATGAATTATAGAATTCATAATTCACTCTTCTCGACCAATCACAGACCCAGAAATCCATAATTCACTGTTATTTTAAAGACGTGATGTGGATCACCAAGCAACGACTGTCTGACAGTTGACATGTAGTCAGTTGTCATTATGTATTTTTGTATGTTGACGTTTTTCAACGAATGTCGATCACTTTCAAAAGTGATTTCCAAATTTACAGGAGTAGAAAAATTATAGTTTATATTTGGGATTATGGTCATTATTCACTCGGATGATTCGCGAATAATGACTATCATAATCCCTCATATAATAATTATTATGTACAATACATAATAATTTAATTCATTATTTCATTATAACAATTTTTTTGCCAGTTATTTTGGTCTTCAAAGCAATTGAATATTGTAATAATTCCAAATTTAAATTTCCTGTAAACTCAAGAAGATAACTCAATTTCCTCAATTTACTCTCCGTTTTCATAATTCTGTTCAGATATTGAACCACGAGGAACAAATAATTTCATTTGCTCCAATTTACATTGCCCGCATAGCTAGAGCAAACCGAAAATTGAGGCAGTTAACAAAATTTGTTCATTTGATTTCAATTATTCAACACCCGTATTAAGAAATAACCTCTAGTGGACGCCCTACTAAAATATCTGATGTGTTCAATACATATCCTCAAGCATAAGCAATTTAAAATGGGAGAAAATAGAAATAAGAATTATTTTACTTCTTTCTTTACCACTTGTCACTTAAATCAATCATAAATTCGTTACAAAACAAACTTTTTTGACAGCTAAAACGACAAGCATTTGTTTGTTATTTTCAATGCCATTGCACTATAAAGAAGCAATTCTTATAAAACTGTAAAACCGATTATTTCGGTTATAAAATGTACAAAATAAAATAAGATTTCTAATTTAGATGTTAAATTTATTTATATTATTTATTATATATAACATTTATTCTTCAATTTATTAAATTTTACCAGCAAACTGTTTGTTCAAAACAAAAAGTATGAAAAATATACTGTTAGACAAAAAAATCTGTTGTGGGTAGCACAATACCTCCCGCCATAGATTTCTTATCGAACAATTTGGGAACATGGGCCACCACTATCAAGAAACGCTCATCCCTTCAAAAAATTATGACACATGTCAAAAAATGACATTTTTCAACCATTATTTTATTTTTATTTTTTTAATAAAGGTTAGCAGATTTAAACGAAAACATCAAAATATAATTTTTTATCGTAATTCTAAATAGTGACAGTAAAAGAAAAATATTTCACACAATAATTGTAGATAATAATATTTAAAACATTATTCTCATAACAAAAATTATCATTAAATCATAATTTTCTCAGATATTGCAAAATAACTTGATAGGGTCAAGTAAACTACCACTTCCGGTTATTGGATTATCGCCAAAAACTAATCAGCTTTTCCAAAGAGAATACAATTGATATTATACAAAATATCTAAATATTCAGTTTAGTAGTTTTTGAGAAACCGTAACTCCAGAGATCCATACAGACTGACAGACAGACACACACAAACACAGACATCATCGCGAAACTATTAAAATCGTATTCTAGGGACCCTAAAACGTGCTCATCCACTGAAAACTCACTACCGAAATTTAAGCATGACTCCCATACCTCCCTTACAGGATGTGGCGGGAGGTAAAAAGAAAAAAATTAAAATTAAAATTATAGCTTATATTATTTTACATTTGAGATATGCTTAGAAAACCTGATATATCTTCAAATAAACTACCACTTCCGGTTAAAGAATTGCTACTAAAATCTAATTAGCCTTCAACTTAAACATCCAAATTGAAATTTTAAAACAGGGAAACAGTATTGAATACATTTGTAAAACTATTAATTAAATGAGGGCATCCTACACCTAATTAATTATATATACTACAAGAATCTCATTATCATACATATTCCATTATCAAAATGATATATTAATTACGGAAAACTACTATTAAAACTAAAAACATCAAATAACATTAACTTCGCGCCTGAACAGTAGGTACGTATATTAACATAATATAGAATAAACAATTGAAATAAAAATTATAGTCAATATTAATTATTTACTGAAATACGCCCAAAAGTCTTGATACGTCTTCAAGTAAACTACAACTTCCGGTTAATAGATTGCTCCCAAAATTTAACCAGCTGTTAACTGAACTCTTCAAATTTTAAATAAGAAATTTGAAAATGTTATCGACAAATACACACACATTATCGCTAAAATAGTAAAACTGTATTCTTGCAGTAATATCGTAGATCTCAATATATTTACGCGTGAAATGCAATCAAAACGCGCCCCAAATTTGGAGAAGATAGAGGTAAAGTTAAAATGGCAAAATCAACCCGAAATAATATTTATAAGAATCAACACTTAACAATCGAAAAATTCTGCAAACATAAACTTATTAGTGTTATATTAACAAATAAATAAAATATTCTTGAAAAAGTTTTAATGATTCCAAAGGGTAAAACAAAACAGACACAGAGAAGCATAATGTATCTCTCAGCAAATGGGATCCAAGGTCTTGAGGAATATAACACGTTCATTGATAGAGCATTAACATTGAAACACATTCCATTATAGATAACAATTTCAAACCGCAACTTTAACATGGTAAATGTTACATGTCTTCTAGATATGTAGAACATGACGTCAATAGAAACATTAGGAATTCAGAATTGTAATAGTTTTAAGATTTAAATATCAAATTTGGTCTAGTTCGTTTATCAGCAGACGCGAGACCTAGTTTAGTTTACATTTTGCTAAACACTTACAGATTTTCCGTAGGAAACTTATAGAAACTAAACAGTTTTTATTTAGCAGAGAAATATTATATTTGGTTTGTAAATACTTACGTTAAATGGAAGCAGTAGTATTCCTATTGTCCAAAGTAAAATCCATTAAAAAGTGCACTCAAATGAGTAAAAACACAGCACGCAACAACACAGATAACAATAAGGGATGTTTCAACAACACTGGGTTAGTTTAACACCAAATCTACAACCACTCTATGCAGCGACTGCCGGCAAACTGAGGCAAGCGCGGCAGGAACTTATTCGTCTGCGCGCGCAGCCTTACAAACATTTGAGCGGGTTCCTGTTGCGCAGGCCTGCAACTACAGACCATTTGAAAAACGTCAACAATGCTGCAGTCAAGGCGTGAATGATAACGAAAGTGACAGTGGAGGTAATTTGTTATCTAGCCGGCGTAGGTATGTGAATTTTAGGAAGTCCTGATTCATATTCATTTGCTTCGAAATGATTTAATTGCTCGTAAAAATTGATTGGAACTGTACGATAACTAAAATATTGATGAAATACGTACATTAGTGGTGTATTATTTAGTATGTTTAGTATATAGGACTAGACGTTCGATAGGCTTTACATGTCTGACCCTTAGGCTATGCGACTCTGAAGAAGATTACAACTGGAAAATATAGAAAAATTAATTGAGTAGTCCCTTTATTTGATACCAAACAATAGAGAAAAGAAGCTCGTCACTTCGTTCCTCGCTTCTATTTTGGTAGATTTTAACCCTTGAGTTTAAATCTCCTCCGTGACACCTTTAATTTAAACCGAACACTGTAGGATTTAAATAACATTTATAAAAAACTATTGATGATTCTTCTACATAACTTTATGACACTTGATTTCAAATCTTTTCCATGAAACCTTTGTGATGATTTGCCCTGGTTTTCTCTAGCTTTTCACATGTTTTGCTTGTTTTTGCGAATATCACATCGCCTCTTGTATCTTCGTATCCATGGTGATGGATTAGTAAAAACCAAATATTTACCGTTCGTTGTTATTGGAGACGATCGACAAAATTTTTGCTGCTTGTTGATACTGGAGACGAGCGACAAAGTAAAATTCTTTAGAAACTATCAACTTTGCGTTGACGAATGCAAGTGTAATAGTCTACTTTCTATATCAGTCGTCGGAAATTGTATATTGAACAACTAGTGTTACAATTAGGCACTGTAACACCTGTTTTTCATACTACTTTTCCTTTTCCATGTGAGTACTTTTAGACACTTGAGTTTTATGCCCAGTTGCACCAATATCTGACTTAAACGTTAAGAGTTCCTTAAAATTCTAAGTAATCCTTAAATTGAATTAAGGAAACCTTAAATTAAGTGTTCAACATTGGCCACTTAAGGTCTACCAAAGGAACTGTAAAGTATTTGTATTGGTGGTGAGTAAGAATGTTAAATTATTATAATATTGATTACGACGATGACGATATGGATGATTTGGAAGATATTCGATTTATAAATAATCGTCCGAGAATAATATATGAACAAGCTAATCATTTTCATAATTTGTCGAATGGACAATGTTTGAACGATTTCGTTTAACCAAAAATACTAGAATACCAGAATCTTATTTCTGTGATTGCTAATATCACTAAATATCATTATTACAAATTTATTAACTTACTGGATAATCCTTCTCGATAAATTAATGAATTTGCTGAATGTTTGAAATGTCAGAAACAATAAACAAATCTTCTTGACAGTTCGTATTAAACTTACTAGATTCTAACATTAGAAAATGAAAATTTCGTTAACATTAGAATGCCTGGATAGGTCAATACAATTTAAAATGTTTTTAATCACAGACATTGTGGATATTCTAATGTTAAGTTACCAAAAGTTCTTCTTCGTTCTTGAAATTCAGTTTTAGATCTCTAGTTTTAGATACAGAATGTAGAACTAAGCAATGATTAAATTCAATGTGGGCAACAAACTTAAGATATAAGGATTCCTTAGTAATAAAGTAATGGTTAGTAAAGTTTGATTTTAACTAAGGGCGGTGTAACTGGGTATAAATCTCCTTTGTGAGACCTTTAATTTGATGCCGAACACGGTAGGATTTAAATAACATTTATAAAAAACAATTGACGGTCGTTCAAAATAATTTGTTGACACTTGAGTCCAAATCTTTTCCAGTAAACCTTTGTGAAGATTCGTCCTGATTTTCTCTAGCTTTTCACATGTTTTGCTGGTTTTTGCGGATATCCCATCGCATCTTCTCAGCTAACCTGGTTCTTGTATTTTCTGATGAACCACCGTGTATGTGAAACACCTTAATATGTATGAGAAAGTTGTGTGATGCCCACACCAGATTTTCTCGCAATGTGCATGTGAAGACTGCAGCTTGAGGCATTCCTACATGCATTTGTTTGCAACGTGGGCGAAGATTTATTTGGATCAGCAGGCTAACGATTTATTATTTCGTACGTTGGGATTTATTGCACGCTGGACTTGCCCAAGTCCTAGTGTTTCGTATTCTGCACGTGCAAAATTGTTTCGAAGTCAGGATTTGCGCCTGGCATTTCAATGTTGTTAATATGCAATAGGTGAAAAGTTGAGTTTTGAAGGGATGCGCAGTTTCAGAAACTCTTCTTTGCCATTTTAATATAGGACATAATTGTAAGATAATTTAAAGTATGTGTATATATCACTAAAATAAGTTTTCAATAAAATCTGGAATTTATTTATTATTTTTACAATATATTTTTTGTAAATAACATTTATATTGGTAATACTTCTATATTTTATAAGAACGGTGGGGTTTCCTGGCATTTCGAGAATAGTTATTTACTTTATAAGTGGGTAAAGTAAGGAATTACCCACGAGAGAAATTTTAGCACACGAAGTCGAAGGCTGAGTGTGATAATTTTATCGAGTGTAACGTTTTATCCAACATCTTTTAATAAATGCAAAATTTATTAAAGAAATATTATTAGACAGTGACACATGCTTTAAATTTTTTAAATTAAATGTCAATCGAAGTGGTTACCAAGGTGTTTTGTGTTATTATTAATGTTATAAATAAAAAAATACTCTCTAGTGATTTTTCTCAAAATTATACCCACTAGTGGGTAATCTGTTACTTTGCATGTTTAAAATCGCCATAGTTATAGAGCATTCATTAAGAGGTGTTGAGTAAAAGTATTTTATTTGAAATCGGCATTAAAGTACTCAAAAATTGTCATTAAAAGCTCAGAAAGAGTATTTATAGAGGGTGCAGTGTTAACTCAGCCGTGTAGATTCAGCCGAAACTACCTGAGTAACCCTTCTAGGAAATTTTCGTTCCTTTTTCACAGCAGGAGACCATGGGCGTAGCAAACTTTATTTTGATAAATTTGTAGGGGGGCAAGATTGCTTGTAATACTCACACTAAAATTTCAACAAATAATAACATGTAGATAATCTCATTCTGGCCAATGGGCAGCCGGTTTTATCTTCACTAAATAATTTTATTATAAAATGTACTAAAGTAGATTTTGACCACTAGGTACTCATCATCGTTACAAACTAATATATTAAATTAAGGGCCTGCTTTCCTAATAATTTTAGGCAAATATGCTTCAAATCGAAAATGTACCTATAGAGTATAAAATTCTGTATCTGTCTCAATTAGCGAAATTTATTGATAATTACATATGTTGGGCGTTTTTTTCTTGTAATTTGGACGTAACTGTTGTGAAATTTTAATTTTTGTAATTATAAATGGTTTTGTTTTACTAATGTACATTATTTAACAATAATATTTATTTAGTTTATGTTTGTTAGTGTTTCATGTTTCTTTATTGTCGTTATGCTTTTTTATTTCGATATATTTTTCTTATTTTTATTGTATGTTTGGTAATTAAATATTATGATTTAATATATTATTTTTTATTTATTATTTAACTACCAAGACCACTCACATAATTATTTCCCTCAAAAAATAAAATCTACTTTCACTAATTGTCACCCAAATAATCCAACAATAATCAGGCAAAATACATACAATAAAATTATGTATTTCAAGCAAGTATTACATGCAATCTTGTCCCCTAAAAATTTATCAAAATAAAGTGTTCTACGCCCATGGTCTCCTGCTGTGAAAAAGGAACGAAAATTTCCTGGAAGGGTTACGCAGGTACTTTCGGCTGAATCTACACGGCCGAGTTAATACGACACCTTTATAGAGAGATGTTGGATAAAAAAACTTATTTACACCATGAAAAATTGTACGAACTTTTATAGTGCAGATGAAATAATATTTTTAGATTTTATCCTAGCTATACGTATACAGCTACTGTCAATATGGCCGCTCGGCCGATGCAACAAAGATAAAAAGCACCAACAGTAAATGACATTACTGTATGAATTCTTATATCGTTTTTCCTGAAATAAATGGCAAAAATTTTAATTGCTAAAAACCACAAACATTCAAATATAATAGCTGTTATTTCTACGTACAACTTCCTCTGATAGAATTCCATTTGAACCACAAGAAAACATTAATTATGTTTGATTCAGTGCGCTTGCTATTTCCCACGCAGGTGTACCACACAAACGCACGAAACTCCCTATACAACCAAATCACTTCAAAACAGAATGTGTCTGCAGGTTCTTGTTACAGAAGCCTTTAAGTTTAACCTTTGTCGTTTATATGAAGCTAGTAAACGAGCCCACATATAGAGGTAAAGGTTATACTCATAAAGATGCTTTTGCGAACAATTTCATTTTTTTTTTTTACCTCTTGCACTTTTATGAAAAGGAAGTATTATTAGAAATTTTTGCATGGTATCAACCAATCACAGAGAAATGTTCTCGTAAAATATATTGTGTGTCCCACGTAAATGTTGGCATAGGCAGTTAACATGTAAAATCAGTTTTTTGTAAATAAAAAGTGTCGGGCAAAATATTATGCATCCAAATTTTATATCACAATACTGCCAATATCCCTACATCTTATTTAATACAGATTACTTTATTTTGATACCGCAATGTAATGAAATTAATAATAATAATTCGTAATTTTCCGCCTACTGTTTTTATTGCTACTGCCGTATTGTGTTTGCAATTTGTTTTAAATATTTTAATCTGTCACTGTCATCAAGAATACATTAAATGTCGAGAACCGTGTAAATATTATTAGAATGTATTATGGGGGCGCAGTGCAAGACAAATATCTGAATACATCACAGGAATGAACGCTGAATGGTTTCCATCGCCAGAAATTGACAGTGGCAGATTAAAATATTTAAAACAAATTGCAGGCACTATACGTCAGTAGCAATAAAAAGAGTAGGCGAAAATTAGGATTTATTATTATTAATTTCATTAAATTGCGGTATCATAATAAAATAATCTATACTAAATAAGATGTAGGGATATTGGCAGTATTGTGATATAAAATTTGGATGCATAATTTTTGCCGGACACTTTTTATTTACAAAAAACTGATTTTACATGTTAACTGCCTATGCCAACATTTACGTGGGATACACGGTATATCATATCAGCCGGCATGGGGTAATAGCTCCATGGTAACGCATCGGACTGTGGATCATAAGATCCTCGAGTTTCGAAATAAAATTGCGAAAATTTTCACCACATAAAATTACCCCTGTGGCTTCCCCACCACTACCATCCTTAGAGACTGTATTTTGACGGCTACTAACCGCGCTTAACGTGCAAAAATACCACCCTGTACCCAGACATGGGTAAACGCCGTAATGATATATTTATTTATTTATATCAGCCGACAACTCCAAATTCGATGCAATTATTTCGCCGCCACCATTCAAATGTTTTCGTCCCTATTACTTAACAGCAGCGTTTCATTTTCATTTCACTACCTGCATATGTCGACGGCGGGTTCTGCATCGAATGTGGGAGACCTTGGCATATTTCGCGGGCTGCAAGAACGACCAGCGATCATACTGCATACTGCATGCTGCATGGTGCACGCTGCACGCTGGTGCACCACTGCACCGCGCGTGGTGCAGTGTGGTGCTCGCCGGCCAGGTAGACTTGTTCTATCGAATCTACGGACCTGGTTCTGTAGTAGATGTTTGTGTATTGTGAGGCCATAGACGTACGGACAGGGTTTTTAAGGGGGCGGAACATTCAAGTATATAACGCATAAACCAGAAATGGGCAGTAATTAATTACAAATACTTAAATTACGTAATTAATTACATATTTCAGAAATGTAATTGTAATTTAAATTTTCAATTATAATTGCTCTGTAATGGAAAGTTCAGTAATAATTACACATTTTATGCAAGTAATTAGTAATTCTAGCAATTTTTTATTGTAATTACAATTACATTGACAATTAATTATTTTTTTATTTTTTTCATGAACAAAATGAACAAATTTATGTCTTTTTGATTGAGATAAAATCAAAATTCCGTTTTAATTTCTAATCAAATAGAAATGGAAATTTTTAATTTTATGTTTCTAAGTCATTTTTTAGACTATTCGTTGAGTTATTTTTACCCTGTTGAGGGGATTTTTTAGCGTTAGAGGTTGGTTGTGGGGTGTACGTTTTTTTGACATCGGATTCGGATTCAGCGTCAAAAATTATATAGAGATATAGTATATTATTTTTTGTGGGGCTGTGTAATTGTATAAAAGTCTAAATAACTATAAGAGAAACGCCGGTATTCCATATAATATATAGGTAATTTATTTAATTTATTAATGTTTTTGTAATCACCTGTTGCTGAGGAAACAGTTGGCAAAATCAAAACAAACATAGTATAAATTACTCAATAGAGTGCACTGCTGTTATTGGCCGTAAATAAATGACGTAGCTCTGACGTATTTATATCGAGGAAGATTTAAAATTTGATACAGCTTTTGACAAATTATAAATCGAAAACAAAACATTTATAATGTGTAAAATATGATCTAATATATACATTTCAAAAAAATAATAAAACTGAAAATTTGAAATGACCCCATTCTACTCAGCAAATCCCAGGTGCGCCGCCACTGCATCCGCCATCCAGCAAGCAGCATCAAGCCAGCAGCAAATCGCAAATGCATCTTTTGTTTCACCTCTAGTTTTCAAGGTCAGTGAGTAACTAAGCAACGACGAAGCGTTGTAGAAAAACCAGATAACCACAACTCTATACAACATGCCGGCTGCCGCACTCTGGTACAATCCGCGCAAAAAACACTTGTCAGAAGTGGGATTCGAACCCACGCCCACAGAGTGGACTGCGACCGCTCGGCCATTCTGACGTATTCGCCGACATAAGTGAGGTTAGAAATGTATTAATAGTAGGTTACTATTATTACTTGTGTAGCTAATTTTACTTAGACTTCTGGCTTGAGTTTTCAAATGGATAGTACAAATTGAATATTATAGTATTGTAGTACTCTTGTAACTTACATTATTCCATTACAACATGCCATTACTTGTAGAATATACTATTCTACGATCACTTAGAAATCTGCTCGTTGTATGTTTGTTGCTAGGGATATGAGGTACACTGCAAGCATCATGCGAAATGAATTTGTTTTGTGAGTATTTCAATACAGCTCAGTTCATTTCAATTCAGGTGCCATTACTAGGATTAGGATACTTATTTAGAATTGTTAACTATTGGAATGGTGAAATCGAGACAAATTTATTATTAAAATTAAATTAATTAGGAAATATTATCGTGGCCGTAGAAAAAGTATAGTGTTATTTAATACTCGTAGGAAATGAGTACCATTCCACGTTCGTTGTACAATATACTATTTTCTATAACACTGCTTGGAAACTACGCATTCAACAACAAAAAATTGTAATGGAATAACTATATTTCCATACGCCGCGTATGAAATAAATTCCACAAATCAGAGCCCTACATTAGCGCGATATATGACGTATCTTGGTTCAGAGTTACTATGGTTACGTCTGTGCTAAATTTATTTATTTGATATTGACGTTTTCAACAGTTTTGTATTTGTATTTCTTGTATAATTTACTAAATCTTGTTATAGAAAGTATAGTCTACAAGAGATAACGGAATGGCATATCCTATACTCGCAAACCGTTTACTCGAGTGGAATACGTGCCATTCCGTTACTTGTTATAGAATATACTATTCTACGATCACTTAGAAATCTGCTCGTTGTATGTTTGTTGCTAGGGATATGAGGTACATTGCAAGCATCGTGCGAAATGAATTTGTTTTGTGAGTATTTCAGTACAGCTCAGTTCATTTCAGTACAGGTGCTATTATTAGGATACTTATTTAGAATTGTCAAATATTGGAATGGTGAAAGCGAGATAAATTTATTATTACAATTAAATTAATTAGGAAATAATATCGTGGTCGTAGAAAAAGTATAGTCTCAACTCGCATGGAATATCCATTTCATACTCGTATGATTTGTTTTGAAACTTTCATACTCATAAGAAATGAGTACCATTCCAAGCTTGTTGTACAATATACTATTATATTATTCTACTAGTGCGACATCGTCTAATTTAACCGAAGTCAGCTCTTATAGATCTAGAGATTGAAACATACTACAGTTGATAGAACAATGGCAGATAATTAAATAAAAACTACATTTCAGTTTCTATATTGGAGCCTAAACCAGTCAACCACAGGTGTATATAAACTGCACGAAGTTCCATCTATTAATTCACAATTATAATGGTCCGTGTCATTTATGCAAATATAGATACGCTTATAGCATGTATGGTCATATATTACTGACCACAGCCGTAGATGTATTTGTAGCGGATCGAGCAGTTGAAAGCATTTTCCAGTATGTGGGCGTGGGTTCGAGACCCACTACTGACAGTTTTATGTTTTAACCTGTCTGCAAGGAATTATAAAAATAAATCACATAGGTACTTTGCCGTAAATATAGTCTTGTCTGTATTCTTCTCTGACCTTTTAACCTTCTTTATTTTAAAGACGAAGAACTACAGTGTGGTCAACACATGCCTTTCTTAATATAAATATGTATTTGTTTGTTTAAATATTTGACACATATATGTCATATAGTAAAGATGTTTCAGCTATTTACCTCCCGCCACATCCTGTAAGGGAGGTATAGGAATTAAGCTGAAAATTCGGTAGGGAGTTTTCAGTGAATGATGTCTGTGTGTATGTCAGTTTGTCAGTCTGTGTGGATCTCTGGAGTTACGGTTTCTCAAAAACTACTAAACTTAAAACTTTGATATTTTCTATATATCAATTGTATCCCCTTTGGAAGAGCTAATTAGTTTTTGGTGATTGGTGATAATCCAATAACCGGAAGTGGTAGTTTACTTGAAGCCCTATCAAGTTATTTTGAAATATCTCAGTAAATTATGGTTAAATAACAATTTTTGTTATTGGAATAATGTTTCAAATATTATTATCTATAATTATTGTTTGAAATATTTTTCTCTTACTGTCTCCATTTACGAATTACAACACGTTAAAGAATAGTATATTCTACAACAAGTAATGGAATGGCACATATTCCACGCGAGCAAAAACTTTGTAGTTCGAGCCATTCCGTTACATGTTGTAAACTATACTTTCTATAATAAGATTTTGGAAATTATACAAAAATACAAATATAAAACTGTTGAAAACGTCAAACTCAAATAAATCAAATTAAAACAAACAGACGTAACCATAATAACTGAATTAAGTTACTTCATATATCGCGCTAATATGCGGCTCTGATTCGTCGAAATTATTCCATACGCGGCGTATGGAATGATAGTTGTTCCAATACAGTTTTTAGTTGTAGAATGTGTAGTTTCCAAAACAGTGTTATAGAAAAACATTTTCGATTAAATCTATTAACCTGTGCTATTTAAAATAACAAAACAACGCTTGAAAAATGACATTTGACACGTGTCATAATTGACATGTAAATTTTTGAAAGGAAGAGCGTTTCTTAATAGAGGTGTCAGTGTTTTTCAATTGTTTGATAAGAAACCTATGGCAGGAGGTATTACAAAATTAAAAATTGGATTAGGCAGAAGATTTTGAGTTAGCAGATTAGATTTTTTTGTTTCGTTTTGAAATTGAAATTCCCATCACAAATATATGGAAGAGATGTTGAAACACTGACCTCAGAATTTTGATAATACCATCAAGAAATACAAATTTACAATTTCAAATGACTCAGAGATTAAAAATTTAAATGTACTGAAATTCAGTGCGTTGTATGTTTGCAAGAGATGGAATAGAAACCAAGGGAGGTGCGATAACATATATCAAAGACTAGACAGCGTGGACCGTGGAAAAGACAACCACTCTACATAAATCGTCACGTACTCAAAACGAATAAAATCATTGCACAGAACCGTACTCGGAATTTTAAGCGAATGGAGCAAGTTGACATGCACGACACTCGCCAGAAATCATCTGCTGAGGAGGAGAAAGTCTTCGAATATTTAATCTATAGATCTACACGAAATAGAATAGGAGGATCTTTCAGAACTCATAGTCAAATTATAAGACTTTTGTGGCCCTTAATCCCCCCCCCCCTCTCTCTCAAGAAAAACCAAAAGGAAGGCCGAAATATGGTATAAAATGTATAAAGACAGAAACTTCACCAATATCAAAGAAATGATAATATTTATTTACTTTACAAGTGGGTAAAGTAAGGAATTACCCACGAGAGAAATTTTAGCACACGAAGCCGAAGGCTGAATGTGATTATTTTTTGACATTTCTTTAAACCAATCAAATGCTTTATTGTATGTCACGTGTCTGCGTTTTAACCAATCCTGTCATTATTATACTGAGAATAATGCTCTTGTGAATATTCCCGGCAATTTTCTCTGTAGCTTTTTTGTTTTTGTTGACAGATGTCAAATGTCAGATAGTTATCATCAATACAAGTAAAAATGAGCAAAAAAGATAAATTTAGTGGCGTGCCTGATGATGAAATCAAAAAATAATCTAATTAAATATAACTCGAGAGTTCGATAAATTAGAAAATAATTCTCCAGTATCTTTCTCAAACTTGTCGCCATTTGGCAATAGCCACTCAAGCCCTACGGGCTTTCGTGGCTATTGCCTGGCAACAAGTTTTCGAAAGATCTGTCAAATTATTTTCAATTTATTCTCACCCTCTTGTTATATTATTACTGATAATTTTATCGAGTAGGTGATTCCACTTTGACCACGTGTGAAGTATAACGTTTTATCCAACACCTCTTAATAAATGAAATATTTATTAAAGAAATATTATTTGACAGTGACATATGCTTTAAATTTTTAAATTAAAATGTCAATCGAAGTAGTTACCAAGGTGTTCTGTGTTATTATTATTGTTATAAATTAAAAAAAAACTCACTAGTGACTTTCCTCAAAATTATACCCACTAGTGGGTAATCTGTTAGTTTCCTCGTTTAAAATCGCCATAGTTATAGAGCATTTATTGAGAGGTGTTGGATAAAAGAATTAAATTTGGTAGATTTAATACAAAAGAATCATTATTTTGGGTTTCGCTAGCTAAACTTTCAATCTTTTCTTTACGTTATAAATCACTTTGTATGTGCTGATAATTTAGAAGATCCCAACAAATTTCATGTTGAACTTCCATGTTTCGTTAGAGCAGAACGATGTGTTCTGTAATTGAAGATCTCTCTTGAAGTGCCATGGTATCGAAATAGTAGAGCATCCAATTAAAATAATTGTTTAAATTTATTTATCCAACTCATCGTAATAAATGCTCTATAACTATGGCGATTTGAAACAAGGAAAGTAGCAGATTACCCTATAGTTTTTTTTCAAAAAAATTCTGAAGTTGAAATTGTGTCGCTATGTTTATAGCGTATATTTTATTATAAAATATATAAATATTTAAATTCGCAATTCAGAATCGAAATTTATTAGGTTTGTCCGGTAATTTAAAGTTTTAATTACTAGAAATAAATTATTAGAAATGATCAAACAAGAACCTTGTACATGCAAACAGAGTATAATTTACTTCACAGAAGAAATATATTTATTATCGTAAATATTCCGTTAAATGAAACACATATTTAATTTTCTGTCGTCCAAATAAAATGGGTTAACGATTCATAAAAACGAAAATATCAGATAGTATGCACAACATTTGACATTTAAGTTGATGTATAAAATGTAAATGCCAGCGTACAACCGAATACTACAAACTAGTTTGTTTTTTATATGACGGTAACGCCATTTTAAACTGTGGATTTCCGACTATTTCCTGTTATAAGACACGCTGGGTTCGAGGGCACTGCACTACGAATGTTTTGTCATCAAGATGGTGTCTAGATTACACCGTATTATTTTTATTTTATTTTTATAACACACCTTTGTCTTTTCCGTTTTTTTATTCCGCCAAATAGAAACATACATAGAATAGTTATTTACTTTATAGGTGGGTAATTCCACTTTGCCCACGTGTGAAGTATAACATTTTATCCAATATCTCTTAATAAATGCAAAATTTATTAAAGAAATATTATTTGACAGTGAAATATGCTTCAAATTTTCTAAATTAAAATGTCAATCGAAGTAGTTACCAAAGTATTATGCGTTATTGTTTTAAATAAAAAATTACTCACTATTAACTTTTCTCAAAATTATACCCACTAGTGGGTAATCTATTACTTTCCTTGTTTAAAAGTTATAGAGCATTTATTGAGAGGTTTTGGATAAATAAATAAGAAGGTATTTTTCTGCATCATCAAATACTATTTTGTACCGTTTAAGAGTTGTATTGGGCGGGAGGTTATGTGCTGCCCACATCTAATGTTCTTTATCTTGGACTATGAGAACAAATACATAGGGATTTTACATATTGAATATTTGTTTAGGATTATAAAAACTTTTGTACAAATTATAAAGAGGTAACATCGAAGTTATGCGAATGCTGGCGCAAGTGGAAAATAAATGAAAATGGGCCAATACATCAATTTTTTAAAATTGAAACTTTATTAGAATATATAACGATCAGTGAAAACCCGATGTGAAAATTTCATATATTACCCGAAATATGATTTTTCAAAGTTTGTGTGACGTCACAGGTACTACTCCAGTGGCACTAAAACAACGATTTTCCATGATAGTAGATATTATATATTTTTTAATATAAAACTAATATTTTCATATTGTAAGTCTCAATTTGCAACAATTAAACTTAATATAAACTAAGACAAAATTCCTTTGACAACTTTAAGAGTATTTTACTTGATATTCGAGTAAATAACAACAAAAGTTTGAGGACAGTGGCGCTAGTAGTGATGTAACCTAACCTCAACACACAATTTTAATCAATAGATTTTCAACACAGCACAATAAAACAGAGAAATTATAACGCAAGTAATAGAATCCCGACAAATATAATCTTAAATACCAACAAACAAAAATATGAAATGACATTTCGTAGTTCTATTTTATCCCACAATAGGCGTTGGGCGCAGCGGCAGACGCGCGATTTGCAATTTTCATATTTCTGGCCAATAGCACAATGCAAGTACCTGTGACGTCAAAATATGTTCAATTCGTTATATCGCTTTACTGCAAAATATTTAAAAGAAAAAAAATACTTTACTACTAATTATTCCATAAGTGATTTCGATATAAATTTGTTTATGGTTTATGCGCCCATTGTAGGATTTTTAGGACCCCAGTGTGACGTTCAAGGGTTAAAACACCCAAAAACAGAGCTCATGGGTACCAGCCATTATTTTAATTACTAAAATTACCCATACCCATAATATACCCCCAATAAAACATATGTACACAGCAAAACCTTATCCCATTCCCCCAATAACCCAACCAAGTCAGCTCTATACATCCTTTCCGTTTCGTCCGACCTTGATGGCCCGCCAAGCCGGTAAAAAACTTGGCTGCGTCTCGTCTTGAATCCCTCGCAACTGCACCAACACTATCAACGACTGGCTTCCCTAGCGATAGCGTTTGAAACATTGAAGCGAATACCGAAGGAATGCGCCTCAGAGAATTGGAGATTGAGTGAGAATATGCGTGATGAGGTTCGTGGAAAACGTTGAGGCGCCTTGTGGTTGATGGAGGAAGGCTGAGGAGGAGTGGAGGAATGAGGGATTTATAGCTGAGCTTGTGGTCAATTTGTATTTGAGTGTGAAGATTTTGTATTGGTTGGCGAAGAGATAGAAGACCGCTAGTTCCAGTGGTAGGAAATTTGTTTGTGTTTCAGCGATTAGAAAACTGAGAGGGTTGTTAGCTATGACATTTTTAATTAAGGGCTTGCTCATAGTTCAATTTAAAAAAATTATGTTACTACTGAGTTATTATAATGCATCATAGTAATACATACACGTATACGAGCCCAGAATCATATCATTTGGCCCTATAAAACTTTTAGAAGACCTTGAAAAAAAGCTCTAATCTTACAAATTTAAAATTGTATTTATAACTTAAATTCTGTTTTGTATAAGAACGTAAAAAACCAGCGAGGCAGACCAAAAAAAATGATCTGGAAAAATTAGGAATTACAAATTGGAAAACCAAAGCAAGAAGCAGAAAGGAGTGGAAAGAATTTATACAAGCCCAGGGCCTGCAAGGCCTGTAGAGCTAATATATATAAATATGTTATTATAAACATTTATAATAAATAGTACGTTAATGAAAACGAAGGCGTTAATGAAGCTCTTCACTCACGATAAATGAGTGGGATAAGTGACATTTAACTCACGGGCGTAGATAAAATATTTTACACATAATTACAAATTCTGGGCATTAATGGGTTAGGCAGATTTAATTATTTAAACTAAGAAAATTATTTAAATTAAGAAAGAAACGTATAAGTATCAAAAGATTAGTACTAGTAAATTGTTTACTAGATAATAAATTAAATACTCCTCCAAACTTAACTTGAAATTTATTACTTATGTATAATTTAAACATGAATAAACTCATTGCTGTAGTACTCATCGAAACATGTCTTATATTTATCGAAAAATGGCGATTTGTAATATTTTTCAAAATACGGAAATTTCCCCAAATATGACTTAAAATTGCAAATTTTTTTTATTACATTTCTTTATAATATTCGCGCTAGGAAACCCATTGCAGTAGAGCGCATCGTCATATCTATAATATTTTTCGAGATATGACGATTTTTTATATTTTCCGAAGAGCAACTTTGAGGGGCTGTAACTCGAAAACTATACAAGATATCGAAAAATATCTCAAGTTTTGTGTTTTTCGTGCCATTTATAATAAATTAGTAAATTTTGAAAATTTTGAATTTTTTTTGAATTTATTTCAAAATTTTGATTGGCGATATCTCGACAAATATGAAAGATACAGACTTGCAGTGTTCACCAATCGATTCAACTCGACGAAATACATAAACCCTGAAAATTTCAGAAAATTCGGACAACCGGTTCAAATGTTAGAGCAAAAGTCTGAAAATGGCCAAATTCAGGCCAAACGTCAAGGGGTACCTATTGACTTTAGGGACAAAAAACGCCATTTTCAGGCTTTTTGCTCTAACTTTCCATCTCGTAAAGCGATTTTTATGAAACTTTGCATACTTATGTATTTCGACGAGCTGAATCGATTGGTGAACACTGCAAATCTGTATCTTTAATATTTGTCGAGTTATCGGCGATCGAAATTATGAACAAAAATACAAAAAAAAATTCAAAATTTTAAAAATTTGCTAATTTGTTATATAAGGCACCAGAAACGATACTTTGTATAAGAAAGTAAAAATTGTCAATAAAGCATAATTTACTGAGATATATCAAAATATCTTGATAGGGCTTCAAGTAAACTACCACTTCCGGTTATTGAATTATCACCAAAAACTAATCAGCTCTTTCAATATCAAATACCAAATATCAAATACCAATTTCAAATATCAAAGTTTACAGTTTAGTAGTTTTTGAGAAACCGTAACTCCAGAGATCCACACACACAGACAGCCTAACAGACAGGCGGATAGACACACACACACACACACAGACCTCATCCAGCTAAGCTGTAGGGATCAAATTAAACCATTTTTGATTCTCAATTTCTACGCAACAACTTGTGGAAATTATACCGACAAATTCTTTGCTCTCGGTATATTATCTACGATAAATTCTCGGTATACTACCTATGAAAATCTGGTGGATGTAGTGTATTTAAATATGTAAATGGACGTTCAAAATAGAATCTTCATGTCTAAATTATTATACAGGGTCAGATTTCTCACGTTAATAATTAAAACAAATATTTATTTTGCATGTCCGACTACAGTACAATAAAATATTTACATTTAAGTTTGTAACTACCATCTCACAAGTCGTTTTGTATAAGAAAATAGCCAATTCATTACAAAAGAACCCCTAAGAACGCTAAATCACGATTTTTATCCCACGATATCAAATTGCCAATACCAGCAATCATGACACAATGATAAATGTCCTTTCAATAACTATTGACGATAACCATTCGATGGGTGGGTATAATACAAGCAGCCTTCTGCATTACCGACAGATACACCGCTCAGCCATTGAATAACAAACAACTTTGGACTAACCGCAGTGATAAGTAGACAGCATATTTCTCTGTTGAGTCTTAAGAAGTTGTATTTTACCTGGTTACAGTTGATGGAAAACTTAAGACCTTATGAATATAAAATTACTAATAATAAGATATTGTAGCCCTCGCCTACGTCTCGTGCTTCAATTTTACTCCGCGGAAACAAATCTTACACTTCTCTCCCTTAATGTATAATATACTATTATCTACTTTTGTATAATATATCTGCATTATTTCAATTTTTTCGATTAATTATAGTACCCATAATTCACCAATCACAGAGCCAGAAATCCATAGTTCACCGTTATTACTTTCTTATACAAAGTATAAGGAAGTATTGGAATCACGAAAAAAATCGTTGACGAGATTTTTGCGGAAATACATATTTTGACGTCCACTGAATCCGTTAAGACCAATTTTTCAATGATGTCTATGTGTGAGGATGGTTGGATGGATGGTAAACGAAATTTGGAATTTATAAGTTCCATGAAAAAATGAGGAGCTGAGAGATTTTGAATGAAATTGAAAAACCGGAAGAGGAAGTTTACTAGACACACAAAACAATAAGTACATTTATTTCAAAAATAGAATCAGCTATGAGAAAAAGTTTCAAATGAAATATGGTAACAAAAATAGTTGGAATATAAAATGTTATTTGCAATTTTAATGTACATGTTTTTAATTTTGAGAAAAACTAAATTATATATTTAATAATATATTTCTATAATCTTAGTTACAATGGGAACAAAAACTAAAACATTTTAAATATCTATATGTCAAACGTGTCAAATAATTGTGAAATGTCAAAAATATGTGTCGGGTGAAATAATTATAAAAGTAATATTTGTATTATTAGTTAGAAAGTTTTGAAGACTAGATATTAATTAATTTCTATTTTAAAATAAATCCATAGTTACAATGAGAATAAAATATTAAACAGATTTAACATCTACATATTAAATAATTGTCAAAATAAAGTCATACACAAGGAACAAGTCATACGTGTCCAGTTGGTTTTATTTGTATAAGAAAGTAGTGTGGTGCCCACACCAGATTTTTTTAAAAGACGTGATGTGGATCACCAATCAACAACCGTCTGACAATTAACATGTCAGTTGTCATTGTATATTTTTATGTTAACGATTTTCAACGTGTGTTTTCAACGAATTTCGATCATTTTCGAAAGTTATTTCCGAATTTACAGAAGTAGAAAAAGTACAGTACCTATTATATTCGGGATTATGGTCATTATTCGTAAATTTCATCTTCATGAATAATGATTATCTTAATCCCTCATATAATAATATACTAAATTGTTCTTAGCAAGTTATTGACAATAACACAGACTAAGAAACACTTTTCAAATATTTTTTATTTTGTTTTGTTACTGCAAAGAACTTTATGATATAGCGATAAGTAAGTACTTTTAACCACCATATCTATGTTTGAAGTAAAGTTGGGTATTCATTTATATTTTAATTTCTTTTCGACGTTGTTTACGCGCGTTTCGAATTGACTGAATCGTCGATCATAATTGACAAGTAACAAGATTCGCGTCAAAATTACGCATTTACATTTGATTACACTGCAAAAGACATAACAATTTCGCAGCTGTAATTTAACATTTTTAACGAATGATTTTCTCAATTATGTTTCCAAATTGATTCGTGCTTGCGCATAAGTTAAACACAACAACCTCTGGCCAAAAATTAAAACAAAATCATAATTAACGTTGTGTCGATGTAGCCGACTGATGACGTCATTTGTTCAATGCCACTAATGAGTGGGTTTCTTCTCTCCCCTTGCTGGGGAATGGACTCGCCCATTTCCTAACAATTGACGGTTGATTGCTGGTCTGCGCCCAACAAAACAAAAACATGTAGACCGAATTCGGTTGAGTATCAACAGAGAGAAACATTAATTCTTAGAAATATAATAGTATATTATATATATAGGGAGAGAGAGAAGTGTACGATTTTTTCCTGCGAAGTAAATTGAAGCCCGAGCCGTAGGCGAGGGCTACAATACGACAAGGAATTTTTTTCACACTCCAATATTTATGATGGTTTTTTATGTATATCTAAATATTTGAATTTATTTAATGTTATTCATTTTACACATTATTTGAGCATTTTACCTTGGAACGGGAGAGAAAAAGCACAAATCTCCCGTAGGTATGAAATTGGTGTTTTTGATTTTGGTATCATAGAAACCTAGTTTCTCTTCTGGTCGTGCAAAAAGGTATTTCTTCTCATCCAGTTGTAGAGGAATTTAATATTTTCTAACTAGGATATCAATAATAGATAATATAGGATTTTCTACTAGATAGGATATTATCCTGTATTCATAGAGATGTGTTATTAACATAGTTACAGTGAATGTAATTGACAGCAATGTATTAAAGCGTTTTTACCTCCCGCCACATCCTGTAAGGGAGGTATAGCAATCATGCTAAAAATTCGGTAGTGAGTTTTCAGTGGAAGAGCATGCTTTTAGGTACCTAGAATACGATATTAATAGTTTCGTGATAATGTATGTGTGTCTGTTAGTCTGTGTGGATCTCTGGAGTTACGGTTTCTCAAAAACTGCTAAACTAAAAATTATGATATTTTGTACATATCAATTGTATCCCCTTGGAGAGAGCTGATTAGTTTTTGGTGATAATCCAATAACTGGAAATGGTAGTTTACTTGAAGCCCTATCAAGTTACTTTGAAATATCTCAGAAAATTATGGTTTAATGTCAATTTTTGTTATTAGAATAATAATTTAAATATTATTGACTACAATTGTTATTTGAAACATTTTCTCTTACTGTCGCCATTTATGAAGTACAACACGTTAAAGAAAAATAATATTTTAACATTTTTGTTGTGCTTTTTGAAAATAACACTTGAAAATGTCATTTTTTGGCATGTGTCATTATTTTTGAAAGGATGGGCTTCTCCCAATTATGGTGGTTTGTGTTCCTGCATTGTTTGATAAGAAATCTATGGTAGGAGGTATTGTGGTGCCCATAACAGTTTATTTTGTACAAGTAAATAGGGATAAATGAATAGATATTTGTTTTAAATTCTATAAATCTTTTCATTTATTTATGAGTTCTAAAATTTTTTTGTACTTATTGAAATATAGAGATAATTTGAAATCACTTAAAATAACAATAACAAGATGCAACAACAGGCATTATGCACTAAATAATTCAAATTGACAAATAGCAGAAATATTAAAATTTTCAGTTTACCAGTTTCTCAGAAACCGTAATCATATTTTAGGGACCCTAAAAAGTGCTCATCCACTGAAAACTCACCACCAATTTTTTTGTATGAGTTCTATATCTTAATTTTATTTAAATTGCAATAATTCAATTATTGAATCTTTCTCAATATTTTTGTTTTATAAAGATATAAAATGATTGTAAGGTTGAATACTCTATATGGAATACATACCATCTCATTTAAAAAAAATATATCTTTGTGTTGTAGTTTTAGAACAACTGGTTATAAAAATATTTACTTTTTTAGTTGGTCATCTTCTATAAGATTGTCGTATAGTATTTTATTGTATGTTTAATAACATAGAATATAATATGTGGTAGCTTGATTAGCTGTTAATCTTACATTTTCTTTCAGGCAGATTTATAAAAGGATTAGCGCTAACACCATTTTTATTATTCCTCGTAACTTCATATTCATTTTCAGAACATAGTTATTTTAACTAATATTGTAATCAAAATTGGTTAGCATAAAATTTGACACATTTTGATGTTACACTTAATTTAAAAACGAAGTTACAGATGATGAAAACTTGGAGTTAACGCTACTCCCTTTTATGAATCTGCTTGTATAAGATTAAAAATGTAAGGCATATTACAAATCTACACGAGTATGATTTCCATGCACCTAAAACCATTCCATCGCTAAACCTTTTGTAGTTTAGCAAAATAAAAATAAACGCAGTCAAATGCAGCCTATTCCATTGCAAAGCTACCTACTGTGGGCTGTACAATGCATCCGGATCTACTGAAAAAATTCGCGAATGCTGAACAAAAAGTCTGTCCCTGTTCTTAGAGTGGCCAGACTGTATTTTGCTCTCTGCTGTATGCGGCTTTCGTGGGTTAGAAGGTGGTTGATGTAGGTATTAAAAGAGTTGAGAGGTATACTGTGTTGCTTTCAAAATGTGCATAGTTTCTTTACTATATTATACAAAGTATAAGGAAGTATTGGAATCATGAAAACAATCGCAGACGAGATTTTTGCGCAAATACATATTTTGATCGCTACAGAATTCGTTAAGACTAATTTCGCAGTGAGGTCTGTGTGTGAGGATGGATGGATGGATGGATGTCCGTGTGCGCAATATCTCACGAACGAGACAAGACATGTAAACAAAACTTAGAAATTGAAAAACCGGAAGAAGAAGTTTACTGGACACACAAAACAATAAATTCCATTTATTTCGAAAATAGAATCAGCTGTGAGAAAAAGTTTCAATTGAAAGACGTTAGCAAAAATATTTGGAATATAATATGTTATTTGCACTTTTCTTGTCTATGCTTCTAATTTTGAGAAAAACAAAATTATATATAACAAAAACTAAAACATCTTTAATATCCATGTGTCAAACGTGTCAAATAATTGTGACGTGTCAAAAATATGTGTATCAAATATCAAGTAATTGTCAAAATAAAGTCATACGCAAGGAACAAATCATACGTGTTCAGTTGGTTTTATTTGTATAAGAAAGTAGTGTGGTGCCCGCAACAGATTTTTAGTTCTAAACGTTATATTTAATTACACTATTGCTCTAAAATTAGTAGGTGAAACCAAATATTTTCAATTAATTGATAAATTTGTAAATATTTCATTTTTAATTAATTATCAACTGCTACGTACAAAATGATAATTTTTATATAAGTTCCTGATGTAAATAATAATAATTAGCATATAATTAAGCTTATAGATGAGCTGCATAGACTAATAATTGTTATTAGATAAAATATAAATAATATTCAGTATAAGCCTTGAAACCAGATTTGATTCTTACATTGTCATTTTTTAATATAAATTAGGTTTAAACATATGTTGCTATACACATAATAATCTAGCTAGATGATTAATTTAGTGTAGCACTAAATACATGTTTAACAACCAATTGGTTAAAAAATATTTCAAAATGTTACACACAAAATACTGTCAATAAAGAACATCTTAGAATTTTTTTGCTCCACACCTCAAACTACAAGGTACGTTAAAGAATGAGGGATATTTTTCTAGCATTGGACAGACTAGATGACTAGAAGAATGATAACAGAATAAAAACGGGCCAGAGAAATCTATGTCTAGTCAAGCCATTGAATGAATGTTTAAACTATTATAGCAAGATCGAAATGTGCCAATGGCAGACTCATTAGTCGTAAGAGAAGCTTGAACTAAGCATTGCTTTATAAACCTAAATTTGTTGTTGTATAGTTACTGTTTATAATTACTTATTTATGTTGTTTGTTTGTTCGACTGACGAACAACTGATCAGTAATTCGAAACGTTGTATTTTAATAAATCTTCCACTTAAAAAATATTCTTCCTACCTTAGTTTTGATGGTTCTGCGTCTTCGACATCAAGAGTAACACATTCACACAACACTTCCAAGTCATTTTCAATCACTACTGACTGTCTGCTACAAAATTGTTGGTATAAACCTGCCACTACTTCTCTAAAAATAAATATTTTGCATGTTTGGTCTGCACTTGTTTGATTCTGCTGTATACAATTTAATATTAAAACGAAATATTCACATAGGTTTATTTTGAATATACAAATTTAACTTCGCGTTAAAAAGGAGCTATAGGGATCGTGAAAAAAATCAATGTCGGAATTATAATCAATAAGAAAAATTTGCTACACTGTAAAACTCATTTTTAATATTTTCACGAGAATGTCTCTGCACAATTTCGTTCAGATACATTTGAAAATTATAAAATTTTGCATTTTATATTTGTACACCCTAAGGAAGATCCTAGTTGGTTATTGTGCAAACTTTCCAACTGGAAATGGTACTTTACTTGAAGAACAATAAGGCCTTTCTCAAATATATCGATAAATCAAGTATTTATGAAAATTTATGTTAATATAAATGAAAAAAATTGTGATTAACTACATACTTTCTTAGCCCTTTTTTAGTGATTGAAAGTCGGGTGTCTAAAGAAATCTGATGTGACCAGTACATAACCTTACGCTCAATACAATTCTTAAACGATACTAAATTGTATTTGATGATACAGAAAAATAAGTTTTATTTGTTTATTTTCTATTTATATTTGAGAAATTTAAATTTTCTTTCGTATTGTTTTATATATTTTATATTTCACCTGAAGAAGGCAGGGCTTTGCTGTCGAAACGTTGTGACTTTAAAAAATATTTACAGAACTTAAATCCAGTTATTTGTTTCTTTCGTATATTTATTTAATTTTTTGACATATATTTCACTAAGAAAACAGCTTCACAATCACAAAGACATGTGTCACATTTCGTAAAAAATGTAATTTTTTAAGTGTTTCCATGGTGTACATGTAATGCAAGATTTATGAAATTTAATTTCTTTATATTTTATTATCTCCAAAACTAATGAAAATTAATAAAATTAGTGTAATCAAAACAAGTGTAAAATTAAATAATCTACGATTTTCAAAACAATATAAATTGTTGATAAATTAAATTTAACCGTGTTTTTTTACGGAAAACTGTTAAGGGCTTCTAGTAAACTGCTACTTCCGGTTGCCCAATTTATCCAAAATCTAATCGGCTCTTTATTTAAATATAAAACGCAAAAATACATAAATTGTATTTTTTTGTATTATACTATTTGAGTATTTGAGACGAAAAAGAATGGGACTTTAATTTTGAGAACAAACTTGGATTCCTGAAAGAATTCTCTTTAAAATGCATATAAACTTAAGTATATTTAAATAAATAACACACATATTACAAAGCTAGAAAAGAAATATGATAAAATGTGGTTCTCGTAATTTTGACGGCTGGTAATTCATAAACTAAGAATGGGACTTTAATTTGAGAACAAATTTGGATTCCTTGAAGAATTCTCTTTAAAATGCTTATAAAATTAAGTATATTTAAATACATAATGCACATATTACAAAGCTAGAAAAGAAATATGATAAAATTGAAAGGTTATTGTTGTTGTGCTAACTTTGACGGCCGGTAACTCATAAATAAAAAATGGGACTTTAATTTTCAGAAAAAATTTGGGTTCCTCAAAGAATTCTCTTTAAAATGCATATAAACTTAAGTATATTTAAATAAATAATACACATATTACAAAGCTAGAAAATAAATATGATAAAATCGAAAGGTTATTGTGTTTTGGTAACTTTTACAACCGGTATTTCATAAACTAAATACGGGACTTTAATTTTGAGGACAAATTTGGATTCCTGAAGGAATTCTCTTTAAAATGCATATAAACTTAAGTATATTTAAATAAATAATACACATATTACAAAGCTAGAAAAGAAATATGATAAAATGTGGTTCTCGTAACTTTGACGGCTGGTAATTCATAAACTAAGAATGGGACTTTAATTTGAGAACAAATTTGGATTCCTTGAAGAATTCTCTTTAAAATGCTTATAAACTTAAGTATATTTAAATACATAATGCACATATTACAAAGCTAGAAAAGAAATATGATAAAATCGAAAGGTTATTGTTGTTGTGCTAACTTTGACGGTCGGTAACTCATAAATAAAAAATGGGACTTTAATTATCAGAAAAAAATTGGGTTCCTCAAAGAATTCTCTTTAAAATGCATATAAACTTAAGTATATTTAAATTAATAATACACGTATTACAAAGCTAGAAAATAAATATGATTAAATCGAAAGGTTATTGTGTTTTGGTAACTTTTACGACCGGTATTTCATAAACTAAATACGGGACTTTAATTTTGAGGACTTTGGATTCCTTGAAGAATTCTCTTTAAAATTCATATAAACTTAAGTATACATACACACACATACATAAATCCAGACAGCCTAGCGAAAATATTAAAATTGTATTAGGTGCTAATTCATTGAAAACTCACTATCCAATTTTTTTACCAAAAACAATTCCTCCCTTTCCTGAAGGTAGACGGGAGGTAAAAAGTAAACACCCGGTATATTATTTTCCGAAATCTGCAAAAGCAGAGTGCCACACCCTAAATGAATAAATGATATGATAATTTATTTATTTATTTATTTTCTTACAATATTGATTTCCCATCTCATTTGTGTCCTTTCCTCTCTCCCACGGTTCTCCATAGTCCAGGACTGCCCAGCCGCCTGGCAACAGACTATAGCACATGCATGTCGCGGTGCTCAGTCGGCTAGTTCCCGCGGACGGATGCATTGGCGGCGGCTGCATCGGCGGCGGCGACGGCTCAGTGCACTGTGTTTCAAGGCCAGCGGGATCGAGAACGCGACATGCAACTGTGCTGCTGATGCAGCCAGTGGCGGCGGGACGATCACGCTGCAGGGGGCACTCAATTTCGTTTGGTGATAAATATTATACGGTTTGTCAATTAACCGAATGGTGAAATCTGATATGTAATAAAATAAAGGATAGAGCATATATTAGGGGCAAGGGGAATGTAACCTGGTGAGGGCAGACGCATGCAAGCCATGGTTCTGGTTGGAGTGGGGATTTGCGCACATTTCTAAGATTGGTTGGCTAAATATTCAGCAACGACGAGTTCATCACTTTGCTTGTTTGATACAGCGTATTTTGCTTACTAACACGCCTGCATATCTTGCAGCTAAGATTTCATTTCGAGCATGTTTTCATCAACGTGATTTGAGAGATCAAACTAGCATCCACATTCCATCTCATCAATCATGCCTATTTCAACGTAGTTTCAGTTATAATTGCCCAATAATATTTAATCAGGTTCCTAATGTCCTGAAGACCAACAATGCTTATTTGTTTTCACAAAAATATAAAGAATATCTTCAACTACACACAACATAGATCACTAGTTGACTTATATTCATCCAATTTTAAGCGATATGATCACTTCATTTTCATTGTAATCATTTGTTATTGCTCATGTTCCTATTTTGTGTCTTTGTATTTCCTATAATTATTATTATAAAATTTGTGTATTTCTTTTTGTTCTTTACTGAACTGTTCAACGGTAAGGTTAAGTGTAAGAACAGCTTCGGTTGAACTTTGCCAATAAAAATTTATTATTATTATTATTATTATATACGTTCAGAAAAAATAGTAAATTATCACGCCTTTTACCCATTGTGGGTGTGGCACTCTGCTTACGCAGATCTCGGTGATATATTTTTGCGTATGAAATGCGGTTACCAGCCGTCAAGTCATAGCCCCCAAAGATGTTAGTAGAGGAGGAAACACAGGGGTAAATTTAAATTGGCAACTGTCTGCTGTGGGATTCGAACTGAGGATCTAAATATCCGCAGTCCGATGCGTTACCTCTGAGCTATTTACCCCATTAGAAAAAAATAGTACGGTTGCCAAATGCTAATGGTTGCTATAACTCATTATCGATTGCTAACGCTTTCTTCTTTATATTCTTTCCTCCAAGATCAATTTTATCCATGCACTGAAATTTAATAATATTGGAAAGATAACTGACGTTGAAAATGTGAGTCGAGAGAAACAGCCAAACGTTGGGCCACTTGTTTTTTTATTGTTTAATCCGCTTATCAAGTTGATAAAAAAAATTACAGAAATTATCATGAATTTGAAATAATAGTATATTAAAGAAAGAGTTTCATAATTGTCATTTTATTTTGTGAGAATGATATTCTTTCTTACAAAATAAAAAAAGACATTTATGAAACGTGTTCTTTATATTATTTTTTATATTTTGCGCCTTTTATACTTTTTTTTAATAAAAAATCCAAGTTTTAAGATTAAGGGAAATTTGTATTAGTTGATGACACTGATATGATTCTTACTTTTCTTAAATTGTGCTTTTAAATTCCAAATTATACAAAAATTAAATATATATCATCATCACGCCTTTCTTACAATTTGTATTTATTTATTTAGTGAAGTGTTACATTTGTTTTTTTTTTTTTCACACGACATTTCAGTTGAGTTACCAACCTTGAAAATATAAATTGTACTACTCTTGCATATATAGATTTATTACTTTCTCTCATTCTCAAATGTAGTATATCATTCTTCAATGAAGTATATAAATGTATATATATATTTCAAGTAAAAATGTCGCATGCCTAGACAATTTTCAGTTAATTTAGTTAATCAGTTAATAAAGTGTGTTTTGCAAATATTTTTTTATTATATAGTGTAAAAAGCACTGAGGTCCTTTTCCAAATTGCAACTTTGAAAATGATTTATTACATATCAATTATATATTAATGATAACCGAATTATAATTATCACACATTTTGACTACAAAAATAGTACAATACATACTCAATTTCATTTATACAATTACCTTTTTCTAAATTCATTGCGTCGGATTCATTTAAGTTATATTTATTCGTTTATTTTTAAACCTATCCGTATACACACACGTCTGCATTCCATCAACTCACACGTACATTGGCGAATAATAGAATGACAAAAGTAAAAGTAATGGCGAAAATGCTGTAAAAGAGTGAAATTAAAGTCAAGTAATGAATTATGGATTGGACACTTGGAATGGATGGCTCTGTGGTGAATGGAAAGTAATTTATACATACCTTTATGGAGATAAGACAGGTGTGAGACATGGCAGACCACCCAGATGGTACGTAATAGATACAATTATTGAAACGAATAAACAGCCCTACAAAAATAAAAAGAAATTGGAATCTCTATGGAGACAAATATATCCCTATGTAATTTTCGATGCTGAATCCGAATCTGAGGTCTAACAAATCGTATTCCTCCAAAATCAACCCTTAGCGCTAAAAATCCTCAACAGGGTAAAAATTGCTTAACACTTCACGTATATACATACATACATACATAACATCACGCTATGTCCCACTTAGTGGGGTAGGAAGAACCCAGAAACACAGTCAACCAACAATCAATCTCCTCCAAACATTCCTATCCTGACACACCACTTTCGCCTCGTCCACATTCATACATGCTCGTTTATTCTTCTCACTCGGAATCATTCGTTCACGCAACAAACCATCAATCATACCCAACCAGTTATTCCTCGGACGCCCACGCAATCGTTCACCCACATATATTAGTTTCACCAACCTTTCATTCGACATTCGCTCAACATGTTCAAATCACCTCAACTGTCTCACTCCCACTTTCATAACAACATTCTTCTTTAAATTTTCTTTAAATTTTTAAAATTAAAATGTCAATCGAAGTAGTAACCAAGGTGTTGTATGTTAATATTATTGTTATAAATAAAAAATTACTCACTAGTACTTTTTTCAAAATTATACCCACTAGTGGGTAATCTGTTACTTTCCTTGTGTAAAATCGCCATAGTTATAGAGCATTTATTGAGAGTTGTTGGATAAAATAAATATATTTGAAATCAGCACTAGAGTGCTCAAAAATCGTCTTTAAAAGCTCAGAAATCGTCACTAAAATAAACCATTATACGACGATTTTGAGTAACCCAGTATTGGCAACCGTTAAATAGTTATTGTACAAGTAGGATAATTTTGGCAGATATATTGACGTACGTAAATTTGGACGTAACATGAAACAAAATTTGCAAGAGAATTAACTAATTAATTCCGATGACAAAATTGAGGACAAAACACATAATTTTGAGTGTTATTTATGGTAACTTCACTGTTCGAGGTTGGCAATACTGACTGTCAGTTTCAATTGACCACTGACAGATGCATAAACTAAACCTATATTGTAATTTTTTTTCAGGTTTTTTCGAATTTTAGATTTCAAATAAAACTTAATATGTACTTTGGCACTGAAGTTCCTTTTTATCACTCACATGGTTTATTTACGGGCCTCGGCAACTAAATTCCATATTCGTGATAAAAAATTAAACTTCAATGCCTTAATACATTAATAACTATTACGAACAATTCATTTGAGTTTTCTATTTACTATACATCATATTCAAATATTGCCTTTCTAACAAATGGCCACCGCGGCTCACTTATAAAATTGCTTGTTTATATTGAGTTCGGTATCTATGTAGTTTGTATACCGCGTGTTCAAAAAGTTTCGGGCCGATGAAAATACACTTCGAATCATAAAACAAAAAAAACGCGTATTTTTTATTTTTCAAAAACCTATTTTATGTCACCAAGCACGATACTCTACCCCCATTTATAAACTTAAATGGGAACCCTAATTTTTTATTGTACATTCGGATAGTACGGCTAAAACTAAGTAGGTTTTGTATGAAATATTTTTCCGATTCGCACTGTAATAATAATAATTATTGTCATAGTACCACTTAGGATTTCAAAGTGGCACCCCGCCCTACCCCCAGAGGGTGACAATAGACGATCATGTTTGCTGACATAAGATAGGTTTATAAAAAATATTAAACACATGTTTTTTGTATTTTGATTTAAAGTTTATTTCTCGAGATTTTTCACAGTCCCGGAACTTTTTGAACATCCTATATAAATAAATCTATGGGTAAAGGTTAAAGGCCCTTTTCCAATAGCTCATCCTGCGCCACTGAGTCCGCAGGCTCCGCGCTGCAACGAAACGTGCTGGCACGATGTTTGTGTGTAGCAAGTCGAAGGGAATGTTGTTTGCGATGAACACAAAGCCCCAGTCGATAAAAACCCAACATGTTCGATGTTTTAATAATATACCTACTGCCGTACGTGATATCGACACGGCCGGCAAATATTAAATATACTGGATGTTTTCAAATCAACGGTGGTTGTTTTGACGTGTGAAATCGGACACGAGAAATATTGGATTGTGTTGTGTTGTTGCTGCTAGCTTACTGCCAATTTTATTATTTATTTAGTTGGCTGTGAAACAAGATACTTTTATATAAAAAAGGTCTAAACAACTTTGAACCGTATAAAATAAATAAAAACTCAACACATGACCTTCCGCAATTTCTAACCGGTGCAAATAGAAAAAAGTTTAACCCTTAACTGTTATCGTCTGGTGATAGAAATCGGTCCGAGATCTCGGACAAAGTTCTCGAATCAAAAAGTCGGATTGTGGACACTACCAACTTGGACGAATAAATTGAATAGAAAACTATGATGACAAAACGAGTTCTGTTCGATTTTTTCATACTAGTTGCTAACTTCATATGGATTTTAACAAATTAAAATTTTGACAGTTAATATTTGTAAAGCTGAAAAAATTTCAACCAAAGCTAAAAATTAGTATTTTCAATAAGTATTTGAAACAAGAAATATATTTTTTCTACTCCCGTAACTAAAGTACCTTATAATACATTGTTTCGTCGTTTGCTAAGCAACGTTTTAAACACTAGTGTTTAAAGAATTCTTTAGTCACGGCTTGTTCGATATTTTAAATCCGAGCCGAAGTTAACTTTCGGGAATGTTCGTATTCGTGGTATATGAGCAAAATAACACTATTTAATAAATTTTCCTGTTTCATTTAAATAAATAAATACTATAAATCAATATTTAAAACCTATTTTCATTATCATGACATTCTTATTTGACAATGCAAACTTCTGTCAAAATAAAATCTGTATTATCATTGTGCATAATACCTGCATTACCGACATAGTTTTGTTTGGTTATGTAAAACGCTAAAACGTTTAATGCAATTTGACATAAGTTTGAGATCGGTGTTCTGTGTTAAAGAAAAATGAATCCCAATAGTGAAAATGATGAAGACATTTTAGGAACTCCAGAAGAAATTAGAGAAGCCGCATCAGCTACCGCTATATACCTATAATAAATATTAATATGAAAAAATTAATAAATTTGTGATTTAATAAAATATTTTATTTTTAAACGTTGGTACTTCCGCTCGTAGAAAAAGTATAGTATACAACACGTTTTAAAAACTTCTCTAGGCACTCGTTATGTTAAACACTCGCTTCGCTCGTGCCTAATAAAACTCGTGGCTAAAGTGGAGTTTTTAAAACTTGTTGCATAATATACTATTTTATTTTTTTTTTCGTTAAACAACTTTAATTCACTTATGTCAAAATAATTTCTTGAGTTATATTTTATTAGTTTTTAGTATTGGTAGAATTGACTGAAACTAATTTCATAAATTCGACTAACCTGACATCTGTAGCCATACAACTTCACTATTTATGATATAAAACTAGAGCTCTAGAAGAATGTAGGTATTCTCGTCCGCCATTTTGGGTCCAGATGTCATAAATAAAACAAGTTATTGGAATCCAGTTACTTAAAAAAAAAATTAATATTTGTAAATGTCAAATTTGAAAACATATTTATTGAAATTCTGTAAAATCCTACTACACAAATCATACGGTAATATATTATTATAAAGTATTCTGTACACTTACCTGTTAGATATAAAATATAATAATTGAAGGAATGATATATCACAATTATTAATCAATTTCAACTTGAAATTTGACAGAAAAGAATTAAAGTAACTGGATTCCAATACTTTGTTTTATTTATGACACTTGGATCCAAAATGGCGGATGAGAATACTCATATATTCTAGTGCCTTAATAAAACTATATCCGAGATGTCAGACCAATTTCTATCACCGTGAACACAGGCCTTAACGGTATCTATACAAAAAGCTTCAAAAATACATTTTTTTTTTTTTTTTAGAATATAATCTACTATTTGTGGTATGAAAGTTCATCTAGGGCTAATCTATCTGTTGTCTTTCTAAAATTTACAGTAGGTAAATAGTTTAACAACTAAATGAGATATCTAAATAAATTCGAAGGGACTGTGTTAAGGAAAGAAGATACTATAAGAAAATGTGTCTTTCAGTTATTTTGCTGTAAGTATATAACAAAAAATCTTGCACATAAGATTGGACTGGACTCTTTATATCTTTTATGTTTTGTAGGCTTTCAAGTAAACTGTCACTGCCAGTAGTAGTAAGTTTATAAAACTATCTAAATTGAAGACTATCTGTAATTTTAAAAAGTCTAAATTGTTATTCATTAACCTGAATGATTTTTTTGTGACGTCAGAGATGGTAAATAATTGTAGTGACATAAATGTTTTTTCTATCATTGAAACTCAAATATCTAAATAATTAATACATACATACATACAACATCACGATATATCCCACTCAGTGGGGTAGCACGAACCCAGAAACACAGTCAACCAACAATCAATCTCCTCCAAACATTCCTATCCTGACACACCACTTTCGCCTCGTCCACATTCATACATGCTCGTTTATTCTTCACACTCGGAATCATTCGTTCACGCAACAAACCATCAATCACACCCAACCAGTTATTCCTCGGACGACCACGCAATCGTTCACCTTCACCTCAACTGACTCACTACCACTTTCTTAACAACATTCTTCTCAATCTCACACTCACCATACACCAATGTATTCCGTATACGATCACGTCTCGTATACCCACACGCTCCTCTCAAATATCTCATTTCTACAGCAGTTATACATCGTTCGTGCATCTTCATCCACACCCAACATTCAGAACCATACATCAATGTAGGCACTAACACACCATTATAAACTCTCAATCGAGCATCTCTAGATACATTCATGTTTCGAGCAAATGTACCCAGAGCTACCTTGCACCCTGCAGACACCCGCCTTTCAACCTCCCGGTCAGTAAATAATTAATAAAATTTTATAGTAAAATGTTTTTGAGTCTAGTTATAATATAAATGACTCATTTGTTGTTTTGTGAATCTATTTCACTCATTTTAAAATTTGTTCAAGCTTCGTGACACCCTGTATAAAGAACATATTTACTAGTTGAAAATAAGAGTACAAAGATACAATGTAAATCCCATATCTGAAAGTAACGCACAGGATACAAGTATTTACACAAAATTAAACATTCTTATCTGGCTCAAGTACAAAAATCGAATTTTTTAACCTAAATAAATAGTCTTTGATGCAATACTGCAACGGTTATCAGCTCTGCAACATTTAGATAACCGTTCAGTGAACTTTATAATAATTTCAAATTGTAACCTTGAAATATTGAACATTGTAATAGACTATACTCCAATTGTAAATGAGAGAAAGTAATAAACAAAATATGCCAGAGTTGTACTGGATTTTTGTCAGTTATGCGGCAAATCCACCAGAAAACTTGACTAGGATGTAAGAGAATGCCGCTCGCTTTCAATAGATACACCGTTTATAAACGTTTCGATAATCCTTTTTGGACTGTAACATACACACAGAATAGTTATTTACATACCAAATGCGGGAACGCTTGGTTCCCGGATGAGTGTTTGGCCATAGAACGAATCCGAGAACCGAGTTCACGCAAGAGGTTTGTACAAAAAGTATAGAACTAATAACAATCCATACAAAGAAATGAAGTTCTTCAAGGAGTTATTTTGATATTTGTCAAAGTTGCACTATAAATATAAACACAAATTAATTTGTCTAATATATTATAAAACAATTAAAATATTTATAATATTTACCGTATTCACTTGTAAATTTATTATATTTGTTATTTCCGTAAAACATTCTTCTTACTCATTTAACAGTTCATATGTACTTCACGAAATATCACTAAAAATTGGCATATACTTTTATTGCATTTCTATATAATATAGGCCCTAAAAAACTCACTGGTGCTGAGCGCATCATCATATCTCTTAAATTTTTCGAGATATGGCGGTTTTTGATGTTTTTCGAAGGGCAACTTTGAGGAACTGCAACTCAAATATTACGCAAGATATCGAAAAATACTCTTCAGTTTTGTATTATTCGTGCATATTATAGCAAAATAACAAATTTTTGAAAAATTGAAAATTTTTGAATTTTATTTCAAAATTTCGATCAGTGATAAGTCAAATAATAAACAAGATACGAACTTGCAGACTAACCGTTGGATTCAGCTCATCGAAATACGTAAACCCTAAAAATTTCAGATTATTCGGATAGTGGGTTGAAATTTTAGAGCAAAAAGTCTAAAAATGGCATTTTTCAGGCCAAACGTTTTTTGACGTTTTAGGCCAAAAACGTCATTTTCACACTTTTTCTCTAACTATATAACGCGTAAAGCAATTTTAATGAAATTTCACTTACTTATGTATTTTGACGAGCTGAATCGAATGATCCAGTCTGAGAGTCTGTATCTTTTATATTTTTCCAGTTATCGCCTATCGAAATTTGGGGAAAAAAATCGAAAAATTTGAAAATTTTCAAAATTTGCTAATTTGTAATAAAATGCATGAAACAACCAGAACTGAGTCTATTTTTCAATATCTTTAATAGATTTTGAGTTGCAGCCACTCAAAGTAGCATTTCGAAAAACATCGAAAATTGACATATCTCTATAAATTTAAGAGATATGATGATGCGCTCTACAGCATTGAGTTTCTTAGGGTTTATATTATATAGAAATACAATAAAAGTATATGCTAATTTTTAGTGATACTTCGTGAAATTCGATTGAATTGTGCAGTACTTTCTTAACATGTATTTGTTGTCAATGGTAAATGAACTTGTATTAAATTTTCTTATTTGTACATTTTTAAAATTATAACCACAATTTTTTTTAAAACAAACTGCTCTTGGACGAATTTGAGGTATACAAAACTAATGAATTTGAAGGAGACACAAAAAAGAATCGTTTTAATGAATAAAACAACAAAGGAATTTAAAGATCTTGAGCTCTCAAATTTTAATTATTCAACGCAAATAATGAAACACAGTTCTACAAAATTAAAATTCTGTATTGAAGTATCATCGATAAAACAGAGTTCTGTTTAACATCTGAATTATTAAAATCGGAAGATGCAAATACAGCTTTAATTAAAAAAAAAATTATGTTTCGTCCCCGAACGATTCGTACCCAAATATTTTTCATAATTATTAGTAAGAACCCAGAATCATTTCATTTGTCCAATTAATTTTTTTTTTCTACTTCTGTATAAATATATCTTCATTATTTAAATTTTTTGGATGAATTATAGAACCCATAATTCAAGACAGCGAATTATGTTTCATAATTCACCCTTCTCGATCAAGCAACGAGCCAGAAATCCATAATTCACTGTTATTTTAAAGACGTGATGTGGATCACCAAGCAACGGCCGTCTGACAGTTGACATGTAGTCAGTTGTCATTGTGTATTTTGATGTTGACGTTTTTCAACGTGTGTTTTCAACAAAACAAGTGTCAAATTTAATTATTAAACATTAGAGTATAGATGTACCTATATTAGTATAAGAAAGTATAGTAATTGCTTCTAAATCTGTATCAATATAAACAAAACAAAATGGTTCTTACTGACATATTAACTCACGACGTATATTGTTTACAAGGTTAAAATTCAACGCAAATCTTATTCGATAAAGACAGTTATTGTGAACACATTATCGAACAATTATAGAAGAAATTGGAATCATAAACCGTATCAATATATTTACTCTTTTGCTTATCAAAGTATTTATTGTTGGAAATTTATTTATTTGCTTTATTGCTTTCAATATTTATCAAACAGTGTCAAAGAAATATACAGGATGTTTTAATAAATACTGAGGCAAAATATTTTATATGAATTGCATTGTTACGTTCTACAAGTAATTTTGATTTTCATTTGTAGCACGTGTTATACACGATACTTTTCCGACCACCACAATTAAGTAAAAAAAAAACACAATATTAAATTTACATAAAAATATTAAAACAGATTATGGTAACATCATTGCTATCAGAATTCACCAAAAATTATGTTTAAATCTGATAAATCAAGGTCCTACCTTCTTAATCCGTGTAAATTCAGCTAATTATCTGCAGCTGTCAATCTTTTAAATACAAATTTTTAGGTTAGTTCGCTCTGTTATAGCAGCTTGTGATAAAATCATATCTCTTTCAGTTTCGGACGCATCTGATTGGCTAACGAGCTTTCATATCACACAGCATTGCTAGTGATTTGCAATGACCAATTTTCAGCAATAGTTTAGCGTGTGAATTTAACCACTTTTCGTAGTGGTCGTCGGAAAATAACTATTGTGTCTCTGTCTGTGTGAATTCAGTTTCTATTGTCTTTATATTTTTAATATTGTATTATAGTTTCAGTTCTGCTTAAAAATTAATTTTTGCCCATTAAAAGTGAATATCTTCCTTGATCTGCAACATCTTTCATTCCGAAGATGTTCAGATGTTCTTCTATTCCTAATAACAAATGAAACAATCGAAATGTGCCATATCCATGAAAACTCTGCACTACATCCTATTTAGAATCTAATTTATCAATGTCCTGTTTAAGAGCCTTGTTGTTCAACTGAATTACTGCTATCCTTCAAGGAGCCTGTACAGGTAAGAGGTCCTGTCTCTCAAAGGACGACTATATTGAGTCATGAATCTCTTGTAAACTATATTGAGAAGACAATATTGCTCATATATAACTTAAGCTAATACTCGTTGGTAGATCGAAAAATAGTTAGTAAAAAGACAATGAGAACAAATTGAAAAATCTTGCCAGCACATAATCTTTCGCATATTTTAATATATAAATTGTTCAAAATATAGACAAAAGTTTCAAATAATAATTGTAGCCAAAACGGTTTTTTTTTTTCGTTTGGACGAAAACTGAATTCTTCCGGTGTTTTCAAACCTCAAAGTGCATTAATCCGGTATTTTGTGTCGTTGCTAGGTTACGATAAATAATATTTTTTCTACGACCACTTAGAAATCTGCTCATTGTATGTTTGTTGTTCCTAGATATATGAGGAACATTGCAAGCATCGTGCGAAATGAATTTGTTTTATGAGTATTTCAATACAGGTCATTTGATTTCAGTACATATGCCATTGCTAGGATACTTATTTAATATTGTCAAATATTGGAATGGTGAAAGCAGGACAAATTTATTATTAAAATTATATTAATTAGGAAATAATATCGTGGTCGTAGAAAAAGTATATTGTACAACTCGCATGGAATGTCCATTTCATACTCGTATGATTTGCAACTTGCTACAAACTTTCATACTCGTAGGAAATGAGTACCATTCCATGCTCGTTGTACAATATACTATTCCGGACATTGGCAAAGTATTCCCGTAGAATTTAGCTTTTCAAATAAATTTGACGCTTATGAAAATAAAAAAATAAACCATGGATACGCTATCCTCAGATATTTTTATCAAAACAACGCAATATTTTTATGTCTTGTTTGTTGTTTGACGTTTATAAATGAAATATAAAATAACTAATTATTGAATATAAATATAGAGACCCTAAAACGTGCTAATCAACAGAAAACTTATTACCAAAATTTAGCATGATTCCTATACCTCCCTTACAGGTACGTGATGGAAAGTAAAAATAATGCACAGATTTCCTTATTTGATAATTATTTCCTCTAATCGATTATTTGGCTTATGAAATTTTATACATAGTCAGTTTCATTAATAAACAATGATATTTGTTTCAAACAAATTATTGTCGAATGCTAAATTGTAGCAATCTTCACAGTTTACAGATCACCTTAAATAATAACTAATAAATATGAATTGAAAGTAATGTTTTGTAAATATTCGTAGTAATCATGTAAAGAGCGCTGACTTGTATCGTTGCAGCCGGAATGTAGGTGGCAATGAAGTAGTTCTCAGTTATTTATAACTTGCTAAATTTATATAAATGTAGAAAGCAGCAATGGTATATTTCCTGTACAGTCAGTCAGGATGGCCGAGCGGTCTAAGGCGCTGCGTTCAGGTCGCAGTCCACTTCTGTGGGCGTGGGTTCGAATCCCACTTCTGACAAACTGTTTTTATCAAAAGTAAATACGTAAAGAAATGCAGGTTTCCTTACCATTGATGATTGAATAAGCTCAAAGCCCAGGGAGAAGGCTTACCTGAAAAAAAAAGGATATTAACATTTTCAAATTACTTTGTATGTTTGTATATTGTGAATACATTTGCCTTCCAATATACAGGTGTTTCATAACTTCGAGTACATACGTTAATGGTATATGTTATTTGATATGCTGTTTACGAATCAAAAAGAATTTTTTTTAAATCGCAAAATTATATTCCATGTTTCCCAGTCCAAAATTTTTCGTTGCCACTGCCACTGGGTGGATAATTATGTTAATAATTATCGTTTCATTAAAAATAATTAAATTTTGTTTGTTTATTTTACTAGTATTATGTAATTTAAATTGTTAATTACCTACTTCATTGTTTATGTTTAATAGGAAAGGAAATCCAGTGCAGTACTATAAAAAATGTTTTAGGTAAACAACCCTTAATTTTTCGAATTTTGAAAAAAATTCTTTTAGATTCGTAATCAGCATATCAAACAACATATACCTTTAACGTATGTACTCGAAGTTATGAAACATACTGTATATATACAATTTATCAACATTTTTGTCGATAAGAAACGCTAATGCCTTCAAAAAAGTACTCTTTAATTATGGCATATACCAAAAATGACATTCTCCAACTGTTGATTTTTTTTTTTTCGAAAACGTTTTAAACGAAAATGTGAAAATATAATTTTTCTTTAACGTGTTGTAATTCGTAAATGGAGATAGAAACAGAAAAATATTTTAAACGATAATTGTAGATAATAATATTTGACACATTATTCTAATAACAAAAATTGTTATTTAACAATAATTTACTGAGATATTTCAAAATAATTTGATAGGGCTTCAAGTAAACTACCACTTCCGGTTATTGGATTATCACCAAAAACTAATCAACTCTTCCAAAGAGGATACAATTAATATATACAAAATATCAAAATTTTCAGATACGTAGTTTTTAAGAAACCGTAACTCCAGAGATCGTGCTCATCCACTGAAAAATCACTACCGAATTTTTAGTACCTATGATTTCTATACCTCAATTACATAATGTGGCAGAAGGTCAAAAATAGGATGCAAAAATTTTCAAATTACATTGTAGATCGTTTTGTATATTGTGAATTTATTTGCCCTCTAATATATACATATAATTTGTCAACAGTATTGTCGATGTAAAGCCATTGTTTTATTTTCCATGTCAATGTTTTTAGATTTTTGTGACCTTATTTTTAATTTTTGGTACAGAAACATGATACATCGTTGAAAATGGAATATATTCCAATAAAGAAAAGTATCTCTTTTCATTTTAAAAAATATAATTTTCATTCGCCTCGCCCCACCACCCAACAAATTTTATTTTGCCAATCATACAATGGGGTTTTTATCATTTTTTTTAATTTTTTTTTTTATGAAACTTTATCTATATTGAAGACAATTTACACTTTTAGAAAGTCTTAATTGTTATTCATTAAGCCACAATGATTTTTTTTTAAATGTTGTGACGTCATAGTATAGGTGTTGCTGGATCTAAAACAGCACAGATTGTAAATAATTGTAGTCATATATTTTTTTTACTTAATTGATTATTATTATTACGATAAAATAGAACATTTATGTAACAAAAATTATTTAAATCTGTACTGTTTTAGATCCAGCAACACCTCTACTATGACGTCACAACATTAAAAAAAAAATCATTGTTATATAAGCCTGTGAATCTATTTTTTCTTTAAAGTAAAATCTCACCAAGTATGTTCTGTTCAATGACATCATTAACTCCTTGATTGGCTTTACGAAAACTACGTCACACAAACGCGACTTTCATTATTTGAATTTCATGTTGAAAATGTCTCAAAACCATAACGGTTAATTTATGTATTTATTTTAATTTGATTATGGCATGTGCCCTATTGTGCTATTAAGTATCATTTGAAAAATAAACTATCAAATAAATGATTAAATTAACTATTCCACACCTTCAAATGTTTCTTTGTAATGTACAACTGAACGCACTGAACTTACCAAACGCACATACACAATTTCCTCTCTTCTGCGTAAATTCGTAACCTTGTTGTTTTGATTTTCGTTTAACGAACAATCTCATATTCACGGTTGATCGCTCAAAGCGAAAGTGGCGGGCATCCTCTTTGATTTACTAACTGTTTGTGAAGGTAATTATTATTTTCGTTTCGTCTGGAAATTTGTGTATGATACTGGATATTTGTTTAGTACTTGTAAGGTTGAATTAAATTATCGTTGTTGTTTGTTAAGAAAGAGAAGTTGTATAATGGATTCCAATTAGGAAGAAATAAAACTGTCGTCAACAGGTAATAATTCTAATTTTATTTCTGGTTTAATTGATAGGTACGAAAATATACCTCTGATTCTAATTGGTGTTGACATAAAAAAATAATCTGACTTCACGCAAATTTTAATTTATAAATAGTACAAAATATACAAAAAAAAATGTTATGTGTTCGGCACATAACCTCCCGCACAATACAATTCTTAAACAGTACAAAATAGTTATTTACATACCAAATGCGGGAACGCTTGGTTCCCGAATAGAACGAATCCGGGAACCGAGTATAGAACTAATAACAATCCATACAAAGAAATGAAGTTCTTCAAGGAGTTCTTTTGATATTTGTCAAAGTTGCACAGTTCATATGATGTATTTCACGAAATATCACTTAAAATTGGCATAAACTTTTATTGTTTTTCTATATAATATAAACCCTAAAAAACTCACTGGTGCAGAGAGCATCATCATATCTCTTAAATTTTTCGAGATATGGCGGTTTTTGATGTTTTTCAAAGTGCAACTTTGAGGAACTGCAACTCAAAAATTACGCAAGATATTGAAAAATACTCTTCAGTTTTGTGTTATTCGTGCATATTATAGCAAAATAACAAATTTTTGAAAATTTTTGAGTTTTTTTTTTTAATTTTCGATCAGTTATATCTCAAATAATAAACGAGATACGAACTTGCAGACTAAACCATTGGATTCAGCTCAAGGAAATACATAAACCCTAAAAATTTTTGAATATTCGGATGATGGGTTGAAATTTTAGTGCAAAAAGTCTGAGAATGGCCTTTTTCAGGCCAAACGTCAAGGGGTATCCTTTGACGTTTTTCGCCAAAAACGTTATTTTCACACTTTTTGCTCTAACTCTATAACGCGTAAAGCAATTTTAATGAAATTTTACATACTTATGTATTTTGATGAGCTGAATCGAATGCGAGTCTGTATCTTTTATATTTATCGAGTTATCGTCTATTGAAATTTGAGAAAAAAAATTGAAAAATTTCAAAATTTTCAAAATTTGCTAATTTGTAATAAAATACATGAAACACACAGAACTGAGTCTATTTTTCAATATCTTAAATAGATTTTGAGTTGCATTTCGAAAAACATCGAAAATTGCCGTATCTCTATAAATTTAAGAGATATGGCGATGCGCTCTACAGCATTGAGTTTCTTATGGTTTATATAAATAAATAAAGAAATACAATAAAAGTATATGCCAATTTTTAGTGATATTTCGTGAAATCTGAAATTGTGCAGAACTTTCTTAACATGTATTTGTTGTCAATGATAAATGAACTTGTATTAAATTTTCTTACTTGTACAGATATTATAAACATTTTTCAAATTATAACCACAACCCTCGTTTAAATAATTTGGCCATATTGTGTAGTTCCAGATAATGTAACAATTTACTGATCTACAGATAAGTTATCCTCAGGAGTGAAGCATCAATATAAAATACAAAGTAATCTTTAAAATGTTATTAGTTGCCAAAAAAATAATTGTTAAAACTATAGTGTAACTTTTACACTAGCTCATCCAAACATTAATTCGTATTTAATAAATATTTATTAATAATATTAAACATAAATGAATGTCTCTTTCGTCCAATTCATATGCAACTGGACTCATATTTCCAAATATTATTTATTTACATTATGAGTTCTGTCAGTTTCCTTAAATATCGAGTTCTGCATATTACAAATAACAATTTACTCAATTTCTATTTCCTAAGGAACTGTCGCTTATTCACCGTTCCTTGTAGTATTATAATATTGACCAAACTCTCGTCGAGTCCCTCGGTCCCGGATGAACGAAACGAGAGAGAAAGGCCGGCGTCCCGACGGCCGCTGCGCAGCGCACATCCCGCGTGAATGGGGCCGCGGCGCTTGGAGGTCACAGACGCCAGCGTCGCGCGACCTCGCCAGTGACATTGACCCGTCGCGGCGGCCGCGGAGGCGGCGTACCTGCAGTCCCGACGCATCGACCGCCCGGGTGCGTACTACGCAGTTGTACGGGAGCGTCTGGATAGACTACGGGAATTATGGATGTTTTAAATTGGTGGCGTCTCTTCTGCACCCTCAACAGTATTGAATGAAAACATTGTTTGGAATAGTGCATTTTTTCATTATTTATTTTTATTTAAAATTATCTCCAGTAACTACCTCATTATTCAAGGAGTTCCACAAGGATCAATATTTGGACCAATACTGTTTCTTTTCCTTTAATATAATTATTATAAATGATACTATTATTACTGTTAAAGCTAACTACATTTATGTTGGAAAAAATAGTTGAATTTAATTTAACTTAAAGATGCATTTATATTTTGCATAGGACACAGGAATAATTTAGCACAAAATAACCTAAATTTTTGGACTTATGAAAATATCTACTTGTATTAAAACAGATAGGTATTTACATAGCGAATATCCGGCATGGAATAATTTGAATATCCAAATAGTAGAAGTAAAAAGATCAGGGCCATAGATAGTGGCCAAACGACAGGTAAAAAAAATGAGCCCTAATATAAATAATTAATAATAATATAACAAGAGAGTGAGAATAAATTGAAGATAATTTGACAGATCCATTTGGTAATAGCCTGGCAACAAGTTTGAGAAAGGTACTGGAGAATTATTTTCTAATTTATCAAACTCTCGAGTTACATTTAATTAGATTATTTTTTGATTTCATCATCAGGCACGACACTAAATCTATCTTTTTTTGCTCATTTTTTACTTGTGTTTATTATAACTATCTGACAACTGACATTTGTCAACAAAACAAAAAAAGCTACAGAGATTATTCCCGGGAATAATCATATATAATATCCCAAGTGCATGTCAAATTATCGACAATTACATGCACGAGGGATATTCGAAGGACTATTTCCCGATTAAAATTTAGCCAAACGCTGTTTTTCTCATAAAAAATAAAGCAAAATTTAAAAACTTCATTTGATAGCAAGTTAGAATCACTTTGCTAATTTGCACTTGTGCGAATTATCGATAATTTGCATCAGTGCAAAATTATCGTGTAATTCTACGTTGATTGGACGACATTCAGAAATGTCAGAATTCTGATTGGCTTAAATTTTATGAGGGAAATAGTCACTAGAACTTTATCCTCAGTATAATAATGACAGGTGTTATAATGCAGACACGTGACATACAATGAAGCATTTCATTGGTTTTAAGAAACGTCAAAAAATAATCTAATTTATCAAACTCTCGAGTTATATTTAATTAAATTATTTTTTTAATTCATCATCAGGCACGCCTCTAAATCTATCTGTTTTGCTTATTTTTTACTTGCGTTGAAGATAACTATCTGACATTTATCAACAAAACAAAAAAGCTGCAGAGAATATTCCCGGGAATAATCACTAGAGCTTTATTGTCAGTATAATAATGACAGGATTGGCTAACACGCAGACACGTGACATACATTGAAGCATTTCATTGGTTTTAAGAAACGTCAAAAAATAATCACCACTTGAGGTGAATATTTTTTGAAATTTTTTTGTTTTATTGCAAATACGTCAAAGCTTTGCGATTCAAAAATTTCGTTAAAGGCACCTCGAGACCGAAGGTCGAGTAGTATTTATGAAATTATTGATGAGCGGTGTTTGTAATAATTTGCTCTGGAAAAGAGTATAGAATCAATAAAAAATAAAAATTAAATAATTTGAAAAAACATTCATTTAAAATTATTATATTAGATAAAAGTTTGAGAACTTCTGGAATAATACCTTAAAAGAATATTATTTTTATTCATATAAATGTGTTCTTGCAGCCTATAAACTTGTTTCAACCGAATAATTTGCAATGTTGCTACAGAAAACATGAGAAATTTGGTTAACAGTTAGTAGTGCGGGGACCTTCCAGTGATACAGTGGCGAGTGCTTTGGACTTCAATTGAGAATTTCTAGAAAGACGCATCAAAATGTATGTGTACTTAATGATAAATAGAGTAAGCTATACATACGCGCAATTAATCTGTCACTGTCATCATGAATACATTAAATGTCGAGAACCGTGTAAATATTATTACTTATTAGAATGTATTATGGGGGCGCAGTGCAAGACAAATATCTGAATACTTCACAGGAATGAACGCCGAATGGTTTCCATCGGCAGAAATTGACAGTGACATATTAAAATATTTAAAACAAATTGCAAGCACTATACGTCAGTAGTAATAAAAAGAGTAGGCGGAAAATTAGGAATTATTATTATTAATTTCATTAAATTAATCTGTATTAAATAAGATGTAGGGATATTGGCAGTATTGTGATATAAAATTTGAATGTTAATTGCCTATTTACGTGGGACACAAGGTATATGTCTCGGCTCGAATTTTCAAAGTTAATGAGCGCTGCAGTATTATTATATTTCAGTGTGTACAACATTAACAAAAATATTATTGTAGTCCCTTGAAATTTCGGTCAAATAATAATAAAAAAATCAACTACAATTTAAGGAATTCTTCCATTTTGTCATAACAGCCAACGATGTTTGTGTTTACGTATTGCAAGTAAGTACTAAAATACCGCATCTTAATTTGAAAACATGACCAGGGAAAACAAACCCGAAGACAGCTGCAGGACATGGCTGCTCACGTAAACACATTATTATTTTGCAACATTGTGAAGTTTTGTTTGAACGCTGGCCAATAGAAAGATTAGTTCTTCCAAGATCTGGCTGGCAATTTATCTCAGGACCAGGGATAGGATTAAATAGAATTGAAATTATTTAATATATTATTCATGACTCCCACAAATAGCAACACTCAAATTTCTTATTAGCGATAACTTAACTCCAATATAAAGTTAGCCATAAAGAAAAATGGTTATTTACTTTACAAGTGGGCAAAGTAAGCAATTACCCACAAGAGAAATTTTAGCACACGAAGCCGAAGGCTGAGTGTGATAATTTTATCGAGTGGGTAATTCCGCTGTACCCACGTGTGAAGTATAACGTTTTATCCAATAACTCTTAATAAATTTACTAAAGAAATATTATTTGACAGTGACATATGCTTTAAATTTTTGAAATTAAAATGTCAATCGAAGTGGTTACCAAGGTGTTGTGTGTTTTTATTATTGTTATAAATAAAAAAATACCCACTAGTGTATTCTCTCAAAATTATACCCACTAGTGGGTAATCTGTTACTTTCCTTGTTTAAAATCGCCATAGTTATAGAGCATTTATTGAGAGGTGTTGGATAAAACAATTTTATCGTTTTGACAGCGAATAAATAGGAAGGTAACTTTATGAGTCGGGATTTACCATGCAGTTTGCTTTCGTGATTCTTGCGAAGCAAAAAAAAATTCGTACAAAATAAACATTTATCGATAATATTAGAAGGTCTTGTGATATTAGTTTTGATAAAACGTTATTTACCTTTCTTCTAGCAACCAGATTAAAATACTAAAATGTACTAGATTTTTTCCCTTTAAATAACATAGAGCTGTGACACATTTTGGAACTTTATTTGTTTCCGAGGCAATACGTGCTTCGAAAAATCAGTTTAATGGCGGAACATATAATAGATTGATCTGAGAATACTTGTGAAAAATTAGAAGTCCCAATCATTATTCTTAAGATATTTGAAGATAGACAAACTAACGCTCCAAAGACTGAAAATCTATATCTTCAAATATCTTATGAATAATAATTGGGACTCATAATTTTCCCTAAATATTCTCGAATCTTTATATTATATATTTCATCTCTGAATAGATTTTTCGAACCTTCAATTGCCTCGGAAAAAATTCCAAATTTGTCACAGTTCTATGTTATTTAAATGAGAAAAATCAAATACATTTAGGCGCTGTTAAATATTAATATTATGCGCAATAAAGGCCAGAATTCGATTTAACCCCTTTTAAGGTCCAATCTAATACCCAACCACTTATTCCTCGGACGCCCACGCAATCGTTCACCCTCAATTTCACCTGCATACATTCGCTCAAAATGTCCAATGACTCACTCCCATTTTCTTACAACATTGTTCTCAATCTCACACTCACCATACACCAATGTATTCCGGACACGATTACTTTCCTCTCAAATACCTCATTTCCACAGCAGTTATACATCGTGCATGCTTCTTCATCCACATCCAACATTCAGAACCATACTTCAATGTAGGCACTAACACACCATTATAAACACTCATTCCACCATCTCTAGACACATTCACGTTTCGAGCAAATGTACCCAGAGAGTACTTCTAGTATTTCAAATGATTATTTATATCAAACTTCTTATTTTTGTGAGTCTATTTTGCCAACAAGATTTTAACAATGTGCGGACGGACAATCTCAAAATTCCATTCTACAAAATATCATTAACTTGTCTTCAAAAATCCAACGAGAAAACACGCACAACAACCAAAACAACCAACGAGGCGTCGTCATCCAACAAAATCCTCAGATCTCCCTGGTAAAAAGACAAGACATTCTGATTTAATACGCGAACCACGCACAACCAAATGCCTTGGCGTTACCTATATATAGTTTGCTTCGTTAACGTAGGTCAGTGTTGGCTACACACCATTTGCAAAACGAATTACACTTTCCACCGAGTTCTTATTTACTCTACGACACGAAATTCTTGGAGGTTTGTCGATTGTTTGTTTTGATCTAAATGAAATAAATAAGTCATTTTGTTATTCGATTATAAGGCTAGCAATTTATATAGACCAAATCTTGGAATGCAAGAATTGTCAATTACTATTAACATTTTAAGTCGATTAATTTAATGGATGTAACATTTATTAAAAAATTGATGACGTAATAAGAGACTATTTTAAGAATTAAATTATATAGTGGTAAAGTAATGTTTATTCTATAAACTAAAGAATTTATAGATAAAAAAAATCATCTCAGTGGGGTAGCATGAACCCAGAAACACAGTCAAGCAACAATCAATTTCCTCTAAATATTCCTATCCTAGCACACCACTTTCACCTCGTCCACATTCATATATCATTCGGTCAAGCAACAAACTATCAATCATACCCAACCACTTATTCCTCAGACGCCCACGCAATCGTTCACCTTCAATCTCACCCACATATATTAATTTCACCAACCTTTCGAGATGGTCAAACCACCTAAACTGACTCACTCTAACTTTCTTAACAACATTCTTCTTAATCTCATTGTCATTTCTAGCACAGTTATAATATCGTTCATGCTTCTTCATCCACACGCAACACTCAGAATATTACATTAATATAGGCACTAACACATCATTATAATCAATCACTCAAGCAACTCTAGACGTTCACGTAAAAAAATCCATGCCATGCTATATTAATAAAACAATTGACGATCGTTCAAAATTAATTTAGATTATTTTTTGATGTTTCTTAAAACCCATGAAATACTTCAATGTATGTCACGTGTCTGCGTTTTAACCATCCTGTCATTATTATACTGAAAATAATGCTCTTGTGATTATTCCCGGCAATATTCTCTCTACCTTTTTTGATTTTGGTGACAGATATCAGATGTCAGATAGTTATCAACACAAGTAAAAATGAGCAAAAAAAAAAAGATTTAGTGACGTGCCTGATGATGAAATAAAAAAAATAATCTAATTAAATATAACTCGAGAGTTCGATAAATTAGAAAATAATTCTCCAGTTCTTTCTCAAACTTATTGCCTGGCAACAAGTTTTCGAAAGATCTGTCAAATTATTTTCAATTCATTCTCACTCTCTTGTTACATTATTACTGACAATTTTGTTATCAGCTATAATATCCCTAGGCCATTGATAATTCGAAATAATTTTATCACAGTTACCGAAAGAACGTTGCTTGGTAACCGCCCGGGCTGTTACCTTCAAACAACGTTCTTGAGGTAGTTGTGATCAAATTATAAGTATTTATCAATGGTCGAGGGATATTCGAGGAGAAAATTTTTTGCGATTATTATTATTATTTTCATTTTCTAACCGTGAAAATAACATTTTGAAATAAACAAATTAAATATTGAATTAACTGTCAACCAGCTGTCAACGACTCTTACTTAGCAACAGGTGATAATTTCCCCGGGAAATTATCAGTGTAATTGTGACCTGATTGGTTACTTTTGCACACGTGATCAGAAATACAGGGATTCTATTGGATATTTCTTTAACCAAAAAATTTTCTGGATAAAATAAAAATTAAATAAAATTACCTAATTTATACTAAAACATTTTATTCCTCTTGCATCTACTGATGATTATCGAAATATGTATCTTATTATATTCAGCCTTAGAGATTAAATTTAATATCTTAGATTGTTCTTAGTACAAAACGACAATTCAACAAGCAATTATAAAAATGCATCTGAAGTAATATTTTGCGTGAAAATAAAAACTCAGTGTTAATTACATGGAGTCCTAGAGTTAATTACATAAATGTGTGCAGTATGATGAGTCCCTCAGGGCCTCACGAGTGAATGAATGAGGAGTGACGATGATTCCCTCTGGACAAGACACATTCCTGTCATACTGAGAATAACAGTAAAGTCGTATGCATATTATACAAAGGAAGATAGAACACAGTTGGACTCTAGGAGTGGTTGAGGAACCATTGGGGTAGTAATTTTATGTGGTGAAGATTTTTAAAGTTTGCCAGTTGGCAGGATCGAACTAAGGATCTAATGATTCACAAAATTTTTCCCACCAAATATAAATTATTGACATGCGTAGTCGATGCAGTAATTTATAATTGAATATAAAATCTAGCAGCCTGCGAACTATCAGACAATTGAAAGTGCGGCTGAACCTGAAAAATCCTGAGGAATGATGTTTCTATTTTTAGCTTTTGTCCGCTGAAACTAGATCCGCGATTTTACCAGTATTCTACACAATATACACGAAATAAAACATTCAAATATTATTTGAAAAAATTTGCTATTACTCGTTTTAACAAATCTGTCTTTTATATTGTCTAAGGTAAAACTACTATCTATCTCAAATATATTTACTGTATTGCTTAGAATGTTGAATTTGAAGAATACATATGTTAATAAAATACATTTGCAGCGTCTGTAATTTCTTTTGGTACATATTTATCTTCGTCAATAATATGCTTTTCATCTACACTTTTAATACTAAATAAAAGTGGTAAATAATATATTGTATCAGTAACTTTTAGTCCAAGCTTTTTTACAAAATAATTTTAGAACATTGCAAAGCTTTAAAACACTTTTTAATTATTGCTAAATATTTATTTTTCAAGAAGTTGATAAAGCTTTCAAAATTCTTAGTAATAAATGAAAATATTTTACATGATTTAAAATAAAAATCTTTTTATTAATCTCTATGTTTACATATAAAAAACGGATTAATACTTTGGTTGCAAATCACTTTATTTGTAACTATGGCAATGACACATTCATATGAATACAAATAAAAGAATTTCCTGGTGTCGTGATTTTATTAAAACAGTTTTCTTGTCAAATTGCTATGTAACAAGGTTTCGTTACAAACAGAAAATCCAGCAAAATAAAAAGCTCTTGTGTGATTAGAATTGAATATTTCACTCATTACAAATTTGACCAATCAGAATGTCTCATTTTCCATTGTTGTGCATTTTAGATAAGTGAATAAACAGCTCCATGCTGTTTATTCGCGAATAAATTGAAGATAGCTTTCATATGCAAATTTTGAACATTTTGAAGGCATATTTAGCCGGATAGTTATTAGCAGAAGCAAGATACTTACATATGTTTTACCTTTACTGGTATTTTATATCTTTAAACATGCTGAATTATTCAATTCAAGCTATTTTTATTTACAAATTTTTGACGTTTATTTGACAAGTAAAAAGAAAAACAAACAATTTGCTATAGTTACAATATAACAACAAAATTTTATGGTACCTTTTGCTTATGTGTGTACCGATTTATTTATGTGAAAATGTGTCAAAATCAACGTTTTAGTTCAATTTCTTCGGCAAATATTAAAGTTTATGCTATTAATTCATGAATTAATCTTGACATATACCCCTCGTGCTAAAGAATTGAATCGATTAAATTTGATGTGTAGCTTATTTAAAAAATTTTGCTCAAACACTTTTTAAGCAAATTTTTTTGCATTAGCTAGACATGTCAAATTTAATCGATTAAATTCTTAGCACTCGTAATAAATAACTATTGATAAAATCTAAATAAACCATTGTTCTAAAATAATTAAGGGAGCAAATAATTGCACAGTAAGAATTTACCATTGAAATCCCTATGCTGCGTCGTCCAAGATACCACCCTGTATAGTATAAGTCATATATGGAACTGAAACAATACTTGCTATATTACTCTCTCACTTTCTCAAATAGAATATACTTATCCCAACAACTGACTGTCTCGTCTCACATTTTCAACGTCAGTTATTGTTCCAGTATTAATATTTCACTGGTGGCGTAGCATAAAAATCCCTGACTTGTGAAATTTCCCGCAATCCGGTCCTGAGCACATCACGCCATTACCACACTCCTGCACGGGCGGTGCCAATGACCATAGCGTTGTGCAAGTCCCAAGGGCGTCGCGCCGCCTCACCTGCCGTCGCTGCCACCTCCCGCGGCGCGACGCCGTTCCGACACATCCGATACACACTGTAAAGTACTATAGAGCAGTTGCGCTGCTGGCGCCCGTAGTGGTAGCGTAGCGTAATTGCGTAAGGACGTAAGAGAAAGTGGAGTAGAGGTAATGGATGATGATGACGTATGAGTAGAGGAATTGAAGATGCTTACAGTGAATATGATTAAATAAAAATATATTTATCAATTTTATATACTTATAACTAGAGAGCGGGTTATATGCACGAAAAAACTGAATTATTTGCGCATATATATGCACAAATATGATAATATATGCAGCAAAATATGCAAAAAAAATTTTAATTATTATAAAAGAAGTATAAATGAATGCATTATGAATTTTATCTAACACCTCTCATTAAATGTTCTAAAACTATGGCCATTTTAAACAAGGAAAATGACAGAAAATATCTCTTAAACGGTATTTGATGATACAGAAAAATACCTTCTTATTTATTTATCCAAAACCTCTCAATAAATGCTCTATAACTATGGCGGTTTTAAACAAGGGAAATAATAGATTACCCACTAGTGGTTATAATTTTGAGAAGAGTCACTAGTGAGTAATTTTTTGTTTATAACAATAATAATAACACACAAAACCTCGGTAACCACTTCGATTAACATTTAAATTAAAAAATTTAAAGCATGTCACTATCAAATAATATTTCTTTAATAAATTTTGCATTTATTAAGAGGTATTGGATAAAACTTTATACTTCACACATGGGCAAAGTGGAATTACCCACCCGATCAAATTTCTCACGTGGATAATTCTTTACTTTGCCCACTTGTAAAGTAAATAACTATTATTGTACAATACAGTCTTAATCTTGATCCACAATTAACAAATTTACTACTAATATACATATAAACTAAGTCTAGAAACTTATTATTATAAGATTAAGACATATTTACATAATTACAAATTATTCAAAATTTTCTTTAAAGAAAAAAATTGAAACATAAGTAAAAGTTATATCCATCTGAGAATTCTCGGTCTTATATTCATTGTACCCACTTGTACCAGCATTCGTGTATACAATGAATACCTACCGTTACCGTTACAGGGATTTCCCTAGAAATATTAGAGTTTATTGGTTTGAGTATTTGCTTATTGAATTGTTTATTGCTTTTTCCGTTGCATTCTTCTATTTATTGCGGCCTCCTCCAATATTTAGGAATTATCAATGTGCATTACCAGAAATTTTTAAAATGTATATCACTAGACAAGGTCTTAAAATTATTGATATATGCAATTATATGCAACTTTTGTCAAAATATGCATAAGAATGCCCAAATATGCAATATATGCAATTAGTAATTAGCATTAATTGACTCTAATCAATGTAATTCGTCCAGAAAATTGATTTAATTTTAAGATATGCAAAAATTAAAATATATGCACTTTGCATATAATCCGCTCTCTACGTATAAACCAGTGAACGTTAAAATATTATTTCAATCATTTTATGAAATGAAATTGAGGGTTTTTCATCTACCATAACCCAACTTCAGTTACTTCATTTTTGCTCCAAATAAAATATGATAGCAGTAATAATTATAGTAAAAAATGTGTATACAACCGAATATAAGTAGCGCTGCCACCAAATAATTCTCCAAAAGAAAATTTTGTACCTAACATTAATCGACGAGCAGTATTTTCACTCCTGTACTGTACAACATCATAAAGAAATATATCCTGGTTCGTTTAATAACCTAAAAGGGGTAGTGGAGTAGGAAACCGACCAAAACAAAAACAACGACGAAAACAAAAACACTTACAAAACAAAAGCAAAAAAGTTACATTAAATTACTTCTTTTTATGTGTTGTAGGTACAACATAGTGGCTACCTCCGCTTTCAAATCTTTTAGCAGAATGCGATGCTTACAGTTTGCTTTACTTTTAGAGCAGTGGTTCTCAAACTGTACTCTAAAAATATACACTGATAAAAATGTTTTCTTGGAACAAACAGATTCCTCTTAAATGAAGAGAAAAATTGATTTGAATAGTGCCAATCCGATTTCGTTTTCATTGAAAACTTTTGAAGCTTTAATAAATATTCTTGTGTGAAAATTAATTTAGTTTTGAAGGAATATCAAAGTATTCAATGGAGACTCATTATGAGGACGAAATAATTTGAATAGGAGTAGTTTTAATTCAAAATGATATAGTTTTAAATAAAAACGTTTTGATTAAAATTAAAACAACTTATTTTTCATTATTTTTAAAAACAAATTAAAAATTTTCTTTCAAAGTGGAAAAAAAATTAATAAAATTTATATTCTAAATAAATATTTGTTTTTAATTAAACCTAATCATTTTGTAAGAAATAAAATTTTCTTCAACGAATGCATTCAAAAGGGAAACTGAAAATTTTCTTGAGAGTCAGGTTAGGCGAAAATATCATCATCGAATATTTTCATGACTCTTATACTGTATATTAAAATTTATTCACATATTAAGTTACATATCATGACATACTAGAGCTGAAATATTTGTAGCCAAGTCACGCAAAAAATCGTTTCATAACAATTTTCCTATAATTTTAGTTCCAAATAAATTCAGATGGTATATTTGACAAAACATACACCAACCATTAAATAATACATTACTGAGAATTACTGTGATACTGAATAGCGATAACTTTGGTTTAACTTTAATGCAAAAAATGTTTTCAACGAATAAAAATTAACCTGTGGTTTAATATTTAATTGGTTTTTGTCGTCATTTGACGGCTGGTATTGTGGACAGAACGTTAAAACTAAAAATAATATCAAAACTTTAAACGTTTTAATTTTTTGTGGCAATAATCTTAGTTACAATACAATACAAAATAGAATAAGCTTACAGAAAAAGTTTCAAATAAAAGATGTTAGCAATAATATTTAGAATATAAAATGTTATTTGCACTTTTCTTGTACATGCTTCTAATTTTGAGAAAAACTAAATTATATATTCAATAATATATTTCAATAATCTTAGTTACAATGGGAAAAAAACGAAAACATTTTTAATATTTATGTGTCAAACGTGTCAAATAATTGTGAAGTGTCAAAAATATGTGTCTTGTGTATTTCTTGTGTATAAATGTAAGTAATATTTGTATTATTAGTTAGAAAGTTTTGCTGACTAGATATTAATAGATTTCTATTTTAAAATAGTCATACGCAAGGAACAAGTCATACGTGTTCAGTTGGTTTTATTTGTATAAGAAAGTAGTGTGGTGCCCACACCAGATTTTGTTTGCTTCTTTTGACAAAACTGAATTGTATGTTTAATCAACTAATTTTAGTTGCTATGGGAACAAACAAATAACAGAAACTGTAATTATTAATCATTCAATACAGATTCATATACCGATAGAAAAATTTGAAACTCTCGGAACATCCTCACTTAAAATTTTATTACATTTCTTTATAATATAAGCGCTAAGAAACCCATTGTAGCAGAGCGCATCGTCAGATCTCTAATATTTTTCGAGATACTTCGATTTTTGGTATTTTTCGAAGTGCAACTTTAAGGGCCTGTAATTCAAAAACTACACGAGATATCTAAAAATCCTCTTTTGTTTAGCGTTTTTGGTGCCTTATATAACAATTTAGCAAATTTTTAAAATTTTGAATTTTTTTTTGTATTTTTGTTCAAAATTTCGATCGACGATAACTCGACAAATATTAAAGATACAGACTTGCAGTGTTCACCAATCGATTCAGCTCGTCGAAATACATAAGTATGCAAAGTTTCATAAAAATCGCTTTACGGGATGGAAAGTTAGAGCAAAAAGCCTGAAAATGGCGTTTTTTGTCCCAAAAGTCAATAGGTACCCCTTGACGTTTGGCCTGAATTTGGCCATTTTCAGACTTTTTGCTCTAACATTTCAACCAGTTGCCAGAATTTTCGGATATTTTCAGGGTTTATGTATTTTGTCGAGCTGAATCGAATGGTGAATACTGCAAGTCTGTATCTTTCATATTTGTCAAGATATCTCCTATCGAAATTTTGAAAAAAAATTCAAAAAAATTTCAAAATTTTCAAAATTTACTAATTTATTATAAACGGCACGAAACATACAAAACTGGGGATATTTTTCGATATCTTGTATAGTTTTCGAGTTACAGCCCCTCAAAGTTGCTCTTCGGAAAATATAAAAAATCGTCATATCTCGAAAAATATTAGAGATATGACGATGCGCTCTGCTGCAATGGGTTTCCTGGCACGAATATTATAAAGAAATGTAATAAAAAAAAATTTGCAATTTTAATTCACATTTGGGGAAATTTCCGTATTTTGAAAATATTACAAATCGCCTTGATAGGGCTTCAAGTAAACTACCACTTCCGATTATTAGATTATAACCAAAAACTAATCAGCTCTTCCAAAGGGGATACAATTGATATAGGTATACGAAATATAAAAATGTTCAGTTTAGTAGTTTTTGAGAAACCGTAACTTCAGAGATCCACACAGACTGACAGATTGACAGACAGACAGACACATACACAGACATCATCGCGAAATAATTAAAATCGTATTCTATTAATCCAAAAACGTGCTCATGCACTGAAAACTCTCTACCGAATTTTTAGCATGATTCCTATACCTCCCTTACAGGATGTGGCGGGAGGTAAAAGTATAAGCGTCGACTCCTTTTTTTTTTTCTTGGAATAATAAATATTGTCTATATCGAATCTTGTATAAGAAGAGATCCACACCCAGAAATAAGTATTCATTTTAATTCTGAATTTTCGCTGAAACCTTGAATAACGCAAAAATCTAAATAACCTGCATCGAGTCTATATTAAACTTGTTGACACTTACGGCCGCAAACTGTGCGTATAAATCAGACGCTGAGCGTCGAGACGCCTCGCGAGGAAACTGTGAGATCGGACTTCGGAGTGGACATCCTGGCGTATGCAGACTGGGCGGGAAACTGATGTGGACGGATTTAGTAAAAACAATAACAACTGCTTTCAAACTATAGCAATAGCACATTCGCATATTTTTAAAGCATCATGTCTTGTATATATACTCGTATATTATTAAGATGTGTTGGATAAAATTTTGTATGGTACACCTGTGTTATTTTAAATAAGTCACTTGAGAAAAGTATCCTACTCGCCTACGGCTCATGGGCTAATACTTTTTTTCACGACATGGTAGGAAACCCCACCGTCCTTCTCCCGAAATAGTGAGGAAAATGTGTTGTTCCTCTTTAGAGAGGCAAATATTACCAATATGAATGTTATTTGCAAAAAATATATTACAAAAATTATAAATAAATTCTAATATGATTGAAAATCCTTATTTTAGTGATATACATAATTTAAATTATCTTACAATTATGTCTTATATTTTTCTTTTTCTTATTAAATTACAATTTGACAACTTATTAATGATATTTAAAATTGGTTCATTGGCAACACTGCTACACTGTCTTGTGTCTGATAACCTAACTTTTAACGTGTCAGTTTTTAGAAACATGTCGTGAAAAAAATGTTGTGTCTAACACGAGAGGAAAGCTCTTCTTCCACTCTCGTTCGAAATGCCTCACTCGCTTCGCACCTAAGGCAAACTTCGAACTCGAGGGGGAAAATAAGCGCTTTCCTCTCTAGTTTGACAAATATCTATTATCGTGCGACTTATTTTTATTATAAACACACTTGTACCATAAATAACTAATTCGTATACTAGCGAGAGTTTGTTCCCAATGAATTTTAGATAAAAAGTGTAAATATAAATAAATAATATTGCATCTATTTAGCCTACTCTTACAGGTCTTTTTCACGAATTAGAAGCAAAAAAAATTACAATTTGAGCTTTATTAATTATAGACCTGTGTTATGGACTGTCATGAGAAATAAAACAAATAATTATTGCTGACAGTTCATCAAAATATTTTTATATTTTCAAACTGATCTATTTGTTGCTAATTAATTATTGACATTTTGAATTATGTGGGTAAAATATAGAATACTAAGAAGAAGAAAAGAAAAACAGGGTGCGATCGCAGTGCCATCTACTATTTTTAGGATGAAATCCAACTCTCTTAGTTAGTATCCACTTACCAAAAACCAAAGACAGAAGTCGTCTCGTATCATGTTTAATGAAAGCGTTAGTATTAGCAGCACGTTGAATAATCGCAGACAAATCATTCCTGACCTAGTGTACGCAGTACTTTGCGGTCTATATTGGCAATGTTCAATGTCAACAGATCAACAAACACTGACTTACACATCGATGTTATAATTAGTACATTGCACAATGTGTTTTCACACTCATAATCAAATTTATATCAGTTTCATTGCTACTAAATTACTTTCAACATTGTTTTCCACTTTTATTTGTTTACATTACGACAATTTGTTATTTTAATACTGAACCTGACAAAGAAACGCGAATATTTTCAAATAAATAAATAAGATATTAAAAGATGCACAAAATTTATGTTCTACACTCTCAGAACAGAAGCTTAAAATATTGTCCAAATAGAGTATATTTACACTCAAGTATCGAGTTTAAAAAACTGAATACTTTTTTAATCATTTAAGATTATTTTAAATTGACACTTAAAATAGTATATTTTAAATTAATCTAAAAAAGATTAAATTTATATTTTGCAAGATGGAAAGTATTTAAAAGTATTTAGAACTCCATAAAAATAGAAAATTGATATTTGTTTACAAAAAAATACTCTTTACTGTAGTAATATTCACTTTCAAAATATAAAAATTAAATCTTTATAATACCACTATTTTCTCCTTGAAAGTTAAAATTACAACCTTTTAATTTCAAATAATAATTTTCACAATAAAATAGGAAATGAAATAAATATGGGATCATTCATAAATGCAGAAATATTAAAGAAAATGATTTGGTAGGCAAAATGTTAGCAAGAAAATCAAGGCTTTTCTTTTTAAAATTAAAAACAGCTTTTTTATTCTTTCTGTACACTTTCGGCAGAGTCGCTCTCTAATTTCTTTTCCTATTTCACGTAGACAAAGTAAATTTTGTGACACTGTTTTTCTCAAAAACAATGCTACAAAATTGAATTTTGTGCAACTGTTTTTGGGAATTTATTATTTGTAAAATTTATAGTCTGTTAAACTTGAGACTGTCATTGCTGACGTAAAATTATTGAATCGGAGCCCCTGCGTCGAGGTTGCGGACTGGGACCCGATAGGCCCCGCGGGCATAGTCCCTTGGTGACCAGTGGTACATTAAACATGCCGTACAATTTTATTTTATTTCTTATTTTTATTACATTTATGAACGTGAAATAGGAAAAGTAGTATGAACAACTCGTTTTACAATGCCTAATTGTAACACTAGTTGTTCAATATACTGTTAAAATATGCTGTTAAATTGAGTTTATTGTTTTGAGTGTCCAACAAATCAGACCAAAATCTAATCAATTCTCTACATTATCCTGAAACTTATAATTAAGGAGTTATATTACACACACACCACGTATGAGACTCTAATATTATGTTTAATTATTCCTTGGAATCTATATCATATTTTTCAGACATACACTCATTGACGAAAATTTTATTTCTTACAAAATGATAAGGTTCAATTAAAAATATATATATTAATTTTGAATACACATTTTATTTATCTTTTTTGCTCTGCATGGATAGAATATGAATATATTTTAAATATTGTTTTCAAAAATAATAAAAAAGAAGTCGTTTTAATTTGTTTTTAAACATAATGAAAAAGAAGTTATTTTAATTTTTATCAAAACGTTTTTATTTAAAACAATATCATTTGGAATTAAAACTACTCCTATTCAAACTACTTCATCCCCATAATGTGTCTCATTTGAATACTTTGATATGTTCCTTCAAAACTAAATTAATTTTCATACAAAAATATTTATTAAACCTACAAAAGTTTTTAATGAAAACAAAATCGGATTGGCACTATTCAAATCAATTTTTCTCTTCATTTAAGAGGAATCTGTTTGTTCCAAGTGTATCCCAGTAAATACTCGTAAATGAATTAGAGTAAATTTTATTTGCTATAATTTTTATTTAAAACTTTTTCTACATTTGGTATCAGTTTGAGATTAAAATTAAGGGTATTATAGTTCCAGTTTATAAGGTACCACAATTAAATGGAACACAATGATCTCATTCAACCTACAACGTTGCCAAGTATTCTCCACGACACCCAACAAATATTTACATTTCATCGACATAAAAACGATACCATTTAAATATTGTTTTATCACAAAGAAAACATTTATTCATCCCGACCTTCGCAACATTACACATTGTATCCGAGGTTTGTTCAGGTCAATGCTCAGCCGCCCCCTTGGCACCTTGCCCCTCGCCCGGGGGCCCACCTAGTGCAGGTGACCGATAAAACCACTAAACATAGTAGGCTATGATAAGAGCGCGATTACTCACTGTGGATTTAATATTGCGGTAATATTTCAATGTCGGTGCTATCTCTTCGAGTTGGATACAACTGGGATTAGCCAATCAGGGGGAAGGTTTCAAGACTTGTTTTAGGGGAATTACAAACAAAAATATATATTTTCACTCCATATGTCTACCGTTTTGGATGTGTACAGGGTGTTTCCTTTAAAATAACCAGCGCTTTTTTGGCCGAACTAATGACTTTAGAGAAAAATGTTATATACAAAAAATAACCAGGAAAAAGGGCCCTATTTAATAGAAATAACAAACAGAAAATTAAACCAGTGGTTCTCAAACGATGGAATGAAATTATATTTTTTAAAATGGTAACCTATATAAATTTTTAGTCCATTAGATCGAGAATTTTTTTTAAATTTCAACAATATAAAAATGATATGAGGTTGTATAACAATTATTTTGAGAAAAATGGTAGTAAAAATCAGAAATAATTTTACAATAATTGAATTTTTTCCTCTTCCAGGTATAGTAAAATTATAAATATTAATGTCAAAAATTACTTTCTTTTCACGACATCTCAGGAAACCGTTCTTCTCTCGAAATAGTTAGGAAAATGTGTTTTTTCGCTATCGCCCAGAAAATGAACTTTTTAGACCGGAAATTTCTTCTTTACCGAGCTAGCTCGGAAAATTCTTTCTTTTCTGAGCTAGCTCGAAAAATTGCCTATAAGGGATCGGAAAGCAATGTTTCCATAGTGATCAGTTCTTTATTTATTTATTTTTTATTCATGTGACAAGTATTGCAATAAGGTGGAAGAATTATTCGCCTACGGCTCGTTCTGGAATATGCTTGCTCACCCAGTAAAGTATCACTTTCAGGTCTTGTTACGTAAATTATTATTTTCTTCTATAGAGTAGAGAGGAAAATATAGAAATTTTACCAATATGAATGTTATTTACCATGAATATATTGTAAAAATGATAAATAAATGCCTAATTTTATTGAAAATCTTCATTTTAGTGATATATGTACATACTTTAAATTGTATATTTATATTTCTCTTTTTCTAGATTAAATTACAATTTGACAACTTTAATTTATATTTAAGATTGGTGCATTGGCAACACTGCTACACCACCTTGCGTCTGATAACCTAGCTTTTAACGTGTCAGTTGTATTGACAAAGTGTATTTAAGGTCCGAGCAAATCGTTTTTAGAAACATGTCGTGAAAAAAATGTTGTGTCTAACACGAGAGGAAAGCTCTTCTTCCACTTTCGCTCGAATTGCCTCATTAGCGCAGCTTAGAACTCGAGTGGGAAAAAGAAGCGCTTTCCTCTTTAGTTGTAAATAACTATCAACTATTTTGATGTAAAATAATTAGGGAAGCCAATAGGGTCTTTCACCATTTTTTTAAAATTTTTTTATGAAACTTTATACAGAAGACAATCTACACTTTTAGAAAATCTTAATTGTTATTCATTAAGCCACAATGATTTTTTTTTAATGTTGTGACGTCATAGTAGAGGTGTTGCTGGATCTAAAACAGTACAGATTGTAAATAATTGTAGTCATACTATATTTTTTTACTTATTTTATTATTATTATTAGAATAAAATAGAATATTTATGTAACAAAAATTATTTAAATCTCTACTGTTTTAGATCCAGCAACACATTTACTATGGCGTCACAACATTTTTTAAAAATTCATTGTGGCTTAATGAATAGCAATTAAGACTTTTTAAAAGTGTAGATAGTCTTCAATATAGATAAAGTTTCATTAAAAAAATGGTTAAAGACCCCATTATTGAACATTTCAAAAATAGCACTGAAAACGTTATGGTGCGACCTTCGATTCAACACCCTGTATAAAGAAGTCATGTATTGTCCACAGCAAATTTTTTTTCTGTGTTAAACACATTTTAGCTGTTCAGCCTTCACATATTAAATTCACTAGAAATGAATTTTGCTTATAACGCAGATATCTTCAATTTCCAGAATATAATACATAATATTCCACACAAATAGAACACAATATAAACGTATTTTTCATACAACTTTATATATTTCGTACCCACTCAATTTAATTATAATCTACCTGTCGTAGGCGGCGTAGGAAACTACACATAAACTTTCAAATAAAACAGCGTCGCGCCTGGTGCAGAACTGTCTGGGTGGCAGAGCTTTGTATGAGCTTTCAACCCACGCTTTCGTTGCAAGTTCGAATTTCTCGCCAGACAGACGAACTACCATGTTGCTACAAACGGAACACAAAGAAACGAATATTTTTTTTCGTTATTTGTTGTGATTGTTATATAAAAAGTACATGTTGCAGTATCGCGTTTTTGAATGAAAATTATTTTAAATGAGAACTCGCTACTCACATTTATCATAATATTCAATTATTTTTTCAAGACCGGGAGAGAAACTCAGTTTCAACGATACCAAAATCATGACAGAAACATCCAATTTCATATCTACGAAAGATTTGTGCACTTTCTCTCCCGTCGTGCGAAAAATGAACAAAATTAAACAAATTAAAAGTAACTATCATAAATTATATTATAATTGAAATAATTTTGAAATACAGAAAACCATCAAAAATATTTGGGTCGTGAAAAAATAGTATATACACCGCAGAAGAGAATGTATTTTTTCCTTGTATTGTAATCCTTTTCAGAGATGGACAAATGACTGAAAAAATGTAATGAATTACTTGTTTATAATTACTGTCTCAATGCTAATTAAATTACAATAATTAAATTACATTACTTTACGATCAAAATGTAACTAATTAAAAATATAATTAAATTACACTAAATAATTACAATTTTATTGTACAATACAATGTTAATTCTGATTCACAATTTAAAAATCTGATGTGGCCAGCACATAACCTCCCGCCCAATACTAGTCTTAAACGGTACAAAATAGTATTTGATGATACAGAAACATACCTTCTTAAATGTTTATTTTCTATTTATCTTTGTGAATTTTAATTTTCTTTCGTGTAGTTATTTAATTTTTTGACATATATTTCCCTAAGAAAACAGCTTCACAATCACAATGACATGTGTCACGTTTCGTAAAAAATTGAAAATTTTTAATTGTTTCCATGGTGTACTAGGAATGCAAGATTTGTGAAATCTAATTTCTTTATATTTTATTATCTCTAAACCTAATGAAAATTAATAAAATTAGTTTAATAAAAAAACATGTAAAATTAAATATTCTTCAACTCTCAAAATAACATAAATTGTTGAAAAAGGATATTTAACCGTGTTTTTCACGAAAAACTGTTAAGGGCTTCAAGTAAACTGCTACTTCCAGTTGACCATTTTTATCCAAAATCTAATCAGCTCTTCATTTGAATATAAGAAGCAATAATTCACAAAATTGTATTTTTTGGTATTATAGTATTTGAGTTATGCGAGACGAAAAAATTGCCACAGACTACACACACACACATACATACATACAGACATCATCGCGAAAATAGTAATATCGTATTGTAGGGACCCTAAAACATGCTTATTCATTGAAAACTCACTACCCAATTTTTTGACCAAAAACAATACCTCCCTTACCTAGAGGTAGGCGAGAGGTAAAAATATACTACTAATATACATATAAACTAAATCTAGATATTGTAAGATTATGATATATTTACATAATTACAATAACAAATTATTCAAAATTTTCTTTAAAAAAAAAAGTGAAACATAAGTAAAAGATATATCCAGCTGAGAATTCTCGGTCTTACATTCATTGTACCCACTTTTACCAGCATTCGTATATACAATGAATACCTACCGTTACCGTTACAGGGATTTCCCTAGAAATATTAGAGTTTATTGGTTTGTGTATTTGCTTATTGTATTGTTTATTGCTTTTTCCGTTGCATTCTTATATTTATTGCGTACGCCTCCAATATTTTGGAATTATCAATGTGCATTACCAGAAATTTCACATTGTTTATCACTAGAGTAGGTCTTAAAAATATTAAAATATGCAGTTATATGCAACTTTTGTAAAAATATGCATCATAATACCCAAACATGCAATATATTCAATTTGTATTTAGCATGAATTAACTATAATCAATGTAATTCGTCCAGAAATTTGATTTTATTTAAAGATATGCAAATATTCAAATATATGCACTTTGCATATAATCCGCTCTCTAATAAATTAATAATATATCTAGTACTCCTATTTGTAATGTAGACTTCTTTTGTTGAATAGTTATAAAATTAAATCCCCAACAAATGTAATTTCCTATTCCTACATCATTTCATCTCCTTCACACATAATACGTCCCCTACTTGTACAAAACTCCACAACATACCACCACAGGCCCCCACACCAGCAAGCCATCCCAGCCGCCACCGGAGAGAGTACGGCCGCGTTGCTTTATCTGTGGCGTCATCGATTCCTCACCGCCCCTTGCCTCCCAGTCGAGACCTCCCCTCGTCCAGGAGTTGACGTTGCCGCCGGATGCAACCGGCGCCTGCGCTCTGCGAGCCCGCGTGCTCGATGTATGTAAACATACTGACGGAGAAGTAACGGCACGAATGTACTTAAAGCAGATTTTGGTGAGGGATGTATTTTTTGTCAGGCGCTTCTAAAGCATGAAAGTTGACATGTAATAGCAATAATATATTTAGAGCACAAAGTTAAATAGTAGACGAGCGTTGTGAATTATACACAATAGTTTTCTGACAACTGATTATTAAAGAAAAACAATGATTTAATTTCATTAAAATAAACGTATGTATGAAGTTTCTATCATATATTGTTAGCTGTTCTTTTTCTTCGTATCCATGTTGATAAATTAGTTACAGAAAAAAATAAGACTTTGCCGCTCGTTGCTTTTAGAGACGAGCGACAAAGTAAAATTTATAAAATTTGATAAACTTCCACTAAATCAATTAAAAGTAGTTCCTTCATTTGAGCATTACAATATGCATCTTTTGGTTTAAATAATTATTTTTTACCTCCCGCGTACCTCTAGGTAAAGGAGGTATTGTTTTTGGTGAAAAAATTGCGTAGTTTTAGGGTCCCTACAATACGATTGTACTATTTTCGCCTTGACGTCTGTATATTTGTATGTGTATTTGTGATCTGTGGCGATTTTTTCGTCTCGCATAACTCAAATACTATAATACCAAAAAAATACAATTTTGTGTATTTTTGCTTCTTATATTTATAAGAAGAGCTGATTAGATTTTGGATAAAATTGATCAACCGGAAGTAGCAGTTCACTAGAAACCCTTAACCGTTTTCCTTGAAAAACACAGTTAAATTTAATTGTTCAATAGCATATGTTATTGTGAAAATTGTAGAATATTTAATTTTACATGTATTTTGATTACTCTAATTTCATTAATTTTCATTAAATTTAGAGATAATAAAATATAAAGAAATTAGATTTCATAAATCTAGCATTCCATGTTCACCATGGAAACACATCAAAATTTTAAATTTTTTGCGAAATGTGACACATGTCATTGTGATTGTGAAGCTGTTTTCCTAGTGAAATATGTGTCAAAAAATTAAATAAATACACGAAATAAAAATAAATTTCTCAAATATAAATAATTAGATATTTTTATGTATCATCAAATACTTTTTTGTAAGAAAGAATTGTATTGGCCGGGAGGTTATGTGCTGAATAGATATTTTTACTATAACTTTTATTTTTTATTAGCCAACGCAAAAAAGTCTAGTCACCAAATAACTGAATATTGCTTTTAATTTTTGCACATGCAATATTATAAATATTTTCATTGTGATTTATAGAAGAGCGTTAATTGCAGATTGTGTTCCCATTAAAATGGTAAATTTTATAAATATTTTTGAAGAATTATTATGTACCTAATAGTATCGTACAATAAATAAACAACGATTTAATAGACTTATTAGTGAAAGTAGCAGTATAAAAAAGCAATAAAACAATATAATGTGAAGTATTCTGAAATTGCAGAGCCACCACACCCACCCCATTCATCCGCATTTATAAACACAACACCATCCCCCATGAAACACCCTCACCCCAGCCTTGCCTATGCAACGCGCCGCCGATCAATACCCCGTCGTGGGTGCTAGACATCCCCACTCCTCGACGCCGCACCCCTTGCGCCGCGACGCCCCTACCCAGGCTCAGCGCGGCACGGTTTTTTCTGCAGCGACCCCAATACGAACGATACGCTACGGAGGGTAGGGGAGAGGGGAACGTGCTGGGGTTGTTAAACACTGCAACGGGGAATAGAACAGTTATAGGAATAGTAGTTTTTAAATTTTGATGAGGCCTTTCACTATATTTTAAATTTTTTTATGGAACTATATCTAATTTGAAGACTATCTGCACATTAAAAAAGTCTTAATTGTTATTCATTAAGCCACAATGATTTTTTTAAAATGTTGTGACGTCATAGTAGAGGTGTTGCTGGCTCTAAGACAGTAGAGATTTAAATAATTTTTGTTACATAAATGTTCTATTTTATTGTAATAATAATAATAAAATAAGTAAAAAAATATATGACTACAATTATTTACAATCTGTAAAAATTATTTAAATCTCTACTGTTTTAGATCCAGCAACACCTCTACTATAACGTCACAACATTTAAAAAAAATCATTGTGGCTTAATGAATAACAATTAAGACTTTTTAAAAGTGTAAATAGTCTTCAATTTAAATAAAGTTTCATAAAATAAAATAATAAAAAAAAAATGGTGAAAGACCCCATTCCATTCCTAACTGCAAGATTATTTTAGTCAAATGTTTGATTACCATTGAAAAATTTTGCTAACCTATGTCATTCAACAAGACTTTAATTTCGTTGAGTCGACTTAAAATAATATTTATTAGTTAGAAATAAATAATATATAAAACTGATACGAATTCAAAGTGAAACAAAAAACCTTCAAATTAGTTTCCAACTATTTTGACACTTCGACAATCTGACAGCTCAATAATAAGAGCAGTACAAATAATTTAAAATAGGATAGATATGCGCCATAATACTTTGACGTCATTGTAGAGGTCTTTAAAACTCAAATATCTTAATAATTAATAATATTTTTAAACTTCTGTTATATCTAGTACAATGTTTGTGGGTCTAGTCATAATATAAATGACTTATTTTCTATTTTGTGAACGACTCCATTAAGTATATCAAATATAAATATACCATCATGCCTTTTACCCATTATAGGTGTGACATCATTACGAAACTATCAAAATCATATTCTAGGACTCTAATACGTGTTTACTAAAAACCCACTACCGAATTTTAGCTTGATTCCTATACCTTCCTTACAGGATGTGGCGGGAGGTAAAAAGTTGAGTTTTGGTGGAATAATTCGGTTGGTAACAGTGATTTAGTTGTGTAGATGTTTTGTGTATTTAAAGCAGTCATACAAATCCGTGAGAACGTCAACAAAAATCGTTTAAGAATGAAGCTCAATGCAGCATCAATAAATTTGTAAAAAATAGTCTTACTATATTGAACTAGAGAAACATCTATTCAATCAAACATTTCAATTCAGACATATTTACTGTGTTTAACAAAAAAGTTAGATAATTTGTATTTATATTAAAGTAAAGATAGAATCATAGAAACTAGATAAATTTCAATTTCAATAATAATGTTGAGTTTATCAAATCCTGTCGTTTTGTTATCATGCTAAGGAAAGCTCCTTCCTGCAGGAAAGCAGCTGGGCGAAGGATAACGGAGCAGGAGCTTTCACTTTCGGTGACCTTAACATCTACACAGGACGTAGCGTAGTGGAGCGTAACATCACTTGACGTAGCATAGTAGTAAAGCTTTGTAGTAAATACGCCAGCCAGTAAGTTACATTAGCCCGTATTCTCTCCTCTCTACGTTCAGCACTATTTCGCCATGCAATATTAGAGGAAGTACATGATACAAACCTCATATTTTTTAGGTTTCTCAAATAACTATTTCAAGATTTTATATGCATAGGTGTACTAAAAATACAACCTGTTTTTTGTAGAATTAACCGTAGACGGTAGAAATATGAATTTGTCAGTTTGTCCTTTCAAAAAATCTGTTGTGGGCAGCACAATACCTCCCGCCACAGATTTCTTATCGAACAATGCAGGAACACGAACCATCACTATCAAGAAACCCTCATCCCTTCAAAAAACTATGACACATGTCAAAAAATTACAATTTTTCCATTTTTCAACCGTTGTTTTGTTTTTATTAAAAAGCATAGGTTAGCAGATTTAAACGAAAATTAAAAAATATAAATCTTCTTTATCTACGATAGTGTGTAAAATTGAGGTTTAACTGTTAGTTTCAAGTTTGTAAAATGGTTGTTTAGTAACACGATCCCATAAGTCACGGGCAGTCACGGGTTGCCAAGCAACGAGTGATTTTTAAACACGCCAAATTTGCAAAAATTTTGTTATCATGGCAAACTTCTCATTTAATATTGTGATCCTACTTCATAAATAAAAATATTTTTTTTATATTTTTTGGGGTTTTTCATTATATCGTAGATAAAATTTTGTACGATACACATACGTAAAGCGTATAACTATTAAAGTGGAATTCATAAATGGTGACAGTAAGATAAAAATATTTCAAACAATAATTGTAGATAGATTTGAAACATTATTCTCATAACAAAAATTATCAATAAATAATCATTTACTCAGATATTTCAAAATAAATTGATAGGGCTTCAAGTAAACTACCACTTCCGGTTATTGGATTATCACCAAAAACTAATCAGCTCTTCCAAATGGGATACAATTGATATATACAAAATATCAAAATTTTCAGTTTAGTAGTTTTTGAGAAATCGTAACTCCAGAGATCCACACAGACTGACAGACATACACACTCACATACAGACATCAATGCAAAACTATTAAAGTCGTATTCTAGGGACTCTAAAACGTTTAAAACTCACTACCGAATTTATAGCATGATTCCTATACCTCACTTACAGGGAAAATATAACATTAATGGCAGATTAATATATACTCATGGACAAAATTATCGAATATTATTTTTATGATGAATAAAGGAAAAAAGTAAATATGGTTTTAGTTCACAAAATAAATTTGCAGCCTCTGATGTTATTAATACGTATATTACTCAGAGAGTGCACATTTTATTTTGTAAACTAAAACCATCTTTAATTTTTCCTTCATTCATCTTAATTAAATATTCGATAATTTTATCCATTAGTTTATATTGAAACTGAAAACTCTTAAGAACATTACAATATTTATCAAAAATTTGTATCTCCTTTCGAAACTGCAAAAGGCGTTCATACTCGCTGATTATATATTCAAATACAAATCGTCCTGCAATCATGCTGCTAGTCCCAGCCAAATAAGAGGACATCTTGTGAACAAAGAGCGCATTTCAGCAAACAACCAAAGCTCCAATGAAGCTCCAAGCTCTACAAAGCTCACTGCGGACAAAAGAACCGGAGGATAGTACTTTCAATGTTGTAAAGCCACGTTTATAAAGTGCTATGTCGATGCCATATCAGAAAAGGAGCACATTGATTGGAAATAGAACTTTAAAGGACGAGTCCAACACGTGGACTGCCTGAGGCGGATTCGGAATTATTTCATTTGATTTTCCAATTACACTTATTCAATTTTTTTTTTACCTCCCGTATATTTACCGTGAATTTTAGCTACTGGGTATCCAAAATTATAGTACGCTAACTAGTGGTAGAAAGCTGAAGTATTCATAAGGTACATACATTTCATTGTATTTTGAAATTAATTGTTATTTTTCTTTTAAATTAATAACAATAGTAATGATTTTAGGAGTATTCCAATGTAAGTATTACATTTGTTTAAGCCGTATTATTTAAATAAAATATAAAAATGAAAGGTGCATTGTATTTGTAGATTATATGTTAAGTTAAAAAAATTGTAATTTATGTATCAACGCACTGAAGTTCCATATTTTATCACGAATATGGAATTTAGTTGCCGAGGCCCGTAATAAACCATGTGAGTGATAAAAAAGAACTTCAGTGCCGAGGTACATGTTAAGTTTTATTTGAAATCTAAAATTCGAAAAAACTGTAAAAAAATTGCAATATAGGTTAAGTTTATACATCTGTCAGTTGTCAATTGAAATTGACAATCAGTGATGCCAACCATAAACAGTGAAGTTATAGTAAATAACACTCAAAATTATGTGTTTTTTCCTCAATTTCGTCATCGGAATTAATTAGTTAATTCTTCTTGCAAATTTTGTTTCATGTTACGTCTAAATTTACTATAGTACGTCAATATATCTGCCAAAATTCTCCTAATTGTACAAAAATTATTTAACGGTTGCCAACACTGGTTTGCTCAAAATCGTCGTATTTTGGGTTACTTTAGTGACGATTTCTGAGCTTTTAAGACGATTTTTGAGCACTTTAGTTCCTATTTTAAATAAAAGAATATTATTATTTGTACAAAAAGAGTTTTCGAAAATCTTACATGCACTACCTTCAATAATATTTAAAAAATCGAGATCTGGATCTTACAATTATCCGGATACTCAAATGTACGGATTTGTGATCCGAATATCCGGATATCTCGGATATCCGGATTGTCAGATACTCAGATAATAATTGGTAGCTCTATAGTAAAGTGAGTATGTCAACAATACATCAATATAAAAAATTCTAAATTCTACACTTGGTATTTGAGGGAGCTATTGTGAAGGGCCAAAATTTTCGATAGTGAGTCCAAGATACCTTAAAATCTAATGAATTGCATTTGAACATTTATGTTACTAATTAAATTTTTGTAGCAATCCATTAATTGGAATGTCTCAGTAAATAATAAAGTAAAAGTAAAGATGTCGAATAATATTGGCTATAATTATTATTTAAAACTTTATTTATATTCTATACAGTTAATTAAAACGTGCGAGAGGTTATGTGGTGGCCACAACTGGTTTCATTACATTAGGACTTTCATCGCATAGGGATTTATACATTTGTTAAATTAAATGAATTATCCCTAAAGCCATCCCTGTTGCCAGCAGGAAAATGTTCATTTAATTATTTGAATTTCCTGCTGCGAGAATTTGTGTGTTACACACATACGTATTGGTATGTCTTTCATCTCTTTCATTCCATCGTTTGATTTCTCTAATTAACTAATTAATACAATAGACTTTGAACTGCGAGACCTGTAGTTAACTTTTATGTATTTAAATTCAACCAAAAAGACGTTGAATTTTATTTGATTAAATATTACATTTACCTACTTGTTCTATATTATGGAATAAATATTTTATATTGTAATAAAATATGTACGTAATCTTACTGTGACCTGAAACGGCTGAAGCCGAGGCTGAATTCTGCCGTTTTCAGTCAATAAAAATATGACCAAATCAATATCTCAGTCACGATACTACAATTTTGTTTCGTATAGGCTTCAGATGTTTTATCTGTATGTTACAGCCCTGCAGAGAAACAGTAAATGGACTGTAATAAATAAATGTACACGTACAGTCCGTCTAAAATTGTATTACAGTATTTTAACGAAACATTTAACTTAAAAACTGATCAAATCAATATAAAATTTAAAGTCATGCTACGTCCTACTTTGTTTGAGACTTCTCTTGTAGTATTTTATTTTAATAACAAGCTAGTTATATGAATTCATTTTAACCGACATTTTACCTTAACGAGATCTGGGAAATTATCCGAAATTGATAAAAGACATGAAACCATGGAAACACTTTTCTATTTTTACAAAATGTGACACATGTCGTTGTAATTGTGAAGCTGTTTTCTTAGTGAAATATATGTCAAAATTTAAAATAAATATACGATAGAAAATTAAATTTTTAAAATATAAATAGAAATTAAACAAATAAAAAAATATTTTTTTGTATCATCAAATAATATTTTGTACCGTTTAAGAGTTGCATTAGGCGGCAGGTTATGTGCTGGACACATCAGATTTTTTTACAAATATTTGATATATTTTTACCTCCCGCACGTGTAAGGGCAAAAATTTTCAATTTTTCCTTGTTTTTCTTTTTGCAATAATATAAAAAGTAGAAGAGATCTGCAACTGCAGACTTCAAAAATCTATTCCTCGGACAATTCTACATCAGTATGGAAAAAATTTCAAGTTTCTACGGTTGGTATTAATAAAAATAAATAATTAAATAAATACGCTGTATACTTTACATGTACTGCTGTCTACCCCCTTCAATTTTCTGCAATATCTTAAATACTAGATGGGATCTGCAACTGCGGACCTCAAAAATCGATTCATTGGACAATTTTACATGGGTATGGAAAAACATTTCAACTTTCTACTGCTAGTATTAATTAAAATAAATAATTAATTAAATACGCCATATAATTTATATCCATATCATTTTACCCCCTTCAATTTTCTGCAATATCTTAAAAACTGGAAGAGATCTGCAACTGCGGACCTCAAAAATCTATTCCTTGGACGATTTTACATGGGAATGAAAAAAAATTCCAACTTTCTACGGCTTATATTAATTAAAATAAATAATCAATTAAACACGCCATATATTTTACATGTATTTCTTTCTACTCCTCTTCAATTTTCTGCAAAATCCTAAAAACTAGAAGAGATCTGCAACTGCGGACCTCAAAAATCGATTCTACGGAACATTTTACATAGATTTGAAAAAAAAAAATCGTTAAGATACCTCAACTAGAACGGTTTTTAAACCCACTCCAAATTTCTAATTATGTATTTTGATGAATTTTAAATGCATTTCAATGCAGTGTACTGTTCTCCTATGCTTGCAACGTGATATACCAACCCCTTGAATTATAAACGTCAAAAGTCATACTGTTGGATGACTTAATCTATAATAATTACAAAATTTCGAAAATCCTACCTCAAATATTTCAACTATTAGGTCAAATTTTGGTCAAAATGGGGTTGGTATCGAAAGCTTGGGTGACAAAGACTTTAAAAATACCCCTCCGGGCCGTTTTAAACGTTTTTAAATTAAAAATAACTATTTAAAGTTAAAAGTGGGGTTAGATTTCCATATTTTATAATTTTTGTTTGATTTTAGCCGATTTCCAGCCAACGCCCTTGCTATAGCACGTTTCAAACAGATTTGTACCTGTTAATTAGAAATAATTATTTTTTAATTATATAGCATAATTTTCATTTCCTATAAATTGTTATTTCTACTCGTAGAAAATTGGAATTTTTTTCCACATCGATGTAAAATTTTCCGTAGAATCCAAATTTGAAATTTTTAATTGCGTATTTTTTTTGGTTTTTGAGTTATTTTGAAAAATATGTCAAAATATTGACTTTAATTTATTTAATAATTTTTATTTTTATTTCTGGTCGCACAAAATTTGATTTTTTTCCAATACTGATGTAGAATTGTCCATACAATCAATTTTTGAAATTTACAGTTGCGTAGCTTTTTCCAAATTTGGAAAATTTTGGAAATACTAATCGATTTTTAAACGCACATATCTCGTGAACGAAAAATGAAAGAAGACTGCGGATTTCAAATTTGTGCTCAGAAAATTGAACAAATATACATAAAAATATTGTGGAGGGCTTTGGAAAATTTGGAAAATTTTGGAAACTGGAAAAATCAAATTCGGTAAATATTACCCGAACCTTATCGAGTTTGATATCAAATTAAAGGGCTCGGGGAGGAGGGTCGAACAAAAATGTCAAAAATTTAATATTGACAATCGTCAATTGTTTTTTTCTAAAAGTTGTTAGAATACTATCGAGTTTGGTATCAAATTAAAAGTCTCGTTAAGGGGAGTATAACTAAAATGTCAAAAATTAAATTTGACCGACCGTCAATTGTTTTTTCTATAAGTTAATAGAATTGTATTGATTTTTGTATCAAAGTAAAGGTATTGAAAAGGAGAATCAAACTGAAATATCAAATATTATTTTTGGCTGATCGTCAATTGTTTTTTCTTGAATGTAGATAGAATTGTATTGAGTTTGGTATCAAATTAAAGGTTTTAGAAAGGAGAATCTAACTGAAATGTCAAAAATTAATTTTAACCGATCGTCAATTGTTTTTCCTAAAGGTCTTTAGAATTGTGTTGAGTTTGGTATCTTAGGGCTGGTTTCACCATCTACGAATAAAATCTGAATGAAAGATTTTATTTGTTTATTTCTTAATGCAAATTTGTTTTTATTTCTTCGTTAAATAGTTTATCTTAAGTTTATTCGTACATGAAAAAACCGTACCTAACTTAAAATAAAATAAAATAAATAGATCATCACGCCTTTTACCCATTACGGGTGTGGCACTCTGCTTACGCAGATCTCGGTAAGTGATATATTTTTTTCGTATGAAGTGCGGTTACCAGCCTTCAAATCATAGCCCCCAAGGATGTTAGTGGAGGGGGAACCACAGGGGTAAATTTAAATTTGTAACTGTCGGCAGTGGGATTCGAACTGAGGATCTCACGATCCACAGTCCGACACGTTACCACGGAGCTATTTACCCCATACCTAACTTAAATATCGAAAATTATATTTAGACAATCGTCAATTGTTATCCTTTATATTTAAAATATATTTTTTATTATAAAAAAGACTGCAAAAAATTAAAATTTTGTATTTAAATTTAATTCATTTAAATTGAATAATTATTGGCTACAATTTTTACTTGAAACTTAATCATATCTACTTTGACATTTGAAACAGTTATGTTTTGTAATAAACTATTTTTCTTACAAACTATGTTACAATAAAAAACAATATTAAAAGAAAGACACTCTCGCTTCTATCTCTTGCTGTTCCTCTATCAAATAATTCATAATTGCTTCATATACTAAATCTGTTAAACTTTTCATGTAGCAATTTTCCAAAGCAAGAACAGTAGCAACATATTTTGTTCTTCTACTATATCTTTACTTCTGTGAATTTGTAAATTTACGGGTATATTGATTAAATTTTATAATTCCGTTAAAAATAATGTTGTTCCTTACAAAAAGCATTGTACACATATCTTACAAGAAGACGTCAGATGAAAAGGAGTATATGAATAGTAAGATATTTTTTGTAACACCGCGTAAGGTCGTCCTCGAACTACGAAGGTTTAGTTCAGTGGCCTACATGACGGCTACCCCTACTACCAGTGGTAATCAACCCTTGTTGTAGTTTTTAGTGAGATACAGTGGCGTGTAATAGGGGTAGTTTTATGGGAAATATCGATCGAAAGTGGACATTTTTATGTCTTGTTGGTTGTCTGGCGTTTATAAATGAAATATAAAATAACTAATGATTGAATATAAACCGATCGAATAAAAAAATAATAATATGGTGTACCACGTAGGAAAAGTAAACTCCTTCTGTTTTCACCATCGTCCGGGAATATATCACTTTTCCTTCTAGATACACAATGTACTATTTCGTGTCGTTTTGTCATACATTTATAAATAAAATTTTTATTTATTTGTCCAATATGAAATGCTAACAATTTTTTGTGTTGGTAACATCAGATCATTCGTAAACAATGATATCACGGATTTATAAATAAAAACATTTCAATTGTTTTGTTTGAAAAATTCGGTGACATTTATTTAGCTGATATTTATTTATTGGTTGTGCACTGCAACTGAAAATTTATTTACATATAATTACTTATATTAGAGCTTATAATTAACAATTTACCTACAAGCACTCAAACACTAAACAAAACCAACGCACAAAATTGACAGCCAATTGATGGCAACCCTAATGTTACAAAAGTCCTTAATTTTTGCCGGCCTAGGCCTGAAACCAAATAGTTTCTGAACGATTTTGAAATGTGTAGAATTAATGTTTTTGGACAGAGGCAAGAAAAGTATTTTACTTGTTACTCACTTGTAAACGCCATTTACCCAAGCCCTCTATTGCCTTTGAAAAGGAATCTTTACAATTTATTAATTGACAGCTCCATTGTAAAAATTTTACAAGTTAATATACAAGGTAAACAATACACGTTGTCACAGTAATGCTTACAAGGCTTATGCGAAATCATTTAAAATAATTTTTGACAGAACTTGGACTTGGTTATAATTTTTATTTTGATTAACAAATGAGTAACAAGTAAAATGTACAATACACGCAAGGTTACTGTTTTACTGCTTCAAGGAGGTGACAGGCTCGCCGGTCATTTTCTCCATTCAGCAATAAAAACTGTTTTACCTTGCTTGTAATGTAATAACTTTCCAGCCCCTATTGGGACGTCATTGTGCGGAACTTGATGAATATTCCCCTACTTTAACATTTTCCTCAGTCCAGTCTAGTCCAGCAGGGGCAGCACGCATTGTTGTAGTGGTATTGATTAATTGATTCCACTAACCTCGAGCAAAGTGTATTCCACCACTAAAATCGACCAAAACACAAATGCAACAGAATACGAGAACATCCAATGTTATTTTGAATCGATACGGGGTTACAATGGTGTAAATTTCAGTATTACTATTACTAGTGTTACAATGACCTTTTTTCAGTATTACAATTAGTCATTGTAACACGAGTTGTTCATACTACTTTTCCTATTTCATGTTCATAAATTCAATAAAAATAAAATTAAATTGTACGGCATGTTTAATATACCACTGGTCACCAAGGGGCTTTGCCCGCGGGGCCTATCGGGTCCCAGGCCGCAACCCCGACGTAGAGGCTCCGATGCAATAATTTTATGTGAGCAATGACATCCTCAAGTTTGACAGACTGTTTATTTTACAAATAATAAATTCCCCAAAAACAGTTGCACAAAATTCAATTTTTTAGCATTGTTTTTGAGAAAAACAGTGTCACAAAATTGACTTTGTGTACGTGAAATAGAAAAAATATATAACTTATATTGAAGAACTTATTTTATATTTCATTTAAATAAACTGTTGTGGGCAGCAAATAACAATTGTAGATATTAATATTCGAAACATTATTCTATTAACAACAAAACTATAATTTACTGAGATATTTCAAAATAACTTGATAGGGCTTCCACTTTCGGTTATTGGATTATCACCAAAAATTTCTCATTTCTTCGCAAGGGTGTCGTATTAACTCAGCCGTGTAGATTCAGCCGAAAGTACCTGCGTAACCCTTCCAGGAAATTTTCGTTCCTTTTTCACAGCAGGAGACCATGGGCGTAGAACACTTTATTTTGATAAATTTTTAGGGGACAAGATTGCATGTAATACTTGCTTGAAATACATAATTTTATTGTATGTATTTTCCTGATTATTGTTTGATTATTTGGGTGACAATTAGTGAAAGTAGATTTTATTTTTTGAGGGAAATACTTATGTGAGTGGTCTTGGTAGTCAAATAATAAATAAAAAATAATATATTAAATCATAATATTTAATTACCAAACGTACAATAAAAATAAGATAAATATATCGAAATAAAAAAGTATAACGCCAGTAAAAAAACATGAAACACTAACAAACATAAACTAAACAAATATTATTGTTAAAAAATGTACATTAGTAAAAAACAGTTACGTCCAAATTACAAGAAAAAAACGCTCAACATATGTAACATATATATTATCAATAAATTTCGCTAATTGAGACAGATACAGAATTTTATACTCTTTAGGTACATTTTCGATTTGAAGCTTATTTGCCTAAAATTAGTAGGAAAGTAGGCCCTTAATTTGATATATTAGTTTGTAACGATGATGAGTACCTAGTGGTCAAAATCTACTTTAGTACATTTTATAATAAAATTATTTAGTGAAGATAAAACCAGTTGCCCATTGGCCAGAATGAGATTATCTACATGTTATCATTTGTTGAAATATTAGTGTGAGTATTACAAGCAATCTTGTCCCCCTAAAAATTTATCAAAATAAAGTGTTCTACGCCCATGGTCTAATGCTGTGAAAAAGGAACGAAAATTTCGTGGAAGGGTTGCACAGGTAGTTTCGGCTGAATCTACACGGCTGAGTTAATACTGCACCCTTCCCAAGCACTTATACAAAATATAAAAATTTGTTATGATCGTGTAATGCTCATATTATATTTTAAATAAAACAAATGAAATATGTTAAAAGCCTATTTTCTAATTAGGTGTGGCACTATGCTTTATCAACTCTCGCTATGTGATATACGTACGCTACCAGCCGTCATCTCTTGATATTTATATTCGAAAATTTTAGCAGTATCGCAATATACGCCTGCAACCAACTACATAGACAACCCAATGTAGTGCAGAGTATGGCAGGTTCACAATGAAAAGTTAATTTCCTGGGGTATGTTTGCTTGCCATTGACATAGCCAGATAATGGAAGCATTCAATGCAGCATACACAGCGTGTCCGAGAAATATTGACACTAGGGAAATTTCGTTATTTGTTGATTATAACTGATAAAATTAAATAAATATAGCATCAGTTTATTTGAGGACATGACAGGATTTTTATGTTTATCTTAATAAATAAATGAGGCAAAGTTAATTTCAGTGTATTCATTCATTCAAATTTAAAGTTTATTTGAAACTTTCATATATTGTGTACCGTTTAGGAAATAAAATTTTAGGGAATTTAAGTGATGCTAATAGCAATATCATTTTAATATTTTATATTTACAACTTTTATGTTAAAATTACGAGCTGATTATAATTTGGTAGCAATCTATTAACTAGAAGTAGTAGTTTATGTGACAGATTAAATATTTAAAACAAATTGCAAGCACTATAAGTCAGGCAATGAAAAGAGTAGGCGGAAAAATAGGAATTATTATTATTAATTTCATTAAATTGCGGTATCAAAATAAAGAAATCTGTATTAAATAAGATGTAGGGATATTGGCAGTATTGTGATATAAAATTTGGATGTATAATTTTTTGCCGGACATTTTATTTACAAAAAACTGATTTTTTGCAATACCTGTACTGTAAGTTACCCATTAATAACAAAATTTAAACACAGTAAGTGGAACTTTTATTGCACAATTGGTTTTCATGGTTACATCATTTATTTACCGTCCACGGTGGATGGTAAGTGAAACTTATCGTTCATGGTGGACGGTAAGTAAATATATATCATTCAAATTTTATTTTTAACCTCAATCTGACAGCTGTTAATTTTGATACCTATTTTTCCTTTTCTTATATTTACGCAGGTATTGTAAAAAACAACTTACTAACCCCGAACTGTAAGAGATTTTTTTAGGTCTCGAATGTTTAGGAAATCTCGACCCTACGGGTCTAGACATCCCAAACTACATTCTCGACCTAAAAACTATCACTTACAGTTCACGGTACGTAATATGCTATTACATGTTAACTGCCTATGCCAACATTTACATGGGACACACGGTATATGTTTTTAGTTAATAATTTAACGATTAAAATTACACTTTAATGCCTTGATATACAATAGTATATTGTGTCATTAGGAGTAAATGTGATACTTTGGGTGCTGAGCATGTAAGTTTGAACGACGAGCGAAGCGAGTCGAACAATTACATGCGAAGCACCCAAAGACACATTTACTCCGAATAACACATGCTATTTTTTCTTCAAACATAGAAAATAAAATTATAAATATTATAAAATGCTCAAAACTTCAAAAAATATTCTGTCTTATCTAGCATTTCAAGTTGCCGTAAAATATGCTGTTTTGTTATTTTTGTTTATTTGTTTCATTTTTAACTGTCAAATTATTGAATTACAACCTAACTATTTTTCATAATATTTTACTTTGTCCGCCGCCGGCGTAAATGTGTTGCCAAGGATACACTTTTACGCCGGCGGCGACAATATTGAACTTCTGCTTGTTGAATACAAATACATAACAACGTACTTTTATGACGTTTGAAGAAAAAAGTATTTTTTTGAAGTGGCAGTTTGTGTTCTTGCTTTGTTTGACAAAAAATCTATGGCGGGAGGTATTGTGGTGTCCACATCAGTTTATTTTCTATTTTGTACCATGTAAAAGGCCACATTTTTTTAGATTCTGTGAATTTTTTCAATGTCGTCTGTTCCAAGTTATTAAACATAAAATTATATGCAAAAAAAGTAGTGTAGGTCACATCAAATTTTTGTCACAGTTTTAAATTTCATAAAATAAACTATGTATAATATGTATTCATCAGACCATAAATATGTAAATCAATACCCGAGAAGCGTACGAAGTCAAAGCCTGCAAAGGTCAGGTCACAGTGTTATTTACGATGTATTCGCTCTCCTGCTGATGGCTACCCCAACCCTACCGGACCTGGTCTGTAGATTATGATGGGTAATATTCAGCAGGAATTGTGAAATGACCTTCTAGACTGAGAGATGACCTCTGTGCTTTATTAATTTGTTATTTTAACAGTAGTTTGCAATAGCTCTGTGGTAATACATCGTACTTTGACCGATGAAACCTATAGTTCATATCCCACAGTCGGAAAAGTCGCCATTTCTATTTTTACCTCTGATGTTCCAATTCCATCTTTCGGGGTTGTAAATTGACGGCAGGGTCACGCATAATGTTTATATTATTATATATTTATATGTTAATTGCTGTTTAATATCTAGTGAATATTCATATGAATTTTGTAACAGATATTTGACAAGATTCCTTTATGTAGAGTTGCAATGTTTCAATTTATTGTGTACCTGTAGCATGATTAACAAAATTCCTTTTTCTAAATATTTTGGTGGCTCTAAAAAGAGCCGGTTTCAAGCAGACTAGTAACATGTGATACTTTCCCTAATTGATATTAAATTAAAACTTTACTGAAATTTGCGAAAGATCAGTGCTACGTCTAAAAATCTGTTATGGGCAGCACAATACCTCCCGCCATAGATTTCTTATCGAACAATGCAAGAACACGGACCACTACAATCAAGAAACGCTTATACCTTCAAAAAATTATGACACATGTCAACAAATTACATTTTTCAGCCGATGTTTTGTTTTTTCAAAAAACCCAGGTTAGCAGATTAAACGAAAATATCAAAATATAATTTTTTAACGTGTTGTAATTCATAAATGGTGACAGTAAGAGGAAAATGTTTCAAACAATAATTGTAGATAATAATATTTATTGTTATTATACCATAATTTACGGACATATTTTAAAAAAAACTTGACAGGGCTTCAAGTAAACTACCATTTCCGGTTATTGGAATATCACCAAAAACTAATCAGCTCTTCCAAAGGGGATACAATTGATATATACTAAATATCAAAATTTTCAGTTTCGTAGTTTTTGAGAAACCGTAACTCTAGAGGTCCACACAGACTGACAGACAGACGGACAGACAGACACCCACACAGCCATCATCGCGAAACTATTAAAATCGTATTGTAGGAACCCTAAAACGCGCTCATCCATTGAAAACTCACTACACAATTTTTAACATGATTCCTATACCTCCCTTACAGGATGTGGCGGGAGGTAAAAAGGCTAAATAGCGTGACCATATATTTATTTCAATCGTTTGCACGTATTCATTAAAAAGTAAATTGTTATAAAAAAATTATTTTATTGCATTGAATATTAATATGGTACACGCAAAGTCTAGCGTCACCATTTTTTTTATGATCCCATTATTATTTACAATCTATCTTTGTAGAGATATTCAGTAAATTTTAGTGATTAAAGACTATATGACATGTGAAAGTAACTGCTTATTGGCAGTACTTTACTTACATTTACTTAATTTGCTATAGCTAATATAATTACAGTTGACTAAATTAGATAATATTATGAAAATACTTAACCCTAAGTAAACTTATTTATATCGATCTGGTGTCACAAAAATAATCAAAATTATTACTACGAGATCTTCTTTGGGTGTTTTAAGAGAGGAAATATTTTATTTAGTACTGTAGAATATTCCAAAATAATTTTATAAAAAAATACTTCAAACAAAAGTGGTAGATAATATATTTCTCTGTAACGTCAATTCGAAGCAATATTTAATAAAATAATATAGAATATTATACTGCGCTAACAGCGAGACTAAAGCACTGCTTTTAAAACACCCAAAAACAGAGCTCATGGTACCAACAATTGTATTTAAATCATGTTAGTGCTACATGTGAGTTCTGTCCTTACATTTAATTAGTAAATAGCATCAAGAAATATAATTATCCCCTTTTAATTAACAGAAACACTATTGCAATCACATTGCAGTTGTGACTGAATACAATTCTCTTAGTAGTGAATTGTTTTTACGTAAAAATCTAGTTTCTGTTTCAGTCCATGGAACAAATTACGTAAATAAATAGAAATTGTTAGCGATAGTGCAAAAAATAAATAATTTTATCGTAGAAACTTGAGATATCAACCATTTAACATTTCGATGACTTGGTTGAGATTTCCTGCATTCTTACAGATAGTCAATTTACCCAATTATACCTTAAATAAATTTACAATTGGTTTATTTCTTATCAACGTATATATTGAGGAAAGAATAAATATTTAGAGTATATATTTTACAGAAATGGAAAATAGAATTAACATATAAAGTAAATAACGAAGAAAGTTAAATCAGCTCTCTCAGATATCTGGGGTATAAGGCAAACAAAATAAAAAATAATTTTTAACGATTCAATAAATTGATTGCGAGCCTTATGATCTATGGAGCTGAAATTCGGGGTTAAAAAAATAGAAAGAATTCAATCAAAATATATTATTGATACTTTACACTTCGGGTAGATTAGAGGAAGAAATAAATCAGTAAAAAATGAAAACAAAAACAAGTAAGAGAGGAATGAAGTATGAAGAGAACTAAGAAGGACACCATGGAAAAGTCTGGCACATAATTGTTGGGTAGAAATATCAAGGAAAGAAGAAAAGAAGCATGAAATGTAGCAATAGGTATTTAAGAGGACAAAATTGATATAAGAAAACGAAGAAACCTAGAGATATCAGGCGAAATTCTACAGATATATCTAAACATACAGACTGAGTTAAAATAAAAAGGCATGTTTAATTATTTTTACAAACTACATCATTGTTAAACTGTTCAATTTTATGATTAGTGACAGTACATTATTACAAAACGTCAAAATAAAATTAATTCATTTGCTATTCAACATCAGTTACGTGGTTAATTAATCCATTATTATTTTTAACAAATAAATATTTATTACTGTTAAGGAAAGAAAATACTATTGGAAAATGTGTCTTTAAAATATGTGTCATATTATTTATCCAGGGTGTAACATTCATAATTAAATCTTTAGTAAGTTAACATTAGATAAAATACTTATATATCTGGGCTCAGTTTGATAACGCATCATATTCGTTAATTTTTTATTACCTAAATTATTTCAATTGTATCTCCAAATATATTGTAAAATTAAAGTAATTTAATTCTAATATATAATGTGTTTTAAAGAATATTTAATATCCTTTTATTTACTAATAAATATTTTGTTTCGCTTTTAGGAAAGATTATGTTAATTACTAAAGCAATTATTGGAGCAAAATAAATCCAATACTTTCTTTTTATAATGAATTGCAACGGACACGAACATTGTATAATTTTTTAAAATTTTAAGTTACAAAAACATATTTTCCATTGTATTTGGATTTCGGCAAGATTGTTGGTCAACACAAAATAACACTCGCTTAAAAATGCGGAAGAGACCCGTTAAAAACTCAACAATTCTTCGAGGTCAAGATTTTCACCCACATTTAAGAATTGTGTTAGCGGGTCGTCAGTGAAACCTGTGTTTTCTCACATCTATATCCAAACTAGCGAGTAAATCCAAGAGAAATGCTCTCACCTCTTCTTATTGATCCTCCAGGATAACCTCAAGGTCGTCCACGCACATCCCCCCGGTCGAAATACAGGACATAGGGCCACAACACCGATGTAAACACGAAATTAGGCACAGAAACAACACTAGTGTTAAATTTGACAGCTGAAGATCAACCGCAGCAGTGCAGCAGGAATGTGGAGCAAATGCAGTGCCTCTACTGGATATTCGCCGAACTGAAACTGAAGTATTTACAAGAGAAACGCAGATGGCGGTAGGAGTAGCAACGGTAGACCTTAGTGTTGTTTTTCCTGCTAGCAGGAAAACGGTCGAAATTTAAGGGTTAATGTTATAGAATATTTAGGAAGAAGTTACACTCGATATAAAAAAAATTTTCGAAATATATTTGCGCTTTTATTAGTAATTATGCAATCTACTTTTCTTACTTATTTTGCTGGTTGCAGAATATAGGCTGACATATCGGAAAGAAATCCAGACATATGTGAATTTATAAAATACATTCAAATGAAAACACTTACTAAAAATCTCGAGGACCCACAACATAACATTTTTATACATATCAATATTATAAATTCACAATAATAATAATAATTGCAAAACCTGTAATAATTTTCTTAAATTTGTGAATAATTATTAGTTTATAAACAAGAACATAACATTTTTATACATATCAATATTATAAATTCTTTACTTTAGCATTAGTTTACTAAATAGATAACTTAAACATAATTACATGTTCGTTTATATTAGTTTGTAAGTTCAGTTTTAAGTTGTCAATTTTGTAAAATATTATGAGCGTTATGCTCATTTGTATATATATTTAGTCACAATTCATAATTATTCATAAGCACACTACACATACACACACACACTACATCAATTATTTTAAGTTTTTCAATAATTAATCCAAATGTGAAGCTAAGTTAATATAACAGGAATTCATATTAAAATACATGTATATACGTTATAAAATTAAGTTTATTAACCTGTAAATGAGAATTATCAATAAATGATGTCAAAAGTCAAAAAAAAAAAAAAATATATATATATATATATATATATATATATATATATATATATATTATAAATTCACAATAATAATAATAATTGCAAAACCTGTAATAATTTTCTTAAATTTGTGAATAATTATTAGTTTATAAACAAGATGCAATAATAATTTATTTCTGCATTTGATTTATTTGTTTTCTTCCATGGCAATCTTTGTACAGGCATATTTAAATAGAAATGATACATTTTTAATTTTGTATTTTTCTCAAATATTTTGTATTATTAGGTTATTACAAGCAAATATCGTTGAATTCAGAAAAAAAAGCAAATAAAAAAATGAGTTGCCATTTAAAATAAGAAAGTTGCAACCCGCATTTTGAGAACCACTGGTCTAAAAAATTCTTGTTTCGCTCATTTTAATTGTCTTATAATACAGAAATTGTTTACTAATTTAACCGACCTCGTAGCTCTTATAGTTCTCGAAATAGCAATAGTAATGAACACCCTGTATATTCCTTTTTGAGGAAGCTTCAATTTAATTCCAAAATGGAAAAAATTCTATTAAATATTTTAGAAATAATTGACGATCGTTCAAATTAATTTTTGTTATTTTAGTGCAATTCTCCTTTACGAAACCTTTAATTTGACACCAAACTTGATAAGATAAAATTAACAATTGTAAAAAACAACTGACGATCATTTAAAATTAATTTTTGACAATTAAATTCTAATCTTCTCCCTAAGACATTTAATTTGATACCAAACTCGATAGGATTTAATCATTTATTGCTTGTCATTTTGCAAAATGAAATCGAAAAACCCAGTATATGAAATATGACATTGATATCGTTGTACACACGTAAAAATATTGAAATCGTATTCTAGGGATTTTAAAGCATATTTATCTTAATCGGAATTGTGACCCGTCATCGAAATATCTCCCTTACATAACGTATATGGACGGAAAGTACTAAAAAATAACTAGAAAAGAAAAAGCATACTTTGTTGCATTGGATAATAATTTCAAAACAAAGAATAATTGAAATTCATAACATGTTTGAATCGTTAAAATTTAAATCACGTAGAAATTGCAGCTCGACTCGACTTAGACAACAAATTTGTCGATGCCTAATTGGAATCAGTTTATAATTAAAATTCACAATCATGGCGTCATTCATATTGCAAATTAGAAAATTTTGATTATATATTATATTTGATAATCTTTCAGGGGCATTGACACTTGTAACAGAAATTTTATAGAACATACGAATCCCACATAAAATTAAAAATTAACACTGGAGCTCTTAGTTTAAAACTATTTTTTAAGCAGAAAATTGATGGCTGCCGATGATGAACAAAAGGAAAATCAGTTTATTCATTTTTATGTCAGGTACCATGACAGATAAATAATAGCATATTATAAATCAATGTTGAGAAAATTATTATATACATGGCGCTTTGTAAATAATGATCTTCTCAACCGTATTTTATAACGAGCGACCCAAAAAAACAGGCTCGCCACCCAAAAAATATTTATATTTTACAAATTTAGAAACTACATGAAACAACAATCTTTTAAAATACAAAGTTTTCCAGTAAAATAATGTTCCCTTGATTCAGGGTGATTTTTTTTAAAAGCAACCATTTAGTTTTGCTGGCTAACTAATAATTTTAAAGAATAAATAAATACACAGGCGTATACAGCAAGGAATATGACATAAATGAACGGTTGGTTAAATAAAATTATTAGGGGATGTGGCAGAGGAATGAAAGTTATATTTTCTTAATTGAAAGGAGCACTTTTATTATTGGAATGGATAATCCAAAGTATTCCCTTTTCAACGATATAACATATTCCTATATCTAAAATGAAAATTGAAGTGTCAAAATTCAAAAAATATTTATCTTCTTTAATATGGAAAATAGTACTTCAGGTAGGCTGTTGAACAAAACAAGTTATTGTTGTTATTTTTTATTGACACTCCTGTCAATAATGGCTTTGCATCAATAACAATTGTTGACCAATTGACGACAGGAGTATCAATAAATAAAACAATAAGTTGTTTTGTTCAACAGCCTACTCCAAGTTCTATTTGCCATCTTCATGATCTTCAAGATGTTAAATGTTTTTTGAACTGTATCACCTAAATATTAATTTAATTATTCTATAATACTATTGGTGAATTTATTTATTATTTATTTTTGATAATAATTTATCGGATTTAATGCAGTTCACATGCAGAACACGTCTAAGAACATGTAAAAATTAATGAAAATTATGACCAAATTTGACACTTTGACAGTACTTTTGTTATCACAGCCATCCCCGTCGCAACAGCTAGCTGACGTTTTATAAATATATAATGCTATTTATTTATTTAGCAGGGGTAAATAGCTCCGTGGTAACGTGTCGGACTGTGGATCGTGAGATCCTCAGTTCGAATCCCACTGCTGACAGTTACAAATTTAAATTTACCCCTGTGGTTCCCCCTCCACTAACAACTTTGGGGGCTATGACTTGACGGCTGGTAACCGCATTTCATACGCAAAAATATATCACCTACCGAGATCTGCGTAAGCAGAGTGCCACACCCTTAATGGGTAAAAGGCGTGATGATATATTTATTTATTTATTTATGTTTTTAATTAATAATTTAACGATTTCGGATCGAATATAATGGATACCTTCAATACTCATATGGTTTATTCATCATAAAAAATTATACTTTAGTGTCTTGATACACAATAACTATTAACCAACCTATTATTATGCCTATACTTGTTGTATAAGCCTGTGTATTTTTTTCTCTCTATAAAAATTAGCTAGCAAAATTGATTGGTTCTTTTAAAAAAACTCACCTTGTATATTGTATGTAACAAAACATTCATATTTCATTGTATTTTTGTTTACAATTTGTCAAGAATTGTTTTTATATTTTAGGTTTGTTCATTTGGAAAATAGTCTAATAAATATTGTCTATTATTTTTCAGATAAAATTTGCTGTCAAGATGGCTGACATTCCTCGACAAAAGAATGACAAAATCCCTCGCCTTCGTTTTGTGATTTGTTTTAGGATAAACAGTTGCTACCTTCAAGTGGTATGTATTTCTTTAAGATCTCAATTAATTTCAGTAGAAATAATGACGATGTTACTACATAAGTGAAAATTTTTCAAATGACATATTTATTTTAATAAAAGTTAAGTAAAAGTTATTTAAATATACGAAAGAATGTGAATGTATGAATTCATGTGTCATATCATTGTTCATTTATTTTAATAACAGAATAGCGCAAGATTTTTCAAAGAAGGAAGTTTACAAAGCTACTTAACTGCTCATAAATACGAATATGCGACGTATTAATTACTTTTTTATTCATACATACATTAGATTAGATTTAATTATGTAGCGAAAACCATGCTATCGTAAATAATTAATACAAATGTATATGGATATCTTCAAGTTGCTGTAATATTTCACACTGTGAATAATCAGCAAGTTAATTTAGCTCCCAATAAAACTACGGTTTTCCCAAACGAATAAAGTGACAAATTATATTTATTGAATAAAATAATACCTATTGTTTTGCATTTGACATGTCCACAATGGTATGAGTAACGCCTACGTTAGTATAAGACTAAAAGAATGAACATTGTTTAAGGGTGATTAACTAGTTTGACATTTCCGCTTTCATAAATGTTCCATAATAAATTTAGTTCATTGATTTCTGCACGACATAAATTTCCATTTAAAATTTTATAGCATTTTTATTTCTTATATTCTCGTGGTAAAATTTAATTTTTAAAATTCATGTTTTGAGGTTATCCCGATTCGGTTTTGAATATTTTCTCAATGGCGCCTGTGTAAATGGAAGGATGTATGTCCATTTGGAGCTTGGATATTAATTTTCACTTTTCTGTTTCTATTTTCATCGATTTAATTTTTTGTTAAAAAGTTTTTATTTTTAGTTATTGAAGTGACCGAGGTATGAACCCATGATCTCTTACTAGTGAATTAACGAGCCTCAAAACGTAGTACTCCAATTTTTTTAAACTAGTACAATGACGAAATAGTAATAAATATTTGTATTCAATCTATTGCATAAGTTATAAAACAAAGCAAATGCAAAAACAGTTTATTTGATTAAAACAGCAACAATAAACTATAGTTCCTCAATTAAACATATTTAAACTAATTTTAAAATGACCTTTGCACAAAATCCGAAATAATGTTCCTCAAATTTTGACAAAAATTCGCTGTTCTCAAGGTTTTGAATACAAATTAACAAATTTACATTATTTGAAATTTCATATTTATGTCTTTCGTAACAATCAAACGATTTTGCGAAATTTCGCCTTGAAAGATATTTATTATTTACTAATTATGCATCAGTAAAATTTGTTTAATAATAATGACTATATTTTATTGAGAATATTACTTCCTTTTGTCGTATTATATTGATATATTCCGTTAAGTTTAATGATGCTAGAATAAACTTCATTCTTAAACTATTTTTGGTAATATTAGTAATTGGTAGGACTGCATTATATGTATAAAATATTTGTTACCAACCTAATTACTCTACCAAAAGACAACTAGTTTGATGAGGGAATGAAAGAAAAAGCAAATCATCCATTCAATTTTGATGGCTATATAATAAATAAATAAAAAAAATTAATACACATGTTTATACATAATTGTATTGTTGGTAATATAAAACTGTTAGAGGAATGTGAGGGGAATCAAAGTTACGTTTTCTTAAATGGAAAGGGGTACTTTTTTATTGGAATGGATAGCATAAAATAATAGAAGAAACTGTCAAGAAATAATATCTTAGTATCTTTTGCTCCACAAGTCAAATTACAAAGTATGTTGAAGAGTATAATATTTATTTGTCAAACTAGAGAGGAAATAGCAATGATGCCAATGAACCAATCTTAAATATAAATTAAAATTGTCAAATTGTGATTCAATCTAGAAAAAGCCAAATATAAGACAAGATTGTAAGATAATTTAAAGTATGTATATAATTGAAATAAAGATTTGCAATAAAATTAGGCATTTTTTATAATTTTTACATTTTATTTTGTATTTTTGTAAATAACATTCATATTGGTAGCACTGTTATATTTTCCTCACTAGAGAAGAAAAACACATTTTCCTATTTCACATACACAATCCCAATTTTGTGACACTGTTTTTCACAAAAACAATGCTACAAAATTGAATTTTGTGCAACTGTTTTTGGGGAATTCATTATTTGTAAAATTAACAATCTGTCAGACTTGGAGCTGTCATTGCTCACATAAAATTATTGAATCGGAGCCCCTGCGTCGGGGTTGCAGCCTGGGACCCGATAGGCCCCGCGGGCAAAGCCCCATGGTGACCAGTGGTATATTAAACATGCCGTAAAATTTTATTTTATTTTTATTGAATTTCGGTAGAAAAAAAGTGGGGTTACCTGGCATGTCGTGAAAAAATAATATTGTTCTACTTCAGTACAAGAATTAAATATCATAAATGGACCATATGTCTTAACAAACCAGAGAAATCTGCTATGGTTAGTTATGCTATTGAATAAAAATTCTATCAAGATCGAAATGTGCGAATGGCAGACTCATAAGTCATAAGAGAAGCTATAGAAATCTATCTTAATTTAAATGCCTACCAATGTAAACAACTTGTAAGTGGTTTCTCACTGCTTCTTGTACTCTTGCAGAATGTGAGAGATAAAGATACACACGAGCATTTTGCAATTTTTCGCCAATTATTTTTAACCTGACACACTTTGCTCGGCGTCACCTCGTTCACTCATTCGGAAGTAGGTACACATATTCTCACTCATAACATCCGTTTCAAACAATCACTTGTTCAGCATTTCACTTAATTAAAGCCTATTAAATATTTTTATAATTTCTTCATTAGGTTACACTGGAATGCGCAGAAGAAACAGGTACATTATATATTATTTCTAAGTTGAAAGTCTTTAAATAACCAGAAATTTTCTCAATATTATGTTTTCTGGGTTGGGATACTTAGTTTGTCAAGAGATTGAATTATTAAAAATATACAGCTTCTGAGTTCAAACATTTGTAGATTTCATCTTTCGTCCATAATTTA